>JAHHUM010001741.1:748666-1173191 GCA_036173005.1 Crenichthys baileyi
CCTGAAGGCTTTTCTATCAGTCATAGTGAAGTGTTTACATCTGTATTTGCATAAACTTGTTCAAGGTCGGTTTACTTAACCCTCCATATTTTAGGTTTAAACTGAAATGTTGTGAAAATGAGACCAAGCAAGGCGAAAAATATTTTATTATTTGAACTCTGAAGTTTTTTGGAGAAAGTTCGTAATGTGAGTTCATAGTTTATGTAAATGCAATGATTAGAAATAATCATTCTTGTAAAGAAGCAGCTCAAAGTAAAAACCTATGATGATGTTGACCATGTATGCCAAGCAAACCGCCAGCAGAAGCTTCTAACGAGGCTCCAGATGAAACTGCCAACCTAGTTGGATAATAAAAACAGTCTGAGGTAAAACAGCTCCCCCACTGGCCAAATGCTGCCTGAGTCCAGCCGTTAGTCCATTATCATTCCTTAAAATCATTTTTTTCCAATAAAAATTGCTATTCTTCTAGTAACCACTGCTTCATATTTAGAAAGCTTAAACCATTCAGAGCACATCACAATCTATGTTTAAATCATGTTACCTGTATGAATTGTATGTAAAAAAAAAAAGCATATTCATTTATTCAACTACTGAAAAAGGAAGACTGATTCAGATCGTATTAACGCCACTATAATCTTATTTGACCCTTTAAGATGTGGAAAGCTCCTAATATCATGGGTTCAGATCTGAAAATAATGTACCTTTACTGAACATTTAGGACTGGAGATGCACCGATCAAATGGCCAGAGGTCAGAATCATCCAATTATCATCCTATCTGCTCTGGTTGTTGATTGAAAGATTAAATACAGAAGAATCTTTTTTTTTATTTCCTTTTTACTAAATGAATCTCACCATTTTTAGTCAATAAACATCATTTTACAGCATGTATTCTGATGCACTTTTTTGACTCTAATAAAAATAAGAAATATCCTAGGGATATATGCTTTGATGTATAAATGGGAATCCTTCAATTTCTCATTTCTTACTGTTCTTCATGTGGTTAGAAAAATAAAGGCTCCTAAAATGAGGAGTAGAGCTACCAATGATTCTGTTAATTTCAAAATCATACTGAGGTACCTGAAAAATAATACCGACTTAAAGGGGACATATGCAAAATCCCCTTTGTCCCCTTTAAGACCGTAGCATTTTTCAGATCTGCTAAAGGGCCTCGTGGATAAATTTTGTCATACAATATATACGTTCAATAGGCTAACTTACTGATGGTATACAAGTTAAGTAAAAAGGTGCAAAATATATGAAATTAATAATTTAGGATGTTTGGAAACCCTGTGCAAGTACCTTACATCACCCGTGTGGGTCCAACAGAACTTTCAGGATCATGTTTTATGTCCATGTGGGCACAAGGAGCAGAAGGGTTTTGGACATAAAGTCATGAGAAAAACTATGTTGCAGCCTCCATAGGATTTAGGAAGGATAGTAGTAGGCAGGTATTAAGAAGTAGTAGTAGTAGTAGTAGTAGTAGTGGTAGGTATACTTGAGCTTGGACTACAAGAGGATAATTGATCAGCACCAAGTGTGACATCTGAAGTCCATTCATTTACAGTCCATTGATTAAAATCCTGAGGTGAGACCTTAAGAAAACTGTGCAGAAACTAATTTACAAATATCTCAATAAACTAAAGCTTGTTGTTTCTACACAGCATAGTTAGAAACTGATAAATGTAATGCAGAAAAAATACTGTAAGTCATTGCAGTTGGACAAACTACTGAATCATGGGTGTACTTAGATTTTCATATGGCTGTAATAACAGTCATGAAAAGGTTTTATGACACTTTGGCATGTGCTTAAGTTATCTAAATCAATCAGAAGAAAATTTTCTGAATAAACTAAAAAGAGCAAAAATGGTAGAATAGATTTATTTTTTGCACAAACTGGACCAAAGATATTAACAGACCATGGCCCTAACTACAACCTAAAACACCAAATTACACACTGGGACATCATAGTCTTGTCCTTCCCTTAGGTTTGCTGGTTAATATGGAAAATGTGTCACCTGAGTGTCATTCAGCTCCTCAAATATTTTCTTTAGCCAGGCTCGCAGGGTGATGTTACATTTCCACATTTACCTTCCAGGCTGAGGCATTTTAGAAGCCCCTGATGTATACTAAGAGAGCAGGAAGTAGGAGTGGTGCATTCGGACATAGAGAAAATGAGTCCTGGTGTGACCTTACTACTCAGAAAGCCCCAGAGCTGTCTGGTGAACATGCACCTGCTGTGACACATAAACATACAATAACCAGAGCCAGGTCTCTGTAATGCGCAGCTATGTTTTCTCACTTTAGGCAAGCTACCAACAGAGGAAAAACTAATGTTTTTGTTGTGGCAGCAGGTAGGCAGGTGTTTCACTCGAGGCTGCCCCATCATGCACAAAGCCCAAAATTGTCTGGTTTCTACACTGCAGACATTTCCTGCCGTCTCTCCACACCTTTTATTGACACATTCTAGAGGGCGAGCAAAAACCTCGAATACACCACAGAATCATCTAACCTGGAGCTCTCTCTGGATATAATTTTGCAATTCAAAATATAAATATATTTTTAAAGACTTGTTTTTTGTCATTTTTGAAAGTAGGCAGACAGGAAATGGGGAAGACATGCAACACAGGTTGCTGTGGACAGGACTCGAACCAGGGAACAGCTGCATTGAGGGCTGAAGCCTCTCTAAATGGGTGGCTCTCTATTTCTGTGACTCCACTGCTGCACTAGTGCAGTGATCATAATTTAACATTTTTCCCTTGAACAAATAATGGCAGGAAAGAACTAACCAGACATAGAAAATAAAGGCAACAAAAACTACAGAAATAAACTTCTACAGAATAACATTTAAAAACGCTTTTAAAAAGTGTGGTGAATAATGGTTACCAAGTGAATGCCATTTCGGTTGAATGTGCTAACAGGCTAGAAGCTTTAAGAATTGAATAAGCCAAAGTTACAGTTGGCATCCAACTGGCACTTGCCTAAAAAGCGAAGAGCTTTTAAGTACCATCGATGTTAACTCTAGTTAAGGATGTAAAACTTAGACCTAGACTGGATTATTTGTACACTAAACAGATACTTGTTTAACACACAATATGTGAAATATCCTTTTGTAAAAACATACAACATAACAACTGTTCAGTTTGGAATAACTTGCTCTACCCAGTCTTGTTGCAGCTTCATTATTAACCCATTCTAAGGTAGTCTACGTGTCAAAGGAAACAGAAATAGCTGTGTTCTCTGTTTCATTACAACAATAAAAGTTCCACTTCTTTGAAGAGTCTGTTCTCAGGGTGGAATTATTTATTTCTTAGTAGCTCGATTTTGGTATTAAAGCTGGAAGAACAGTTTTCACATTTACACCATAAGTCATTTTAATTTACTGCAGGAATCATAGCTGGTCAATTTCTTTAATAGCATGTATAGCGACTCAGCCAAATCACATGGCAGTAACTCTATAGATTTAGGCATCTAGAGATATTGTGATGAACACTTGGTTAAGTACAAAGCGAGTATCTGAATAAGGAAGAAAAGGGATTTAGGTGAGTTTGATTGGGGCATGGATCTTGGTGTATTTCAGAAAATGCAGATCTGGTGTATTTTCATGCACAACCTTCCTTCTGTTTTCCAGAGAATGGTCCAAATAAGAGAAAATCTCTACTGAAACCCAAGTGTAGCTCAAATAAGCACTTGCTACAACTAAGATATGTGGAAATGCATTTAAATGCAAAATGCATCAAAGCTTGTAGCGGGTGGACTACAGAAGAAGAAGACCAAACCAAGTGCCACTCCAGTCAGCTAAAAACAGGAAACTGGGGCTAAAGTTCGCACAGGCTCACCAAAGCCCTGGTCCAATGAGTCTTGATCTGTGACACTGAGACAATAGTGTCAGAATCCGGCGTAAACAATATAAAAACATGGATTCATCTTGCCTTGAATGAACAATTCAGGCTGGTGGTAGTGTAATGGTGTGGGAAACATTCAAATGGCATTTGGCGCTTCACACTCTGAGCATTGTTGCTGACCCATTCTAACCCTTAATAGCCAAAGTGTAGCCGTCTTTTGGATAATGTACCTTGTCACAAAGCAAAAATCCCTTCAAACTGGTTACTTGACAATTAAATACCTGAACTCCAACGGCCTCCACATGTGGTGGAACGGGAGATTTGCATCGTAGATGTGCAGCCGACAACTCTGCAGCAATGGTGTGATACTTTCATGTAAATATGGACCTAAACCTCTGAGGAATTTTTCTGACACCTTGTGTCATCACAGGCTGTTAGACTGGGTACTAACAATGTGTACCTAATGAATGACCGGTGAGTTTATATGATAATGTAGAGGCATCAGGGTGAAAATGTTTAGACTTTAGAAGGTTGGTAAAACCTGTACCAGTACAGAAAGCTGAAGGAATGCCCATACTGGCATGAATGGATTAAAGTAGTAGCTGACTAATAAACTAATTGGCAAATATCACCAGATTTACTCAGCAGGTCAGACAATCATTAGCTAAAGCGAAAAGAGCAAGTGATTTATATACTAGCTCAAAGAACGCCACAAAGGCACGGCATCCCAAATATGTCTGTCACAAATACTTATTTTTGTGCAAATGATTTCAACCAATAATCCCAAACCAAAGCAATGTAGTTATGTTAATGTGCACATGGAGTATGTCCTTTATCGCTGTTTTAAAACACTAACTATAATAGACGCAGAGATATGTAGTACAGTTGCTTTAGCACTAGTAATGGTCAAACTGAGATCCAATATGTTGGAGCTTAATGATTTTTATCTTTAACTAGTGCGTGTGGGGGGGAGGCCAGCTCCACGATTTGGATCTGGCCAATTAACACCAACCACCACACACATATATAAAAAAAAAACAAAGTTTAAAGTTTAAAACTACACAGATGGAAGAGGAGGGGGGGAAATGGTGGAGAGAGCGTTCCATTCTTCCACTGAATCAGCAATCCTGAAAAAACTGAGTGAGAAAACTTCTGTTGCTGATTAGCCACAGGTTGGCCGTCTTTGCTCCATCGCCTCGAGTGTTTGTTGATGGAGCTGTTTTGCGGTTTTCACAGCTACGGCGCAGTCGGCGAGGAATGCTCGCCTCTGAAACTTGAGAGGCCCGAGGCTGTCTGAGCCACTGAGGTCCAGTTGGACTAGCATGACCCACAATCAAACAAGGACACTGAAAACTGGTGTCAGAGCATACCCAAGCTTTTCTGTGCAAAACTCTGATGGGAAAACATCTGATAAGAAGTGCTTCTGTGAAATTATTCATACCCCCTGAGCTCTTGTTAAAACTGCTAAATTCATTGTGTTAGATTGGTATGTTATGTGATAGACCAACACAAAGCTGCGTATAATTATAAAGTGGAAGAAAATTAAAAAAAATAAAACTGACACACTTGTCAGTTTTATTCATGCTTCTCTGTGACTTTGTAGAACCACCTTTTGTTGAAGTTACAGTAGAAAGGGTTTTACAAATCCACTCTTCTTAGCAAAATAGCTCAAGTCCAGTCAGACTGGATGAAGAGCATCTGTGAACAACTGTTTTTAAATCTTGTCACAAATTCTCGAACACATGAATATGCTTTCTTGTAAACCACTCCACTGTAGTGCTGACTATATGCATACCTTTGTCGTCCTGGTAGAAGGGGGACCCCCTGCGTCAGTCTGAAGTCATTTACACCCCTAAACCAGTTTTCTTCTAGGAATGTACTGCAACCACTCATCTTCCCATCAAATTTCACCAGCTTCCCTGTCCCTGCTGAAGATAAGTACTACAACAGAATGACGCTGCCACTGCCATGTTTTAGTGTGGGGGAGATCTTTTCAGAGTGATTTGCAGTGTTTTTTTATTCTACAGAGAAAACATTTAGCATGCGGGTCAAAACGTTTCAGCCTCAAATTCTGGTCCCATCTGAGCAGAGTACCTTCTTCCACATCCTGGCTGTGTCCTCCACATAGTCTGTGGCAAAGGACTACATTTGTTGGGATTAAACGACATTTTGAACCTTTTTTCCTACTCTTCACAATGATGCACCACTTTGTGTTGGTCACATATAATCCCAATAAAACACTTGGGTTTGAAGTTGAAATGTGACGAATTGCAAATAGGACCGCTGGCTTTAACTGACAGAGCTAAAGTCAGCATATATTTGTTGCTCTTGGCAAAGAAATCACTTCTCTGAGCATGAAGATCAATATGGGCAAACATGGTTATTTTTTTGCAGCTTGGATTTTTGCAGCTGTACAATAGAATCAGTTTGTTAACAGGAGCATATTAATGAGAACTTGCACACAGAACATCATGGCTCTTCCAGAATGTCATAGCATGGTTTGGCCTCTAAAGCCAAGTTGAAAAGGAGAACCTTAAAGACTTAAAAACTTTAAAGCCTGATCTAAAATGGACAGCTTTATGATAACTAAGCTCCAGAATGATGCATTCAAACACTGATCACAGAGAACTGGCCTTTTTGTCTCATTAGGCCAGTTTTAAATCCACCCAGCTTGGGGTTAATCCTGGCCACAGCTCAATGGCTTGCAGGAATGGTTTAACTATAGGGGAAGCTCATACTGTCAGTTACAAAACCAAATACCAGAATCTGCCGTCCCAGAACCCTGGGTTCTGTTTGGTGTCACTACAGCAACATGCAGCAGGTTGTTGACACATACCGGCTCAGGTGTGAGAAAACCTGCACATTCAGGGTAGTTCCCAGCCTTACAACCTGGATAACCTCAATTTAAGAAAAGGTTATCGGATGTTTCTGTGAAATTCCTCTTCAAAACCACATCAGCTCATTTTTAATCTATATATTCCTCATGCATTCAGTTATAGCAGCTCACAAAGAACAATTACCAGCTGGAAGTATGTCAACTGAATTAATTTATTTGCCACGTCAGCTCATCCACCTCAATAAGATCTTTTCGTTTGATATGAGACTTTAATTCTCAGTGGAGCAGTGAGAACTGAAGATGTCTAATGAGAGCACGGAGGGAAGATATACAGTCACCAGTTTATTTTGTTACAGGTGAGAATTTACAAAAAAGGTGCAGACTAAGATAAAAAAAAAGTGTGTTTTTCTGTAGTGGTTTAAAAGCTCCAGTGCAATAATGGGACATCTCTTCACTTTGGTCAAACATATTATGGAGTACACAGATACAAAACATTATATTCGTTGTCATTAGGCATAAGCTGTTCACTGGTATCAAGGTTTAAATAGTTACAGATTCAGAACCAGTTTAAACATCTCTTCATGTGATTCAAGGGTAACAGTACCAGTGACCAGGGTCTTTTTCCAGCTGGATGAAGAGATGGGAGTCACGCAGCGCTCCCCAGTGACGCTACTCAGCTAGCTCAAAAAAAATGCTAGTACACTTTTTTCTCCTTTACAAGAAAGACAAGTTCAGGTGTTTGGAAATAATTTCAGTCATAACAAAGATGAACCTGCAACACCTAACATCCTTATTAAGATAATACGGTTTTAAAAGTACACCTGGCGAGCTGTGAGTGGACCGTCAGTCAAGAAGCTGATTACTGACTATCTGATGACTAGCTACCGGAGCAGATGGCGCTGCTAATAAACCAATCTTTATGAAAGTACTCCTAGGTTAAAAGGTATAAAGAGCAGACGGCAAAAAGGACTAACTTTGGAATAAACATGGTGAATAATGCTTTGGCAGAACTGCTGAATAAGCATGATTGAAAAATCTTTATCATTTTTTTAAGTTCTCAAAGGCTAATGAGGTCTAAAGTTTGTGATTATGCCAAGTAAGGATAAATGGAGGCTTAGATGTTCTGTGATGTTTTATAAAACCCGTCAGCATAGGCGCCATGCATGAGGACCATTTGACAAGACGACATACATGGGCTACTGACAGGCAAACAGTAAAGTCAAAGTCACCTTAGGTTTCTGTATTGCTCAACGTTAAATGCAATAATCTGGTACATTTCACTTACATTTAATGTTTGCAGAAACGTTTAGACGCACATTTGAACACTGTGCCTGTTTGTAAATGTGCAGACTTTGTACAGCCAAACAAATAGATTTTCACCTCTACCTTTTTAATGGTAATACCAAAATAAATCAAATTCAAACCCAACAAAAATCATATATAATACATTTAGTTTATAAACACAAGTCATTTGTGAACTATCACATTTTAAGTAAATGGTTTATTAGAAACAGATTCTCTTTCTTGTGGAGTTTCACTCATGACTGGCCTGACATCTAATTCTATTTATTTCCAGGTAAATCACATCCTAAATACTGGAGGTATGCTGGAGGTAACACAAATATTTTATATTTTAAAGTACAAATCTTTATTTGCATTTTTTTGTTGGGGTATGCAAAAGTTTAGAAGTTTATTATAAAATATACGACAGCACTTTTTCGATAGTTAGAACATAGATCAACTGTTCAATCAAATAGAAAAACATGTTAGTGGCAGCCTTAGAGCATATTACAAATTGTCATTAGGCATGAAAAAGATGTTATACTTTATCAAGGTTTATGAAGTGTTAGTACTGTGAACTGTGCAAATGTGCAAACCTAGTGTCTGCAAGTCGTTGGTGAATGTTTAGCTTCCACGCATGCTAATGTGTAGTTGTTTCGGAGCCCAAGAGACATTAACTGCTGCTTCTTTGATAATAATAGTATTAGACAGCTGCCATAACCTCCTCTCCTTTCTCCATTTTCCTTTTCCTAAAGGTTAAAAAGGAAAGTCCAGACAGACGAGGAGAACTGAATGGGATTGTGTGTTTTTGTAAAAGAAAAAGTATAGACATAACTGCGCGTCCCATTTCCAGGTTTACTTCAAAAACCAGCAAGCATTGTATTCATTCACATTATTCTATGGCAAAGATGCTCTGAACTACAGGAGAAGGAAATATTTTTACGATTTATTATTTCACATCAAGGAGTATCAAATGCAACTCGGTGCGACAGTTCTACAGCCCAGTAAATGTTAAGTGAAGTGAAAGGGTTTTGTTAGTGTTTTTAAATGAGTAAAAAATATAGTTGTGACAGCTGTATGGTGTAAACTTACAACTATAAAGATTTTAGTAGCAACTAATGCAGAGCTTAGATTTTTAGTAATGCAGTATCTGAGGTTCAAACATAAAACAGTCATATATAACTATCTCTAAAAGTATATCAAATGGTAGCTCTATGGGAATATTAGCTTCTCTTCTTTGGCTCCCTGTTGACCCATAATAAGATAGAACCTTAAGCTAATCATGGCAGATAGCCACTCAATGTGGCAGGTTCTGCTGGAGGTATCTTCCTGTTAAAAGGTAGTGGTTCTTTTCCACTGCTATCATATGCTTGCTATGGAGGAGGCATTGCTGTAAAGCCGAATGACCCTGTACAATCAGCTGGTCTTCCCTGGACTGTTTCATTTTTTACAGGCTGTTATGTGATCGACTGAATCGAACAATAATGTATCATTTAGAATTGATTTGGACTGTATTGACTGCATTAAGGTTATAACAACAGAATATAATATCTTACTGACAACCATGTTAACCTTCATTGCACACTTGAGAAACGTTTTTTTTTTAAATACATATACACCTATATTTCTATACTTCAAAAAATATATATAAATTAAACAAATTGAAAAAGTTGCAATGAAAAGCCATTATGATAACTGAACCCCTTAGTGTTCATATAAAAATCTTTGTTCATGTGTAGGGATTCAACTCAGTTTTTACAGTTTCAATGTGCTAGCCTCTACAATGAAGAGTCCACCCATAATAATCTATTGTAACTGTTTATTTTCAGGTGACGTCTGTGTCTAGTAAAAGTCTTTCCAAAAAAGCTGACGCTGAAGCCCCTGAAACAAAATAAGACACAGATAACTTCTCGGATTTCCAAAGCTTTAGCTGCTAAGGACGGAATCTGAACTTGGCAAGATTTGACAGGTACATCCATGAAAATAAAACAGGACAAAAAGGGGCGGAGTTTCATGGACTGAAGAAGTCAAAAGAGGGTTGCTATATGCGCCCGTAATGGCTAGAGAGGAACCAAACTGTAGCTAATTAAGCGTGTCTCCATTTCAACTCAGCAAAGAAGATTGGCTAATTAAATGACAAGCTGTCAGTGTCTACTGACTGCTTCCTGCTGCATGTTAGGGTGACTGGAGTCAATTTCATTTGCTTGAATCTAACCAACATACCACCTAAGACAACTGCTCCAGGGACCCAGCCCACCTACTGTGTTGGTCTGGGTGGTGGAGGGGGTTGTGGAGTAGTTAACTGTGGATGTTTACTGCCTGTTTGAAAAATATGTCATATAGGTGGGATTGATGCCAGGCAATTTAAACCTTTACTGCACAAATTCATTAAAACATTCATCTTCGTACTCATAGCAGTGCTGTGATGTACAAAACTGTCCATCACGCTCACCAACTATCCATTGTGAGCTGCCTCTTGTCATATCTAACTAACTATCTAGCTCTTGACAAACCACCTCCAAGTCATGGTCAAAAGAAGCCATAAAAGACTGGTTCTTCTACAAGAAACAAAAAACAAATGCCTACGGGCTTTACTTAGGCCATCTCCACTCAGCCCGTTTTATAAGCGTTTCCATTACCGGTTTTTACAGCCCAATACCTGCTTTTCTGGGACCTACTCAGTAGCAGGTACAACCGGGGCCGAGTAGGGACTACATGAGATGTGAACAGAGTGCTGTTCACTGACTGGCCATGGGACCAGGAAAAATTATAAGGTTTTTGAAGAGGTAGTACAGGGAAAGTTAATACATCTCAAGAGCAAGTACAATAATATGAAGGACCACAATGGCCGGAGCAGGTCAAACGGAAATATAATTTTACTATTTACCATCAAAAACAGAAAAATGAGGCAAAATGTATAATATAAAAAGGCCAAAATATGAATTCTGTTTTCAGAAAAGCTATTTAAGGCAAACTGCCTTCATGTGTAAAGGAGCCAGAGTGGGTACTTTGAGGAAACTGCACTTTCTCTATCTTCCACCATCTCATTCAGCCAGGGTCTCCTCCATTCCAGTGAAGTAGGAGGATAAAGCCTGTCAACTAGTGGTGCTGTGGTTCTGAAACAACAAGACCCGCTTTTGTCTGTGCTCCATCAGGGCCAAGAGAGAGTCACCAGAATGCCGATCCCAACAGCCACTACAGCACCTCCCTATGCCTCCCCCAGGAGGCTCTCAGCCCGAGTTGTTTGCTCTCCCTCTCCACCAGACAGAATATAATGTGTTCCACATGTGAGGGTAAAAAAAAAGAGGGAATGGTGGGGTGGAGAGAGAAAAAGTGTGGAGAAATGGGGAGGAGTTGAATGTGAAGAGAAGAAAAGCATGCCAGACTGGTGGTTTTGAATGAATTTACCCATGTTGAAATCAGATTGGATTTTACTAAAATCTGTGACTGTATAAGATGTGTGATCCAAATGATCCAAATGCTTAAGCACCCATTCACAGTACAGTTCACAGTCCACTTAACTACAAAGCCAAAGACAAAAACTGTGCTGCCTGTAGCAGTCTATGAGAGCCAGTCAGATCCTCGAGGTGGAAAGAGGGATGCAGCCCAGGATTTTGGAAATGCACCTTAAGGCAACTAATAAAAATTCCATTTTAAAAGCGCCTCCCAAAACACTGCAGACACTAGCACATTTATGAGAACAAAAGGAAAAAACAGGCCACTTGTTTTATGAGAAATACTTCTAGAACAGTTGGAATATTATGAACATCCAGATAACTCATCACTAAAGAGCAAAAATTACAAACATTGGAGATCTGATGATCAACCAAAAGTGGTGTAACGAAGCAGTCCAGGTGAAACCAACCAGATCTGTTTTAATTGTATAGCAGGAAACACAAAAACATCTAAAACACTAAAATCAGTTCAACAAAGACCGCGGAGTATTAAAACATTTAACAGTTACAGCCTAGTTTGACATGAGTGGTTAGCTCATTCTACAGTTCTGGTGCCGGCATTGAGAAAACCCGATGATCTCCGCTTTTCATGCCTTGTTTTAGGAACAACAAAAAGTAGCTGTTTGGTACACCTCAGATTTCTGTTGTGCCAACCAATGCAGGGACAAGAAGACAAGAAGTCCATCCGGCAATTGTCTTCCACTTGTCCAAGATTGAGTTAAAGGCGCAAAAGGTAGAGTAGAAAGACCCAGCTAATTCTATGGTATTTTAAGGTATGTCCAGGCCAGAAGGGAAATTTATACCATTCAGCATATTCTAGGTCTGCACCAGGGTTTTCTCTCACTGGATGATCAGGTAGCACGGTTCTGATTGGGGAAAAGCATTATTAGCTTATATTTATCTTCACTTAAATGTAAAAAGTTAAAAGCCACCCAAGTCCTTAAAGCATCTCAGTGTGTCAGGAAACCTTGATTGTGTCGTATTAAGGTCGTATAAGTTTGCAAATTGTCAACATAAAATGATAAAAGACACCATGCTTTTTAAAAAATGTTCCTGGAGGAGATAAAGTACAAAAAGAATAGAGCCAGGTGTGGGGCTGGTGGTGTAGGGGTTAAGCGCACGACCATGTGCAGAGGCTATAGTCCTCGATGCGGCTGTCCCGGGTTCGAGTCCCGGACCCGGCAACCTTTGCCGAATGTCTCCCCCTCTCTTTGCCCTCTTTCCAGTCTACCTACTGTCAAAAAAATTAAAAACACAAGACAGGTTAAAGTTCTTTCCTCCCCATCTGTTGCACTTTAAATCTGCCTAAAACAAATTCTGTAGCTGGTAGGGCCAAAAACAGTTCCAATAAGACCTTGACAAAGCTCTAGGGGTTGATAGAAAACTATGATGCACACATCAACTGGAGCATAATAAAAATCATTTTGTGCTTCATAAAAATGCATTTAATGGTTACCATCTCAAAAGCTTAATATTACACTTAGAGGCAGAGGCTCAGGAGTTAATGCTGATTTTAATGTGGCTGATGGTCAAATTCTTCGGCCCAAATAAAAAGCACTTTGGCAGAACACTGAACCGCAAATTGCCACTGATGCCAGGCGAGCACCTTGCAAAAAAGCCCTGTGTGTTATTGTGTGTTTTACTGAGCTAATAAGAAATGCATCGGGCAGCCATGTTTTGTCATAAATGTAAAAACTCTGGTCTGAAGGTGCTACAGAAGTACATGTGATTGACAATCCATGAGCCCCTATTTGCGGAAGAAAGGCAACAATCTGCAGACGAACACTGAAGCCACATGACTCCAACAAATGAAACCAAAAACATTAAGTAAATGAGACTTTTTATCCCGTTTTACATTTTGTGTGCAAACTGAAGTCTGCGTCTGAAGATGCCAAATGCATTAATGGACGACAACCCGAGATTTACTTTGCACTAAGTCGTTTCAAGTCCTGCAATACAGTGTCCACAGGGATGTAGCAATAACAAGAAAATACATTTTTCCTCTGTTTGCCAGTAAGAGCAAATGTCAAGTGCATGTGGTTAGAAGCAATGGGCACAATCCATTACCTTATGTTTTTTACCACATAAGGTCTTTGAAGTCAAGGTAATGCAGTCATTAAAACAGGCCTTCAGGCCACAGCAACCACACATTAATCGTGTCAGACTAATTGCACGTAATAAAACTTTATGAAAGCAAATTTTAATACAGTGATGTAACTTGGAACAAACATTAATGTTTGTTCCAAATCCATGACCGTAGAAGTTAAAAAAGCTTTTCAGAAGGGGACTGCAAACCTCTTTAGGCATCCAAAGAAATATCTGACATTTCTTGTCTGTCTTGATTCTAGCCTGGAAAGAGCGACATGCACACACCTTGCATCTGCAGCAGCGCCAGTTCTGTGGTGCATTATGGGAGTAACAACTCGCCGTTAAAGTGGAGCCTGTGTGAAAAGATTCTAAGGAGCGATCAAAGCTGCATACCTAGGCGCCTACATTAAGGTGATAAAAATCTAGCAGTGAAAGAGGAAAACAAAACCTCTCCCACAGCAGTCGAATTATTCCAACAACGGAACACACAATAATGAGAAAAGCCGGCCAGTGGTTGGTTCTCTCAATTAGAAGGCTAATAAATTATTGCTTCTGCGTTCAAACAATAAACAGAGTATATGTGGAGCTTTAAGGTAAAAGGGCATCAAATACATGCAGATTGTTAAGATTAACGCAGACTTAAGCAATCAGCTATCAGTTATTGAATAAGATTGCTGGTCTACAAACTGAACCAGTTGACTAACTTTTTGTTGTGAACTTTGACTAGGCCATTTTAACTGAGGCCATATTATGTCTTAATTCGCGGAAATTGCGGAGGAATTCACTCAATTTGACAATAATCTAATTTACTGTTTAAAGAGGACTCTTTGGTCATCCAGGGGTTTTCACGCTTTATCCGAGGTTCAAACCAGCAGGCCGACCTCATTTGTGGCTGCTGTCCCCTGTGTGATGTACTCAGCCGACGCTGAACCAACAGAGCTGAGGGACAGACCGCTGCATGCTGCTATACCTAAAACGTGTCATTTACAAAGTTTTCTCTGCATACCATTAACTGAAACCACCAAAACATGTCAGGGTCCTTCCCCCACTATGCCAAGATCGTTAGCGGAGCAAGACGCACATTTACCGAAAAACTTTTGAAAGCCTTTCATGCAGAATCTGACAGTCCACAGAAAATAAATGAAAATAAATGAATTGGAACATACTGGTGCCCTTTACCCTCAAATGAAACAAGTGCATACCTTATTTTGCTTACAGGAAATATTTGTAAAACACACTGAGAGGTGGAGTTTAAAGAGCTTTAGAAGCATTTTTTAAATGTAATTTAATCTCAATACATTTGTGTTGAAATGTGATACAATACTGTTATAAATAGATCCTTAGATTTGACATCTAAAACATGTCATTATAGAATAAAAGTAGAAAAAAGTAGAATTTGGAAAAAGAAATAAAACTGATTTCATAGGGCCTTAATTCTAACACATCACTATACTTAGACCTAAATTATTTGTAAGGGGCCAGGCTTAAACAGGGACAAAGGGTGTTAAAAAATTGAAAAAAAAACTTCAATTTAATACTATCAAAAATAGTTAGGCTCAAACTTCAATACAAAATAACTCAAATAATAAATAACATGGATTTGGGCCCAACTCAACTGAGGTCAACTGAACAGTAACTAAACTCAAACAAAACTGACCTGCAGACAAAGAACAAAGGCAGCTTAAATAGGGGTGGAATAACCTAAACTCACCAAATGAGGGAGGCACAACATAAAAGAGGAACAACAAATGAAAGAAAATACATACAAAATTAACCAAAACATAAATGAAGCAAAATCATCTTTAACTTCGCACAAATAAGTGAATGTTAAAGTGACAAAATGACTAACAACTTTAACAAGTTAAGTTCCCCCCCCCCCCCCCCCAGTCGTTTGGAATAATGGTATGTTACTGGCTTCCACCTCCAGCTGGTCTGTGTTTGCAGAACCTCAAAGAAAAGAACAAGTGTAAGTAAACCATTCAGACAAATATTAACTAAAGTGTGCACCCGTTACAAAAAATATATGTCTAAATAAAATAACTTGAACTTATGTATAGTGTCATCTGGAACTAATGAATGTAACCTATGAAAAAAATACTAACACTTTGTGGTGGTGGTAGAAGCCTCCACCACATTATTCCATTGTATTTTGACTGTTTGTTTGGGTCAGCTACATGGCAATTATCCAAAACATCTGACAAGCAGTTAACACGTTAAACTGAAACCAAAAACCTCTGATGAGCACATACATCCAGCTAAAAGTGAACTGACCTGGCTTTAGCCAAAGGCAGAGCGAGTGGAGGATTTAGGTCTCGTTTTTTCATCCTCACCACGTAAAAACTAAAAATTGTTGCATTTGAATAAAGTCAGGAGTTTAAAAGTCAGTTTAAGTAAAAAAAAAAAAAAAAAAAAAAGGATGTTAGTCTTGACAAAAAAACTCTAAACATCCTAGATCAAGACGAAGAAAACGCAGTCGAGTCTGTGACAACACCGAGACCTTGTCTTCAGAATCACATGTACAGCCTACGCGGGACAAAACTTTGTAAACTTTGTTTTAGCAAGATTTGTGTTGCAGAAAGAGTGTGTGACAGAACCAACGCTGACAGGCTGTATGCACCGTCTAGAGAAGCACAGAGACACAAAGAAACAGAGCAGAAAACCCAATAAAACTCAAAACTTTGATTAATGCTTCCTGTTAAGAAAGCACCTCTCTCAGCTAAGTGAAAAGACTGTCAGATCAGAGATGGGGGCACGTGGACCACCTGCATATTCTGGATTATTGTGAAATTCCTACACCATGGACTCATCTGTGAGGGCATTCTGTGTTTCTCAAGCATCAGAATGTAGAGATGTACAGATAAATCTTCACTAATGCTCTGGGGGCAAGGAGACAAAAATAGTGTGCAATCTGAAACAACACCAGCAAGGAAGGAGCACATAAAAATGCTGCCTGGATCCAATCAAACTGAGTGATGGACCTTGTATTGGGCTGATTAAGAGTTGGAAAAACAGGCGAGCGTTACTCGACAGCAAGTAAAAAGCAGGGGAACAGACGGATTGTATGGAGATAAGAAGCATAAAAGAACCAGGTCGGGGAGAAAGAAAAGAAAATCCTGGGGTGGTCTCCTCCTCAGGTTTCTGAGCAAGATGTGAGCTCATGTCTGACATGTTATAAGGTCTCTATGCAGACAGGGCGCTTTGTTTGAACACATGTACTCTCAGGGCAGTTACACTCACTGATCATTGGAGACTGAGGAGAGGATTAAGTGTCATTTAATAGAGGTTTTACCTTTGAAAAGCTAAACTTTAACAATCTTGACTTGATAATCTTTGTTGGTCTGTTTTTCCTTGGCTGAAAGAAAAACTGTCTAAAGAAAGTGCATACATTACCTCAAATGTATTCACAAGCCCACCGTAAATATTGTGGTGGTTGCTAAGGTTTGAATGTGATGGGTATGACGCTACAGTCTAAGAAACCGAACCCTATGTAACCGTGCATTAAAAATGGAATTAGCTTAAAAAATTACGCCAAGATACACAAAATCAGTTTTCAGGTTATTTAATCTCTCTTTTGTAGTCAATGTACAGTTGTGACCAAACGCTCTTACAGTCACAGAATTGCTGTGTTTGGCAAACTCCAGTTTTGCAGCGGACCATTACATTGTAACATTGTGCGAAGGCAAATTAAAACTAATGCAAAGGAAAATCTACTATCCAAAAAGTGTATTTCATTTCACAAGCCACTGTTTCTCTGTACTTTTGCCTGAAAATAATAAATACAAATAAAGTTGCCAAATACTCTGATATTCTGGTTACTAGGGAAAGACGGTGAGATAATTGTCTGCTTGTTTGAGCAATAGTCATCTGCAAAGAAAATCCAGAAAGAAAATGTCTGCATGAAAATAACCTCACATGCAACATGTTTTCCAGATACTCAAGAAGTTGAAGTTACAGTAAATGTAACTTCAACTTCTTGAAATGTAAGAAATGTAAATGTAAGAGGGTCCAGAAAGTGCTAAGTGGTCTCCTCCTGAGAAATGTACTATAAAACTGGATTGTAGGGATGAAACAGTTAATCGAATTAATCGTGATTAATCCGGTTACTGAAATAATCATCAACTAATTTAGTAATCAAATAATCGTTAACTGGAGTATACAGACTAAAACATGCCATTTACTGAAAGAACCACTCACTCAAAGCAGTAATTAGGCAAAAATTTTACCAAAAAAATTATGCATTTTGCATTTAGGATGAAAAACCGTCTTTATAAATATGCTGCACCTGGTACAAATCGTGTAAAAAATCTCTTACTAAGCACCTTTTGTTATCCGATTATTAATTGATTTTTCATTTTCCAAAGTCAAACTCAAGCAATGTTTAGGCATTTTCATCATAAACTTCTAAGATTTTCCAGCATCTGAAAATTTACATATGGACCTGCGTAATACATTAAATTGCAATTATCCTCACAATTTCAAAATGTGCAATATCACAACTGTAAAGCACTGATTGGATGCAAAGTTTGCTAAAGTGCCGTTTATTCAACTCAGTATGCAAATATTCAATTTAACCCACTATAGATTTTTACTGCATTTTATGCCAACACCTGATATGTATATTAGTGACTGAGACAATGATGCTCTGGAGAGCAGTGGAGACATTGTGATGATGGGGAGAGTTGTGAGGAAAACATGGCAGACAGTAATCAATATAAATATAAATTCAAGAATTATATTGCAATTTTATGTATTCCTAACATCGTTCAGTCTTAATTACATATATCAGACAGCACATTTATGTGACCTGAGACAATTCTGGGCCAGAAGACAGCCAGTTCTCAGAATAACATCTGTCCACTTTGCTGAAGTTGTGCTACAGCATTCAATATAAGGTAAACAATAACATATTTTTTTGAGTACTGCTCAAAATCCCCTGGTGTGCACCTAGAGAGAGAGCAGTTCTACCAGTGCTGTCAAAATCAGAATGCATGCCTGGTAAGATGGTTAGGGTAGCAATACAACCATAAATCCGTCAGTTTGAAGTTAATTTCAAGCATGTTTAAACTCTGAAAGAATACAGTTAAATTCAAGGATTAAAAAAAAAACAACAATCCAGGAACTATTTTGTTATTATTCAAACGTTTTTCAGCATGAAGAAAACAGATGAGGTGGTTTAAAAATCAGACCAAATTGTGATTCTGTAATTGGTTGTCAAAGATGAGTGGAAAAACAGAATCCCAAAAATGACAACAGCCTCAAGGCACTAATAAGACATGGTTGGGTTAACACGGCTCACATTCCATTCTCAGGAGTTACCAATAAAAGGAAAAGGTGCACTCAAAGATGTCTCCAAAATAAATCCCCTCATTGATTCAGTTCATAATATAAAATATGCAAAATATAAAGATTTGTTGCAAAACTTGCAATAAAATTTTAGTAATTCTGAAATTGCTACCAAGCAGCCTCATCATCTGAAGGTGTTTTAAAACTTTCTCAAGAAAATACTACAGCCTCTTTATTTTAGTGGGATTGTTAAAACAGTGTGACAAAAGCCAAAACTGAAGAAAACTGAAATAAAAATCTGTTTGGATTTTGAAATTTTGATCAGAGATGTGTTTATTCTACAACAAATTATCCAAATAGAAAGACGCTAAAAAGCTCCTCTCATCACCTCTATAGTTCAGTAAGATGTTACTGCAGTAGTGTGTGTTTTCATAGCCGTGGTTGTTTGGGGATGTATGTATTAAACTGGTTGCAGTTTGCAACTCCACCAGTTTTCACTGCCTATGAAATAGCTCACTTTTTAAAGCCGCAATGCAAATAAATTCTTAAATAAATCATCCCCAGTATAAAATGATGCCGCACATACCATAATCTGTGCTTTAGAGTAAGAAAGCATTAGTCTTTATGACCTCGGCTCATTAACTAGATACATTAGTTGCGTTAGCTGGGAGTTGTGGTGAGGATGGAAAACACCACCCAGTGGTTGACTGCTTTGCAGAAACATACCAATGAGTCTATAAAGACAGAAGGAGTAACAAATTTAAACTTTACATTTTTAAAAAGCCTTTTTATTGCACAGTCACAGCAGACAAGCCTACATCTGCAAAGTTATAGAAACCCATCAAAGATTTCAGGAGGACTGGGTGCTAAAGTAAAGACACAAACTGCACTTGGACATGCATCAAACAAATATATCACCATTTTTCCCATTTAATTAGCTCCACAAAACAGACTTAGTAAGCACAAAAACTGCCCGAGAGTAAACCAAGACAAACATGAGGAAGAAAAGACCGTTGGGAAGTTCATACAAAAAAATGAAAGGTTAGGGATAAATATGAAGGAGAAAACTAACAGTGAGACTGCTGATTA
Source organism: Crenichthys baileyi (assembly GCA_036173005.1). NCBI lineage: Eukaryota > Metazoa > Chordata > Actinopteri > Cyprinodontiformes > Goodeidae > Crenichthys > Crenichthys baileyi. The sequence goes on from JAHHUM010001741.1 coordinate 768,542, forward strand.
ATAAACCCTTTTATAAAGTAACCAATCAGTTTGAAAAGATCAAAGAGAGCTGCTGTTTGGGAGATCAAAGTCGGAGAAGGAGAGAAAAAAGAAATGCAAACAAAGAACAGGAAATGCACAGCTGTTGGTTTTGGATCAGGTATGGTCAATACTCCTGACAACCCACACACAGCATCTGCTGTAAATGTAATCTATTCAGTGTCAATAAAGAGACTAAGAAATAATGTTTTACTGATTAAAAATTTTCTGAGAGAATGTTTGTATTCTGAGGGAACAGGTTGGATCTCGGAAAGAGATCGATTGTAAATTGATGCAACCGATCTCGTTCCGATCCACAACGCTAAGTGCTATCAGATCACGCTGCCAACACTCTTTGGAGTGGATGCTGTTACTGAGTAAAACTTTGCCATTTTCAGTATCAGTGAGGTATTTTACAATGAAGTCAGAATAGGCCCAGATGTAAGAAGCTATTCAAATGGGAAACAGTATTTTCTATGACAAGCTGGGGCATATCTGTGGTTCAATCAGGCTGCGAGAGAGGGCAAGACTTTAAGCAGATAACAGGAAGGCTGAACGAAGTACAGCAAACTCACTGTTTTATCCTTTGGAGCACAAATTACTTATTACTTCTATTTGAGTGAAAATATAAAGAAGTAATGCTAATCTAAGTTTTGGCTACTCCACCCACCTCTGAGTATAATCTAACAAAAATAATCCTCCAGATATATTAAAAACGACTTGTGGACTTCCGGGTTGGCTGTGAGACGTGATGCACGGATAGGTCTGAGCTCCGTCTCAAAGTCCGATGATACACGAAATATCCTACATTTCAGAAACTATTCTAGTTTAACTTGTGTCTAAGTATCTACAAAATGTCGAGCGGGAGAGAAGCGAGGAGTAAATCGTCTGCAGACGAGACAGCAAACAAAAAGAAAGCGTCGGGCCAAGAACTGGAGGACATTACTAACGCAGCCATCTTGCTAGCACTGCGTGAGCAAGAAGAAAGGCTGGCCGGAAAACTTAAGTTAGCTGTGAGAGAAGCAGTAGAGGAAATGCTTGCCGGTGAAATCCAGGCTCTGAAAGCTATGGTTGAAGCCTCCAACACGGCGGTGAATAAACTCAGCAGGGATATCGCACAGCAAGTTGAGGTCGGTAGAAAGCTGCAGGGGAGGCTAGACGCTACATCGACTAACATCAGAGCGGTGAAACATGATGTTGGGGACCTCCAGAAAGAGCTATTGAACCTCCGCCAGAAATTTGGTGAGATGGAGGACAGATCACTGATGTCTAACCTCCGGCTGGTCGGCCTGCCAGAGTCAGCAGAGGGGGAAAATGCCATCCGATTTCTAAAAGATAACCTGCCTGTGTGGATCCTTTCCCTGGCTAGGGAGAAAATTGAAATTGAACAGGCTCACCATATATTCTCTATCTATTCTCTATCCAGGACAAGTCAGCCAGCCACGTACACTCATCTTCCGGCTACTTCGGTACCAAGACAGGGAGAAAATTCTCAACGGAGCCAGGGCCCTTTCGTAGGCACCTACACACCGGATATTCAGCGAGGGGCAGACATCGACATCCAGGCTACTGTTTTTTCTTGATTACAGCAACGATACCGCGCAGAGGAGGAAAGCCTTCGATGCGGTGAGAAAACAGCTGGCCGGACATTTAGTTTGGTGTGCTCCTGACTGCTAAGGTGAGAGTTAACACCATGGTGAGATCCAAAAAGACTGTAGCAACTTATGAGTAGGTAAGTGGAAGACATTGCAAACAACTTCCAACATGCATACGTCTGGCTGTCTAAGTAAGTTCACCCTGAAGGCAGGCTGCAAGATGGTAAAGGAAGTCTCCACAAACCCTAAAATGGCATCACTGGACTTACATCAGGCTCTTGCTACTGTTAATATGAACATGCATGCCTGCCTGGACAATAAGAGATTCCACAAGTTTAACTTTCACCTGAGGTGTTGAGGAGGAAACCTTTGAAAAACATGAAGGCCAGACTAAAGTTTGCCCAAGAGAACATAGACAAAGACCAGGACCTCTGGAATTACACTCTTAGGACAGATGAGACTAAAAGTGGATTTTCTGTACAAAGTATATGTTTAAACCAGTTAATGAATCCAAAATCTACAACTCTCTCAGTGAATAAAACAGACACAAAAACCATAAGTAACAAAAATTTTACAAGTTACTGAGTTCAGCATCAGTTTAACAGGCTTTGCACACAAAGGCCAAATACTACTGAGAGACATTTCCTGAAAAGACAAGAGTTCTAGTTATCCCTTTTTGAAAGAATAGGCATCATTTTCTGAGAGAGGAAGTAATAAAGAACCTCACAAACCTTTCGATATCGGCAGTTTATGTCTTTGCCCTCATACCATTTTTGCTAAATTTGATTTTTATAATTCTTCCTACATGCACAAATTATTTTCCAATAACTAAGGAAGAAGAAACGTCGGTGGGCTAAAACTGTAAGGTATAACCTCGTCATATGATGCAACAAATGTATATTTGACAGACTCTGTTAAAACTCTGCATTTCTATAATGTATACATTTAGAAATTCAACATTTCTAAAATTAAATTGACTGAATTTAAAAACCACCAAGTTCCAGCAAATGTACAGAAAGGAGTGTGAGTTTTTTGGTAATGCTGCCAAGAGATGCCAGACGCCAATCCCTGTTGGTTGACTGTGATAACGTCTGGGCTATAAAGACCGGGAGAAATTGGCACGACACCAATCCAGCTGGAACTGTACTGTACAGTGAATTTTGTGTTTATGTCAAGTGTTTTTGTGTATTGCTAAAAGATACAGAGTGGTTTTTACGGCTTTACATTTATTTTGAACACTCATCATCTCAGCCTGGCCATGTTTTATCTGACACTCAAAGTCCCACTGCTTCCTAATTAGCAAGCTGCATCAACTCCCCCAGCCCACCCAGCCCTACCCGACTTTGCCACTTTCCTCCAGCAAAATACAAACACTGCACATCTTTTCATCTTCAGACCAGCCGTGTCTTACTGAGGCTCAGGCAGAGACAGCAAAGTTCAACTGATCAACCCAGGTCACTTCCTGATTCATCTTCAAAGGTGGAGAAAAAAACAGCAGCAAACACGAAACAGCAGAGGACACATTTTCACATACCACCACCAAAAGACGAAAAACACCAGAATCGTGCAGGAAACGAACAGGAGATCTCCGGTTGAATCAGACTTGGGGGAGGGGAAAAGGAAAAAGAAATAACGGACTCCATCTGTATCTGTACGTGATCTAACATATTGTAATGTTTGCTCAATGAAGAAGTTTAAACAAAAATATGTTTTACTTTGTTGTCCTTAAGTAGCCCAATAAAACCTTAATCCTAAAACGAAAGACGAATATTGTTTGGTGTCTCTTTATTAAAAATATGTAGCACCAATCAAAACTTTACATACACTCATCAGCATGCATTTAAAGTAATTTTAGGTTTTAATGGTGAATTTGAATCATTTTTGTTTTTTCCAGCTGGACTGATGATACAAAATAAAATTTCAGTACATTTCAAAAACAAGAACAGGGTGTACAAGCTTGGTTTTCTTGGGAATTTTCATGTCCTGAATTTTAGACAGTTCAAATGAACTTCCAACACTTTCTGCAGGTCTGGTTTGAATTTTTCATAATGCCAAATTTCTAGGTGGCAGCGGACATATAAATGGCTGTGCAGAAAGAAGTTAAACCAACTGAGCTGACCTCCATGACTCTGTGACCCTGAACTTTGAGACGTGTTTTAACTCCCCACAAACTCAGAGACTGCACCGACTGTTTTTTATGTATGTGTCTCAGACTCCACTATGTGACAGCCTGCTATCCCAAGGCTGGATCAGCTGCACAAAATCTCTCTGAATCTTCTTTCTCTCCCAACCCAAGCACCTAGTTTAGCATTTTTTCCTCCTGCTCTCTGAACTGCTTTCTGCCTCGGGGGAACAACCCTGAAGGCTGCTGTTACATATGCAAAGTCACAATCCAAACAGGCGAAAAGCAGGGATGGATCTTTGAACCTCAGAAAGGCACCTCACCAAACACAAAGTTTCTGTATGCAACTTAGAACTGAAAATGTGAGAAAGAGCAGGCATAAGCATGAAGAGAAAAATAAGAGGTTAAAAAATATAATAAAAAGAAGTCTAGTCCCTTCTCCACAGTAGGAGTTCCAACTCTCTCCTCATTGAGAATGCAAAGCCTCTTCTGCAGTAGTGTGTGAATGTGTGTGTGCATGCTGAGGGGGATGGGAGAGCTAAAAATCAAACTCGTCTGGGGGAGGGAGCAGGTCTCTAAATTCTGCTGCTTGTCCCCCCAAATGCGTATTGTACCACCAGACCCCCACTCCTTCATTTTAAGTCTGGGGCCACATGGCCAGTCGACAGACTGACTAACCAAAGGAGGATGGTGTTTGGTTTTATCATTTCTCTTGCAGTGCCAACGTCTGGGCTCTCTGAGACTTCCTGCAGAGTCTGAGGAAAAAACTGAAATCAAACAAACCAAGGAATAGCAAACATTCGTTTTCTATTAAACGGAGGCAAGAGGTGGATCGGAACCGGGAAATGTAATAAAGAAAAAGTTAGCTAAAACAGACAATTGGTTCTCAGTAAAATGTTGAAATCTTTAGGCTTCGCATCTGGAACAGGTGAGTATAATTAAATGAGCTCTTTTTGGGGGTTCCAAAATATTTTCCATGAAACAATTTCACACTTTTGCACATTATATTTTCAAATTAGTTGTTTTGTGTCTCATTTTATAAATTAATTTTAAGGCAGTTCTAACCTGGTTTTAAACGTGGAACTAGAGCAGGGCATTTATCATATTGTTTATAGTTATGATGAAAAATTTCTTATGATAAGAATTTAGATTTATCTAGACGATACATTTCAATTAAAATTGAATTGAAACCCCTAAAAATGTTTTACTATTTTCTCCACTGCTACTTCCATGGAAACACCGGCATCAATAAATATTTATTTGCAAAATATGATGAAATGCAGAAATTGTGTGCAGATTAGTGATAATAATCACACTTCTTTATGTATCTGGTGTCCTGAAGAAGCCCATTTAAAAATGAGTTTGTTTATTGGGAGCCATGTTTGTGTTGCTATGATGCAGTCACAGCCACACATACATTTACCTAAAAAAGGACTGAATAGAAGTTGTAAATAGTTTTTTTATCGTCACTTTAATCGTTATACCAATAAATACTACAAAATATTGTGATCAAATTTTATGTCCGCATCGCCCAGCCCTATGTGGAAGAACAGGAAAGTTAAGGCTTTTCCCAGACTTTTTTTTGTTTTTTTTTTAAAAAGGTAACAGGTCTGGAAACACAAAAACTTTTTCCATAAATATCTGGGCCTGGAAAACACCAGAGTTCGTAGGAAACCTGTACGTCAGAGCCATATGTACATTTCTAAACATTAGTAAATAGTACCCTAAATTTTTATACAAATCAAAGACAAACTGCTAACAGAAGTCGAGGCTTTGTTGGTCTTAAATCCCGTATTTACACAGGATACCATATTTCTCAAGTAACCTCCCCATTGGCAGTTTGAAAAAGTAAATAAATCAGAGGGCTTTTAGTTCATGTGGGGGAGAATCCAAGCCTGTTAGGTCCAAAAGCTCATTGTACAAGGAGATCATCACAGCAGCTACAAGAAGAGCCATTTTTCAGCTGGGTGGAAAAGCAAAGACTCATCTTGATCAAGGAAGATCGAGATGGTTTGATTAAAGTTGCTTCAGAGACTTCTGCACCGAAGCGCCTCTAGTGCTGATTTGGCATCTGTGCCCCAACTTGAAATCAGTCCTGTTTAGACCGCCACCAAGCAGCCTCTCTTCTAAAAATGGCTGAAACTCTCCGCATTCTCAGAGCAAAAGTCTACCTCTGTCTGGAGCTGATGGTGGCTTCACTGAGACCAATCAGAACAACAACAAAAGTTATGAACGGCATTTTAAAAATAATACAGAAAGGAGGGCATTTTTGAACAGAATGTGGCACAAAGACAGTGATATCAGATCATCTTGTTTGACAATGAAGATGAAGCCCAAACATTAACTGAAAAGAAAGCTTGGATTACATTTATGATTATCATAAACATAGGTTTCCGATAACTGAAAGTGGCATTTTGATATCGGGTCAAACTCATCAAGGCGGCCTGCTTTGCAGAGAGAGAGAGAGAATGTTATTTTGTCTAATCAACCGCACTCTGAATTTATCCCCAAAAACATTCAGACTAGACTCCTAGCAGACATTCTGCATTTCAAGGCAAATCAGTTCAAGATATGAGTAAAAGAGATAGAGGACAAAAGAAAAACATAAGCAGACGAAGAAATGTGAAGGATGGCTGGGGCTGCAAAAACACTTCAAACCCACTATCAGTCAAGGCCAAACACAGAGGGGCCCCTCTTTCTGCTGAGAAATGTGGGAAAAGGATCAAAAAGCAGACGTATAAATGATCTGGCCACGTCAGGACAAAGATTTAAACCACAACAGCTGGTGCACATAGGGAGGAACATCAGTTTCTCCATTTTAACCTCCGACCAGCAGAAACTAAACAGAGTGCATTAAGCTGTACTTACACTGGTATAGAATTATGAAAGAGGCTCGAGTGACAAACGAAGGATGTATCAAATGAATGCCTTTTTTTCCTAGAAGAATCAGTACATTTACTTTAGGACCTCTGAAAGATATTTAAGATACTTATGATTAAAGGATCAGACTCATGACAAATAAGTTAACTGACTTTATGAACTTAAGTTGGTGTGTTTTTTTGTCTGGTCTCTTTCTTAGTGTGGAATCATAAACACTCAGACTACTGAGGCCTGGAGTGCTTTAGGTGTTGTTCTGGATTCTTTGGTGACTTCTTGGATACATTTTGGACACGTTCTTGGAGTGCTTTTGGTCAGCCAGTCATTTAACGCAGGGTTCACCACTGTTCAATGTTTCCTCCATTTGTGGATGACCTAATCCCAAATCCTTAAAAATAGCTTTGTAACCCCGTCCAGACTGGTTGATGACCCCTCACCATCCCAAACCCTTTGTGAAGACCCTTGAGACGACGTGTTGTGAATTGGCGTTATATAAATAAAACTGAATTGAATTATTCCTGGGTTTTTGCTGTGCTGCTTCAAGAACTTCTAGCCTACATCATGCAGGGAGTCGAGTTAACAGCTAATTAGAGCCAATTCCATGGCTTTTTGTCATTGAGGTTCACGTAAATGCTATTTTTCAAATCTTACAAAAGTTTACACTGTCTTACACTTAAATTAGGAGGTGTATGGCTCTTAATCCTGAAGACAGTGGCTGGTGTGTGTTCAGTTTGAAGATTGGAGACAGTCTGCTTTGAGGCAGCTTGACATACGGATCCTGTGTGCCTCTCCCATGTCTGGATACAAGCCAACACATTCAAACAATCCAACACTGATAAAGGTATAGTGAACAGAACTGGGCCATTTCCCCCAGGTTGTTTTTCTGACAAGCCAAGAACTTTAGGGGCTCATACAAAGGGGATTCTGTAAGTTTTCAAAGATCGCAGACATCCCAGTGGGACTCTATTGAAGAAAAGAAAAAAAACAAAACCATAACCAGGCGACTTAAAAGCCAAACACACAAGAATGTGTGTAACCTCGTTTAAATTTTAGCAACAAAATAAAAAACAAAGTGTAGCTTGGAGTTATTCTGGTATTAGCTGCAACTTGGGAATTAAAATCCAAAGGCTCTGCTTAAAAACAAGGAAGTTTAAAATAGAAATACTCCCAGCAATAACAGTTATGGAAGAGAACACAAGCGCAGAGATTTCAGCAAATCCTCTGAGGGCCTATAAATCACTGAGACTCATCACGATTTATGGGAGGTGTAAGAAGATTTCTGCTCTTACAGGAAGCACCTGTAGCTCCGTCGACCTGAAGACATGTGAAAGCAGGTGAGACGAAAAGCAAAACGCCGGATGGCATTAATCTTTTTATATAAAATGCCATGTTGTTCGATTCATTTAAGGTTGCTGTTACCTAAAGGATGTGGCTGGACATACATAAAAATGAAAGACACTCCAAGTCTAAAAAGAAAATAGATTAGAAGCAGTTATATTCCCAGATGAAGCAATGGGTCTGTGAGTGAAAAAACTAACCTTGACAGAACTCAGAGCCGTGCAAGCAGAGCAGCAAGGCGCAAGAAAGCTTTGAAGCTTTTACTGCAGAGAGCGTAGCAGGAATTCTGATGCCCCCCCCCCCCTCTCCAACTGGTTCAATATAAAGGTAGGATAAACAGCAGAGCTGGTGTTTATCCAGCTGAGGTACAATAAAATGAGAAATGGAAGGTTACAAAAAGGCTGGAGGTGGAGGAAAAAAAGAACTGGGGAGTATGTGTCCGATAAAACAAACTTATTGGAAGCACTGAGTCCAAGATAAAGAGAACCACAAGGAATCGGTCTGGGCTCTGCTGCTTTTGGATCGAACCCAAACCAGAAAAATTACAGACTAAACATAGCACCAGTGCAACACCATTTCCTCTTTCCCCTTTTCTTCTATTGATCTGAAATCATAATCAATATTCAGTTAGTGGCAATTACTCCGTGGACCAACCTCCCTCATTAACATCTGCACCCCCCCTTCTGAATTCTGTTTTTCTCCATTTGGATAACTTGTCTCTCAGGGCCCACAATGATGGAACAATGTGTTGAGAAATCACGTTCTTCTTCTATTTTAACTAGATAGTAAAAACTACCCTAAAATTGTCCCATATGAGGCTGTAGTGAAAATTTTACTGAGTAACACAGTGGTTCAACTGAGCTAAAGACAGTCTGACTAGGGGTGTGTTCATGTCAGCACGGTCGAAACTAAAACATCTGATCAGGCCTTAAATCACCGCTTTCTTACCCCATGCCAAAAGCAGGGTACAACCTTAATTGCACAAGATCAAAATAGCAAAGGTGGTAAAATAGCGAGCACCTAAAAGCAACACAACTCAATAAATTATTAAAAATTAAACCTGTCTATGGCAGGGCAAGAAAACCTCAACAACTGCTGCATTTTTATAGGTTGGCAAAGACTCTGATGCCCACGACGGGTAGACTGAACGTTAACCAATTCGCTCCTCATTAATAGAAATGTGTGATCCCAATGCTACTATTCAGGTCTGCCTGCCACAACCCAAGGAAAAGCAATAAACCAGTCTAATCACAACTTGGGGGTCATGATTGTTTGAAAGTGTGGTCAAATGCAATATGGCGTACACATTGCAATGCTCTTTTTGTTTTGCTGGTTGGGTGGAGCACTGGCTAATGCAGCGCTCCCCTTCCTCCACCTGCTGCTGGACACTGCCTGTCAGTGGGCTGAAAGAAGGGTGCCACACTTTTACCCTGGCTTACAAGTCAGCCAATTTAAGCTGCTTGAAAATACTTCCAAACTGCTGCTGCTTTTTAAATTTTAAATGGCAAGCTGTGACCAGCATGGCTGGTAAGCTGGCTGCCCGAGCAGATAGACTGACTAATTAACCCGCTAATCCCAAGATAGGTTATTTTAGCAGGAGTACAAAAAAATGTGACCCTTTTCCAGTAGATTGTGTTTAGATTTGGTGTAAATGCAATCAAACTAGAATTTCTCCTCATGGTTATTACTGTGGGAATATCAAGTCATGCCTAGAAGTGCCTGAACAGAAACAGCATACAGTGAGTACATTCTTCCCATAGGAGGATGGGTAGAGGCCCTACAACTGCTAAAAGAAAATGGTTTTACCTTGGTTCTGCCTTTATTAAGGTAGAACCGAGAATAGAATGGTGGCAAACCACTGTTGTATTATAGTTTGATAAATCTGCAAACGTTAGCAGAAAAATATATAAGGTCCAAAAACTAGTCTTGGAGATAAACAGCTAATGTAGATCAGTCAGCACTAATACCAGATTTTAAATGCGAAGGACTAGAATTTGGGAATAATGCAAAAGCACCAGAATTTGAATGCATCTGACTTCTACAGTGTGGTCTTACTCCAAATGACCAATGCAGTGGAGTCTCCCTGAGATAGTCATCAAGAATATTACGTTTAAAAAACACCTTGAGCTAAAATGGTACGAACATTTCAGATACTAATCATGTTTCTAATAAACAGATTTGATTTATCCCAGACAAGTCGAAGCACATCGTTCAGAACATATTTTCACAACTTTGAGAAACGTCTATATTGGGGTTTTGAAAGAAAACCAGCCAAAACAAATTAAACCTTGAGATTATTAAGATTACAAAGAGAAACAAAACCAATGAGAAAACACTTCCTAATGAACTCTGCAACTGTGCTCCAGCTGCAGCAGGAGAAAAATAAAATCAACTTGAAAAAGAATAAAACCTTCCAGATAAGTTTAGCAAGAAACCAAAAAAATGATTATTAACGAGAGGAAAGCGTCATCGGTACACCGTCATGTCCCGTGGGAAACTCAGTAACAGGCAGGCCAGTCTCAGATTACACAGTGTTAAAAGAATGAGGGGTGGAGCAGAGACAACTACAATTACATTTTCAACTCAGATTTTAGGACACTCATTCAGCAACAAAACGGAACCTTTAAAAACGTGCAGCTTAAAAACCAGCACAGCAGGAAAAATATAAAAGTACCTTCTAAATCTGTTTTTCTACATAATTTCTGAATTTCTTCCAGACAGAATCTTCTCAACACGAAGCAGACTAAAGAAGAGCTGTGAGAAATATAAAAAGGCCCTTAAAAACTGTTTATACCCCATGAAGCAATTCTATGTTTTGTCCCATTATACTAAAACATTTCAGTGTATATTATGCTTCTATATGAAAGTCAAGCAATTGCAATTGACAGGAAAATTATAAATTGCTACCAGAGAGTGAAGGGTGCATTTCTATTTGGTGCCCTTGGGTCTATACTTTGATCAATCTTCTGTGCAAAAAGCTCCAGCTCAGTCAGATTAGATGGAGAACATCTGAGAACATCAATTTTCAGGTCTTACTACAGATTCTCAATTGATGTCTGAACTTTGACTGGACCATTCCAACAATATATGTTTAGGGTTGTTGTCCTACTGGGCGCCTTCACTGGATGTGCAGTGCTAGTTTTCCTTTACAAAGAGTTGTTCGACTCCCTGCATGATGCAGGTCAGAGGTAGACTGCAATTCCCAATAAGGGGACTTCAGTGGATTTCATTTGGGGGCGTCAGAGTAAGGGCACTGACATCACGTATTTCAGATTTTTATTTGTAAAAAATGTTTAAAAACAAATTTCCTTCCATTTTAAAATTCTGCCCTTCATTCTATTGATGTACGACTAAAATATATAAAATCTTGTAGAGTTAGCTTGACAAAATGTGAAAATCTTTAAGGGTTATGCATACTTTTGCAAAGAACTGGGTAAAAATAAGCTACAAAATGATCTTAGGAAAGGGCTGGTACCTGGGCAGAACCTACAGGAAGCAACAAATGGAAGGAAAAACAATGCTCACATTGTCAATAATTTAGAAGGATATTAACAGCGATTGCAAAATGTCTTTGACAATGAATTTAGCAAAAATCATTTTGAATATCATCAATAATTAATATTTTTGGTGATATATTTGCCCTAAAAGCACCATAACCTTTAAAAAGGGAACAGTGTTACTTTCACACCAGCTGTATATAAGCAACACCACTTCTTATTAACCATAAATCTTCCGGAACCTGCACAGACCGCACCAGGAAGCTCACGGGATCAAGTCCACACAGCATCTCATCCAGCCTGATCTGGACAGCTGCTTTCTCACATGCAGCTCATGTGAGGGCTGCAGAGACTTGCAGTGATGTTGTTTAGTTCAAACCATTTGGAGGTACAGGGCAAAAGAAAAACTCCACTTAATAAAAAACAGGCTCAGAATGATCCATTTCATTGAAACCCCCAAAAGGTTTTAATTCAGGCTTCACCCAAACTTCCACCAGATTCCTGCACTCTGCATTCACAGAGCATTTTCCCTGCATGCATGTTTGTTCCATTCGTGGCGGCACAAAACGCATCGCAATCAGTCGGATCAGCTCCCTGCCGAGACAGATTCTCACAGCTTATACAACAACATGACAGCTCTAGGGAGTTGTCCCCTGACGCTCTGGAGTGACGCTGAATGCCGCCCTCGGTATGAATTTTAAAACAGTCATAAAAGTCTAAAGTAAGACTGACAAAAGCTAGAATTATTTCTAATTAATTACTTCTTTGTAGTCGACAGAGCGCCTTCCCTCTTAATTCAGAGAAAAACAGGCATTAATTCTCTATTTACAGGCAGAAAAACACGAATAATGCAAGACAGAGAAAGAGAAAGAGAGAGAAAGAGAGAACTAACTGGGTCTCGGGGAGGGGATGAGCAGTGACAATGCCGGATCTGCGGGATCAGAGGAAGCCCTCAAAGCCGACTCCCGGTGCTGGGATGAAGGCGGCTCAGTGTGGAGGCAGAGAAGATGAAATACCATTTGGGGGCCTAACCCTCCTACACCCAATCCCACCCCCACCCCCCCACCATGCTGCTTGCCTCTGTGTTCGAGGCCTGTGAGCTCCTCTGCCTCTGAAGTGCAAAACATCCCCCTCACACTATCTCAAATCCACACAGCAACCACCACCCCTGCACCCTGCCATTTGGTGTGTTTATGGCCCTCTGCAGGGATGGACAAGACAGGGTATGGATTTAAAGGTGTTCATACTGTCTGCTTTCAATATGTTCCAGCTGCAACATAAAATCCTTTTCATCAGCGAGAAGTGTCAAACAGAAATTTAAATGCACCAATCTACTGGCTAGAGACCAGAATCAAATGATTTTCCCTTGATCGGCAGGTCAAATGCCACAAACTCCAGATTTCTCTCCCCTTAATGATTAAATCCATCAAATCTAAGAAATCCCACCGTTTGCTGTCAATAATCACATCAGCAAGCAAGCTGTTCTCTGGTGCATTTTGTATTGAGTTTAGCAAAAATCACATAAATGTTGTTAGGGACGTGTTGTTTGATATATAAATAGGGATAATCTTACAATTCCCTCATTTAAAACTCTAGCAATAAACATGCAACACATTTTCCCTCTTTCATACTACATAAAGAATCTGCACCCGGTCAGATCAAACTCTGAAATCTACAAGTCACACTTTAAAGAACACTGGAAATGTGTTTACATCAGAGCATCTCTAAACCAAAAAGGTCAAGAAGGTCAAAAAGATTTACAGTTTGCTCTTCTAGCCCTCTGGCTGCAGCATATTTTCTCTTTCGACTTATATAGTCCTTAGAAAATTAGAATGGGCAGGTTACACCTTCAAGAAAACTGGAAATTGGTACAGGCTATAAAAAAGCCTGATTGGCGTTTTGCTAAAAGATGTCCCCAAAAATGTCCTTTTTAACCAATTAATCCAATTATATGTAGAATTAAACTTATATGTATGTTATTACATAAATCAAAAAGGCCAAAACTAGAGAAGCACTAATCATACTGATACCGATGTCTGGTCAACTAGAGAAGCACTAATCATACCGATACCGATGTCTGGTCTCCTTTTAACGTCTGATCTACCAATTTTGATCATCTGAAATGTAATTTTTGGACTTGCTGATTTTGTTTCTGCAAAAATATATCTATAAGCATTGTCTGATTTTTTATTAAACTCAAAAAGTGCATAAAATTACATGAATTATCTGGCCTGACAATCACTAAAATAATTGGCCTATACCGTTCTAAGAAACTGATTGGTGCATCTCAACAATTAACACATTTGTAGGAAGTTAAAATTACTCTCCTGGGGGAGTGGGGCGGTGGGGGAATTTGTCTTATTTGTGATTTAACTATTATCCGCACGAAATGCAAGAAAACTCCGGATTTTTACTGACTGGTCTGTGGGTTGCTGCATTTAAAGCGGACTACCGGTTGTGCACAAAAGCCACAGGTTAAAAGACAATGATATGCATAAGCAGACACACATGAATCACATGAGCTGAAAGAGACACAGCCTGTTGAACTTGATGATAGCTTCCTTTTGCACATAATTAGTTAATGTCTCCTGATGCAATTCCTCGTCAAGACTTATCGAAGGAGCGCATGCTGATGCTCCACATTAATGCACCCAAACTTCAAAGCATTGCTGTCGCGCTGCAACGACACAGCTTATAGTTTCATAACACTCCAATGTTTTTCCCGACTGGGTTCCTTCTTCTAGAGTATTTAGGATGCAGGACACCAAGTCAGGGTCAGTTTAAAATGAACTAATTATCTACAAGGTGAGTAAAATGTAACTATTTGTTTTTTTACCTGCATTGTAAACACTCCCAGCTCCTGCGAAGACAGCTTTTTCATTTGCTCCGCCAAAACTTGCGCTTCTTCCAGGATGGAAAACTCCGTCTCGGCTCTGCAGTATCCACAAGAGAGAGCCGAGCAAATCAAAGCGAGGCGCCACGAAAAAGCCACCGAGCCGCCGCGGAGGGGAAAGTGTTTACCCCGGAAAGCAGCGCGAGTCCTCGGCGTCTGAGCCTCCGCAGTCCGCCTCGCCATGATGGCAGGAGGTTCGCAGCGCTGGAGGAAACACGGTGTTTGAACTGAACTGGTGGCGGAGAAAAAAACAAGAACTTCAAGGGAACTTATTTTACAACTTTGCAGCGGAGAGTACGAGTGCGCTTTCTCCCCGATAAGAGCCTCAAGTACTCCCAGCAACGCAAACCATCGCGCCTCCTTAACGTCCCCGAAGAGGAGGCGGCATATCCATGCGGGAAAGTGGATATGTTTGTGCTGTTTTCCCCTTTTCTTTCTTTTTTAGCGTCGTAACCTCCTCTGGTCGTCCTTCCAACTCCTGGAAGTCTGGCAAAGTGTGTGAGAGCCGGAGATTCGCCACAATGGGAGTGAAAGTAGGAGGCGTGGACACAGCGAGGAGTCCTACCGGCGCCTGGATCTCTGGATCAATGGATCAGGGACCCGTGATGCGTTCACCGCTGCTGGGAAAAACAATGATTGAACAAACAGCCCCAGTCAAACGACCATTCAGCAAATTAAAATCCCTTTTTTTATGTAACAATTACTTAATAAATCGTTACATTGCGTGTTTTGGCAGCTGGATTTTCTCGTCAGAAACCAGTACTGATCAACAAAAGCGCTTATTTGATTTTTGTTTAATACAAAATATAAAAATTAAGTAGACTACAAGCCATTTTTCTTTTTTAGTGGGCATAAACAGGTGAGCAGCAGTTTGAAATTACATTGATCATCTTTTCATATTCAAAATAATGAAAAGATAACCCCACTACCAAAAGAAAAATTTAAAACTGGCCCGTTTTCTCTACAGCTTAGCTTCCACTAGTTGAGTATATCCTTCACTTGGTGACGTCACTGGGGTCAGTGCATGTTTTGATCATTTGAAATTGCTCATTAAGAATCCCTACTGAAAAGCAGGCAGTCTTTATTTATTTAGTTATTGCATAAAAAAGAAATTAATGAGCAGAAACATTAGTTTTGGTTTTATTTTCATCTTCAAAACATAAAAACACAAAATCGCCCTGTTCTCACCAATTCTGACACCCTTTACACCTCAGCTTGCTTTAGGACATAATACTCTTCACATTGGAACGCAACTGTCAATAAAAAGGGTTGGTATATTCAAAATTACATGATAGAAATGCATACATACATATTTCTCATTAAATGTAAATATTGCATTTGATCATTACTATTGTTTTGTGTTGTAAAAGTATGTGGGACTTCAGCTCTGAGACATAGTGTGCTATGGTTGCAAGAAGGTACCTGCATAGATCAATTGCAGGCACCTGCATAGAAGAAAATACAGGATGTTTTTTTTGTTTCTCTTTACCTTTGATTTTGTGTTTCTATTATTTTAAAGATGAAAAGAAAAATGATATCAAATTCAACTTTCTACTGATTTGTTTTTGAAGAATGTATTCGTTTTATGTTCTGTATAAAATGTGAATCAAGTAACCAACTTCTTTTTTTTTTTTACTGATTCCTAACTACCGGAAGAATGCAAAAACACTTTTAACAAATAATGCAGCTCATTGCTGTCATGATCCACAGCTATTTTTGTTTTTGGTTCTCACTCGTGTTTGTATTGTGATCATTTAGCGTTGTTTATTATTGGTATTAAGGTCTTGTCATACAAGTTAATTCCTTTGTGTTGAGTTTTTCCCTGTGTTCTGTTCCTTGTGCATGTTTGTTTAGACTCTCATGTTTAGTGTTGGTCTTTTCCCATTGGTTTGTAAATCATTTTGTGTTTGGTTCAGCTCCCTGCGTTTATTCTGTGTCTAATTGTCACCTTCCTTCAGTTCTCTTCTTGGACTCTCCCTCACCTGGTCTGAACTCTCGTTGTGCTCACCTGGTTTCCATATAACGAATCACACCTGCTATGTATTTAAGCTTCCTGGTTTTCACTGTTCTCTGCTGTTGTCCTTCATTGTTAACAGTGCCAAGAGTCAGAATACAGACTTACTGAGGGGCTTCTTTCCAGTATGGCCCCTGTCTTCCGGAGCACCTGAGGGCTGCAAAAAATATTGATGTTTTCAAGAGCAGGCTCAAGACCCATCTTTTTAGCTGTTTATCCTGATCTGACTCTTCTGTGCTCAGTCCATACATTTTACATTTCTGCTTTTTTCATGTGGGGAAGGGGTGACAACTGGTTTATTGTTTTAAATTCTATACAGCAGTTTGAGCTGCTTTTAGTATGAAAGGTGCTTTATAAATAAAATGTGATTGACAATTAGATTGATTTGTTCTCCCCTGGTTCTATGTCCTGTCCTCCTTGTGTTATCTCTGATGGATTATTAATTTCTGCTTACCATTACACCCCTCCCAATGTCTTACCTTTATTTGGGTCACCTCAAGAACCTCAAATTGTGAAAATGACTTTATAGCTCTGTTAAAAAAACTATTTTTTCATGTTCCTTTGAATGGCCCACCAAATTGGATTCTTACTTGTACCTTTTAAAAAGTGAGCGGAAAAACATCTATTACAGAGGAACATTGCATTTTAACTGACAATAATTAATTTTAGCATAAGTTCATCAGGGGAAGAGAATTACTGAAACCTACTGCAAGGTTACTACAAATGAGACATAGAAATGTGACAATATGAGTAGAGGGTAACAAAACAACACAAACTTGATTTTTATAAAAGGCAAGTTATATGACTTTAAATAAAAATAACACAAAAATGATCACAACATGACACACAATGCATAATTTATTTAACACATAGCTGGAGAGCTAACTATAAACTCACCTTGGACAGTGTGTGCTTCCTTTTATCTCTTTCAGTCTGGGCCATTTCTCCTCCCTAGTAAGGCAAATGGAGACTGTTTCTGCCATCTGAGTCCCGGGGGTCAGTAGTTTCCTAACATTTTGATGCCTAAACTCAGTTTTGTACAAAAATCTAAAAACACAGATGTTTCTCCTGTTATGCTACCTATTCTCTCTCTCTAAAAGGGTGTCACCAAAGATAACATTTATTCTTAAATATCTGAATTTGCATAAACAGACTTGGTAAAGTTAAATTTCCATAAAACAGGAGTTGCTCAAACATGACTTCACTTTTGCATCAATTCAGTTCAGTTCAGTGTATTTATAAGTAAGTAAGTAAGTAAACTTTATTTATATAGCACCTTTCACAGACATGGAAAATCACAAAGTGCTTTACAATAAAAAAGGAAACATAACAGTAATAAAAAACTATTTAAAATTAGTAAACAAATTTTAGCTAAAAGCCCACCTGAATAAATAAGTCTTGAGACTTTTTTTAAAAGAGTCAGTGGAGTCGGAGCAGCGCAGTGATAGAGGGAGAGCATTCCTGAGTCTCGGTGCCACCACCTGAAATGCTCTATCACCACGGGTTTCAAAATAAGTTCTGGGTACCATCAGCAGCATCTGATTAGAAGACCTCAAAGTCCTAGAAGGACAGAGAGGCTTCAAAAGGTCCACTATATATTTGGGAGCCTCACCATGAAGTGCCTTAAAAGTTAAAGCCAAAATTTTAAAATGAGTCCTAAAGTGCACAGGGAGCTAATGCAGAGAGGCCAGAACAGGAGTTATATAGTGGCAAGTCACAGTAAATATCCTCTCAAGGTAATTTACAAGAAAAAGTCAATTTAGTCCAATCACACACTCAGGTTCCAAGTCAGTTACAGACATTAAAGTTCAGTCTATTATTGCAAATTGAGTAAACCATTTTCTATTTAAGGAAACTTAGCAGATTGCACTGATCCAGGTGTACTTTCTATGATGAAGAAAAAATCAAGAGTTAATAACAGCAATTTCTCCTTTAGTGGTTTCATCTAGAAGAGAAAGTCAACTAAACATATTTTTAAGTTTTTAAAGTCTATAGGATGAAAGAGGGCACCATATTCTTTTAACAGAGTGATGTTTTCATAGCTTTTATTTGCAGGTTCGTCATTCTATTCTATTACTTTGATTAGATTCTAAATTAACCTAGGTGTGTTACAAACAAACCTAGTCCACAGTATTATTAAATAACTTTACAAAGATCAGATAGGGATTAAAAATGGTTAAATACTTCCATTGATATTTATGTTTTTTAGCATATCCTGAAGGTTCTTTACAAAGCTGGAGACATTTAATTTCTATGAGGGCTAATGATTGCATTCTAAATCATTTCTTGTCTTTATATGGTCTTGTTTTTGTAGAGTCATGCAGGGGATTATTCAACTCAGTTCAGGTTTGAACAAATCTCAATGCACATTTCCAATTACATAAACTTTAATTAACAATAATAATACAATACAGTGAAACGCAATCAATTGCAATTAGAAAACATTATCTAAGGAACCCCAGCCGAATGCTTCAGCTTTGCAGCAATCTCTCATTGATGCTTTTATATTTATATGCCACCAAATGATAGTGTTCATTGTTTACCTTCACTGAATCATGTCCTGAGAGTTCATACAGTTCCTTCATTTCCAAAAAGCTGTACAGTTATAGACTGCAGCAGCAACAAAAAAGGACCAGTTAAGGAGGTCAATATTCGAATATGTCCCTCAGAGGTTTACACAGAACAAACATGGAGCTCAAATAGACTGAAAACTTTGCTTTAGGGCTACTTTAGACAATGCATTCTTTACATGGCCAAAAACACGACAAATGTATACGCATCTCCTTAATATAGATGGAAGACAAAAACAGATGTTCACAATAAATTTTAAGATGTTTTTTCTCTCTTTTTAATTGAGGCAGAAGGGTGGTATTTTTATCAGGTTATTGTGTAAATGATCAATATCTAAAATGCATTTCTGAGTGCAGAAACCAGCCGAACACTCATTTCCAAAAGAATCCAGTTCTTGTTTTCCTTGCATCCAGCGCAGAACAAAAACTTTGTAGATTTGTTTATTTCATGTTTTGAACAATGACTGCAATATAAAGATGTATGGAAGAGAGTGAGTCCATTAAATAATGGTGTTCTTAGGGCAGGTGATGCGGGGCTTTGAAGGGCAACAGCACTCCAACCCATCAAACAGCTGACCTTTAATCAGTGTTTTCTCTTCATCTCCACTTCATTGGATTGCAGAGCATATTTGAATTGCAGCTGCACAACTGGTTTCCCCCCAGCCATTTCAATGATTCATGTAAACGTTATTAGAAATTTTATTAAGGCACAAAAGTCTGTGGCAGGTTGAGGTTGAAATCCTAATAATAAAATTAGTTTTTTTTAAAGAAAAAAGCTGTTTTGGAAACTGTGCTTTTATTTATTTTAATCCCAGTTTGTATTTAGGTCATTTTACAACTTGCTTATTATTCTGGTCTCAGTTTTGTGTTGCTTAGGTAACAATCTCATAAGAGACCTTTGACAAAAACGTTTCACAGTTAATTTTAGCCTTTTGGAGCACAATATAAGTTTGGGGACGTCAAATAGCACCACAAAACTGACAATTGGTGTCTGACAGATTAAATAAGGCTTGGAAACATCAGCGGAGTCACCAAGAGCTCAAAAGAGATGGAAGTATGCTCTCAGGAGTTAGGAAACAAAAGTTCTGAGTAACAAGTGCAATGTTTGCATGTGAATGAGACAAAATGTGACAGAACGATGAAGAGTCAAAGAGCATGAAGACACCCCAAATATATTGATGTTTATCCAGTCAGTGAAAATATTTGGCAGAAGAATATGCTGGATATGAAAGCTGTATTTGATGCATTCTACAGTCATTAACATTTTCACTCCTTTAGATGAGCTTACAAAAAACGTCAGTTTAGTGTCTGTAGTATTTAGGAAAAGCAAAAATCTTTTACATCATTTGCAATAATACATTTTATTCTTATTATTTAGTTAACACTATCATAAACATTGTTTTTGGGATTTATATTATCCTATATTTTAAAACCTTTTATATTCTTTAAATTACCCTGTGATGTAATGTTTAATTTGGGTTTCTCTGCTTGTTGAATGGACTTGTGAGTAAATGAAGGAGTGGGTGGGTGAACACACGGCTTTGCAGGTTGCAGTCTGCTTCTGAATGACTCGTCTGTCTGTGTCATTGGCTGCAGAACCCATCAGATGTTTCCTGGAGAGTCACATCCTTCAAGACCCTTGAAAACACAAAGGTGTTGGTTAGAGATTTTCATCTGGTCTTATCTGGTTTCCAGGGAATATATACATATCTGCTTCATGTAGGGTAGATAACTTTTCAATTCCATTCAGCGCAGGTAATTTACAGCACCAAATCAAAATTAGGTTCATGTAAAGGTCAAATATATGCCTAGTTATTATTTATCAGATTCTGATCCAATAAATACAGTCCAGTTTAATCCTAATTATTATGCAATACAGCCAAATACATTTAATTAGAGCTAAAACAGTTAATCGGATTGATTGTGATTAATCGATTATTGAAATAATCATCAGCTAATTTAGTAATCGTATAATCGTTAACTGGATTAGACTGTTAAACTCTAAAACATGCCATTTGCTGAAAAAACAACCCACGCAGAGCAGTAACTAGACAAAACGGTATAAAAAATATATAAATTTTGCATTTCGGATGAAAAACCTTTGTCTGTAAATATGCTCCATTCAGAACTCTTCAAGTGGCAAAATTTTAGCTTCATCTGGTTCAAATTCTGTGAAAAGAAATTCTCCTATTAACAGCTTTTGCTTTCCGATTATTAATCGATTAATAATCAACAGATTATAGTCAACAGATTAATTGATTTGACAAATAATGGTTTGTTGCTGCCCTACATTTAATTGTGACTGAAAAAAAGTTATCCATCTTATGTCCCTTTTCCACTGGCTCGTTTTAGCCGGCTCCGCTCCACTCGGTTTCGCTCTACTCGGTACGGTACCAGTTGTGTTTCCACAGACCCACAGACGGCTGAAGCCCCAGTGTGCCTGTACTGCTATTAACATCACTGTGTTAATTTGTGTGAAATAATACAAAATAAAAATAATAATTAAATAGAAAATAAAAACATAAACTGTTTGTATTATTGTATATGCAAGAATGTCTTATACATGTTTTTTCATATATAAAATGATCCACTGGGATAATTGGACCACACCCCAGCCAGATTTTATAAAATAAGGCTCAGGGCTTCTGATGGGACGGGGTCGGGCAGGAGAGGCTGCTATCTGGACTGGTAATGCTCCATAGTTTACCTGAGAAAAATAAAAAGTTTGGGCTTTATGAGGAAGTTTTTGTCTCAGCCATGGCAATAATGAGGACAAGGACGCTAAAGCACAAATCCACAGACTTTTGACCAAAGTGAAGTTAGTTTTATTTTGGTTATTGGACATTCGTGACTTCCTCCCGTTTGATCCGATGCAGGCAGTCTGATTACGGGCAGCTGCTCTCTGCCTGCTCCCTCCTCTTGCAGACACTGGTTCGCTTAAGGACCATAAAGTTCCGAACCAAACACGCTGTTTCGTGGTGGTATTGTTTTGTGTGTTTAGGGGGAAATGCTTGTGCGTCTGAACAGCTGATTTCATGTGTGATCAGCTGGTTTAGGATGTTATGAAATACAGTGTTCAACCAGCGTGTAATTCAGAAAGCTGATGTCCTTTTTCTTTTCTTTCAGCCTTCAGGCATGGTTTATAATTTGTAAATAGAAAAATCATATTTCCGTTTGACCTGTTCCGGCCATTGTGATCACTAATATTGTTGTAATCACTCATGAGTTTTACTAAGTTTTCCCTGCACTATCTCAGCGAAAACCTTATTTCTCCTGGTCCCATGGCCAATCAGTGAACAGCAGTCTGTTCACGTCACATGTAGTCCCGACTCAGCCCTGGTCGGACCTCTAGTAGGTCACAGTACGGAAAAAACAGTAACGGAAACGCTTGCAATGCGAGCCAAGTGGAGTCAAGTAGGGCCAAAGCGAGGGGGCATTAGGAAGCCCAGCCATTTGCTGCTGCTGCTGCTATTGTTTGACTTTGCTGTCTCCTGAACTAGCACGTGGCGACAGTGGTGAAGATCCACTCCCTTTTAAATGTTAAAAAGACAAGCGGGGTAAGCATGAGCAGCCATCTACTGCAAGCGGTTAGCAGAAGCACTGTTCCAAGAATACTTCTAATTAAATTAACTGCACTTAACAGAAAGAATACCTCTGTTAATGGCTTTAGCCAGGAAAGACAGAAATTCAACACAGGGGCAATAGACAGTGCACAAAGCAAAAGCCTTGTTAATGACACCATGTTCCAGGAAAAAGACCTCGCAAAATTGAGGCTTAACTTTGTCTAGGAAATAAACAGCTAAACACCATCACTGAGACTGGGGTACTTTCTATGAAACAGCAGACACAAGCTGCTATACAAAGGTAATAGCAGCAATAGTCTTGCCTCTGACGCTGTCCAGAAAAGAGTGGCAGCTAAACATGAAAGCAATGAACCAGGAGTACTTCCTGTGGTAAAGAGGACCAAAATAGCAGCAAAAACTCTGTGAATGGCTTCTTTCAGGAAAGAATAACAGTTTAAATAGAATCTTAAAGTATTCTTTGATATGTTTGTACACCAGAAAATGTACAGATACTGATCAAAATCAGACCAAATTATTTCTTTAATTAAGATTTTTATCTTCTCTGAACTCAAAGTTCTGGTTGGTAAATCCAAAAAATGATCCAGCAACAGACACAAAGATGTAATAGACTATTAAATCTATTCTCAGTTGAGGTAAATATGCATGAAAGAGCACAACACTAACACAAGGGCAGGCTGTATTCCTCCATAACACAAAGAGTAAAAAATGAGAACATGAGATAAAGACGTATTAAACCATATGAAAACCAGAGAGAAAATGCTGGACACTTGATGGTGAGATGAGCAGCGTCATTGTTTGGACTGACCTGGAGGATGAGCTGCTATGCCTAATGCAGGGAAATTTGATCACTCTGAGGCACAAGCAGCAGGGACAGAAAAGTGAGGAATTTTTCAAAACAACACTTAACTTTAAAGCATACCTTTTAATTATTTTTAATGTGTGTGCTGCTAGTGCCCAACAGTAAATAGGCAGAGAGAGAAGGGTGGAAGACAACCAGCAAAGGTTCCAAAGTCAGGAATCGAACCCTAGATGGCTGTGTAGAGGACTAATAGCCTCTGTATATGGGGCACCCACTCTACCTCTACACCAAGCGATGCCCTCTTATTCATATGCACGTGTTATTGTGTGTACACTGCAGTCTGTATATACGATTTGGTGGAAATAGGGTTATGTGGGATGATGTGATTGTCTGTTATAGTTTTAGATGCTGGAGGGACAACTACAGATTAGCATCACTGATGTCTACTGTATTCAACCAGCTTTGGTTCAGGCAGTATTTTTGTGTGTTTTGATCTCTAGCTGCTTCTATTACTTCTTTCTATAAATCAGTGAAGTAAACTTAGGGAAACCGAACATTTTTCAGACTGCCAAGAGTTGGAACGTATAGGAGAACATTAAAACTTTAGGTTTAAAGACACTAGTAGTAAACTAGTAGACACTCTTATTGAGCTGCACTAAACCAAGCTTAAACATGTACATCCTGACATACTGAAATCCGTTATAAATGTTGGAAATATAATTCCATCTATGATCAGTTTTAATTTAAAGTGTTTTAAAACTGCTGGGAATAAATGCTTTATCTCAAACTTATGTGGGAAAATTCTCGATTTTGTATATTTTATGGACAGCAGTCAGTGGCAGTTCTTGCAGGAGCATGGCCCTGGTTCTTTATTGGGAAGGAGTGGCTCATTAGTAGCTCATCGATTCATACATATCCAGGGCCAGGAAAAGAGCATGTAATATCTGTGCAGACCCCACACATCCTGGACACAAACTGTTTAGACTTTTACCTTCAAGTCGGCACTACAGAGCGGCATTTGCAAAAAGCAGCCGCCACAGAGACAGTTTTTTTTCCCCAGTCTGTTTCTCTGAAGATCACTTAACACTTAAAGTGCCCAAATCACTACCATGCATACTTGCACTAATTCAGCCAAGTCTTTATTGTTTGTGAGACACTGTATATATATATATATATACAGTACTGTGCAAAACTTTTAAGCAGGTGGGAAAAATTGCTGTAAACAAAGAATGCTTTCAAAAATGGAAGTGTTAAATTATTTTCATCAATCAACAAAATGCAGTGAATGAACAAAAGAGAAATCTAAATCAAATCAATATTTGGTGTGACCACCCTTTGCCTTCAAAAGAGCATCTATTCTTCTTGGTACATTTGCACACAGTTTTTGAAGGAACTCGGCTGGTAGGGTGTTCCAAACATCTTGGAGAACTAACCACAGATCTTCTGTGGATGGAGGCTTTCTCACATCCTTCTATCTCTTCATGTAATCCCAGACACACGCGACGATAAGATCAGGGCTCTGTGGGGGCCATACCATCACTTCCAGTAATTCTTGTTCTTCTTTACGCTGAAGATAGTTCTTAATGACTTTGGCTGTATGTTTGGGTTCGCTCACTTAGCATTTTGCACAGTACTGTACATATTTACAGAAACAATTCCCTTTTTATATATTTATATTTAGAACGCCTTCATTGAGAGCAAAGTGGAAGCGAAGTCAGACTCTTTGTTATGTGCACAAACTTGGTAAATAAAGCTGATTCTAAATACAGGGGATTGTTGTCACATGTAGAACAGTACCAGAAAGTCACGCAGCTCTCTTAGTGTTACTGTTGGTCTCTTGGTCTTCCCTGACAAGTTCTAATTTTATCTTTTCATCAGTTTTGTCGTAATTTCAAGGTTATATCATGCCGATATTTGTCCTATATTTTCTCTAATTATTACTGACTTTTTCCCCTGTGTGATCGTTTATTAAAATGTTGTGGAATTTGTTTGAACAGTTCTCCAGATTAATGCTATTGCAAAATTAAATGCAGGTCTTTTGTAACCGCTCTGCAAACCATTCAGCTGAAAGGTTTAAAGAAGCAAATGTCGCAACCTTTTATTTTAGGTCAATTCAATTCAATTCAGTTTTATTTATATAGTACCAATTCACAACACATGTTGTCTTAAGGCACTTTACAAAGTCAATTCTATCGAATCATATCCACTACAACCGTTGGCAGGTTTGAACTCAAGAAAACCGTAGGCTCAAAGGGTACATAGACCACTTATTAGTTAAAGAGTTTGCACATTTATTCAACCAGGCTCTTTATTTTTTCCCAAATAGATTTTCTTCCCATTGAGTTAAACAGGACAAATGCCACAAAGAAGGTGGAAAGAGTTTTGAAATAATTTATTTCGGTCTAGGGTTTTAAGGCCTTTTCAGATCCACTGAACATCTTTACTATTTTTCATTTTGAGTCATTTTCAGAGGAGCTACACCATTAAAAGCTGTCTGATTTGCAATTCTCTGTGGCGTGAACAACACAAGCAAGCAGTTGTGGGTTGTCATTAACACAGACAAAAGGAATGGCTTTACAGGATTAGCCCCTCTTTGCATTTTCCTAATTATGGTACAAACCCACAAAGCCACCTGGTTCAGGAAGATAAAGGGGAGAAGAAGACGGTTTGAGGCTGATAAGTGAACACCTCAGAATATATGACATTTGCAGTGAAATTCACTGAGGACCAAATTATTGCAACTCACAAAGAGTTTTACATCCGGCTTCAAAGAGGGTTGGATTCTGTTTCTGATGTGAAAAACTAACAATATTTATTATCAGAAGCTACTTTCGGAAGTGGTTAACTAAGGTTAGTTTAAAGCAATATTCTGTGAAGTTCTGAAGTTCTTAATATACAAACAATATTGTGTTAGAGCACTGTGGGAAGGAGACAATGCCTCAGTTGCATTTTCCCAAGAGGTGGAAATCAAGCCAAAGCCAAATGTTCCTCAAAGCCAAATGTTCCTGAGGATGATAGCTCACTACTGCAGTTACAACTAAAGTCAGGGACTGCTACTGACACAGGAAAGCTTGTTAGAATGTTAAACCATTTTAATCACAAAATTAGCGTGTTTAAAGTTGTTTTTATGTGCTCAAGCACTCACTGACACAAGGCAATTTAGTTTGTTTTACCATTGTTGTTCTAAAGGCATCATTTTCCTTCGCAAACACATTTATATTCGGTTATTACCGTGAACAACCAGAAACCACCAGAATTACAGGATTCTAGGATACAATACAAAACAATAGCCTAAAACACAATACAATCAGTTACAGACCAGGTTTAGATTGAATATGGAAGTCAGAATGAGCATGTTTGCATACAGATTAAAAAAAATATTAATAACATCTGCTGTGAATGTAATCATTGCTTAAAGCATGTTTTTGAAAAAAGAAGCAGTGCAGACCTGGATTCTTAGCGCAAATATGCATGGTTTTCTACTAGGGGTTGCACCAACTAGTTGACTATAATACTATTCGCTTCTAGTGCTCTGATATGCAATCACCTGATTCAGTGCAACAAACTGATTCTTTCAAGAAGATGAATGGCGAGGAACTGGGTGGGGAATGTCAGATAGGTTGAAATGTGTCAACAATGTGTAAGTATTTTACTGCAAACCCTGGCAATGGCTACTGAAATAATGTGTGGCAGGTTTCATGTCGGGCTCTCTTTCATCCATCCAACTAATTTCCAACATGATCAGGACCGCTCTGCATGTTGAAGCTTCAGACCTGGCAGCTTTACGCTCTCTTAAAAAACGTTGTCTGATAACATCTGGAAGCACGGTTCAAACTGCATACAGAGGATCTCATAGAGTTAGATTTTGTGCAACTTTTCAGACCATATTACCAGATTGACAGGAGATCAGAGCATTGCTCTGGTGTTGCCGAAGAAGTACAGGACAGTGTTTTGTTTTGCCATTCTGACATTAGGCACATTTTTTCTTTCACTTTTGCAGCTTAATAGGAGTTCAGTTTTTCTGTTGATTTCTTTACATAATGATAAACTGTAGGAGCATACATATGGGCAACCTGTGTTTTGTTGTTCTGTTTTATTTTTATTCTACATAACAGACTTCTGTCTAAGATGTCTGTTGTCAGTGTTTGCTGTGAATATAAACTACCAGTAAAGAGCTTGGACACACCTTCTCATTCAGTGGCTTGTCCTTATTTTTATTACTACTTCTAGGAACTACTTTAAGACAGTTGGAAAATCATTTCAGTTGACTGCCTCATGGAGCTCTTTGAGAGACTGCCAAGAGTGTGCAAAGCAGTAATCAAAGGGGGGCTATTTTGAAGAATCTAAAATATAAAGATGTTTTGAAGTATTTCACAATGTTGTGTTTGCTGCATAACTGCATACATATTACTTCATAGTTTTGATGTCATCAGTATGCATCCACAACGTAGGAAGTAATAAAAATAAAAAAGAAAGCTGTTGAATGACAAAGATAGGTTCAAACCTTTGACTCGTAGTGTAGGTAATAAAGCCTGTCAGTTGCTGCAAAGCGTTCTTTCCTGCGTTTCTATGGCGTCACAGCGACTAGTCTAAGTCAATTTGACTTCCATCATGTTGAACTTGACTTTAAAAAGTATGAAGTCATGCAACCCTTACTTTCTACATGATGCCTTGTTAATGTTTATTGGAGCAGGAGCTAATACCAGACTTCTGTTGGCAAGTTTCAATACAAACCATCACCTTGCCCTAGAAAACACTAGCAAGAGTTTTCTTTTTAACAGATAAAAATATTTCAGAAAATCAATTTGATTTGAAGAATGCGTACACAATCAATAAGTTTGTTTCTGATCGTAAATATTAGTTATTTTAATTTTGTTATTTAGGTATTTATGGCTCTTAAAGTTTTGCTTCATTTGCCTCATTACAATCACAACTACAATGTATTATATTGGGATTTTATGTGATAGACCAGCACAAAGTACCACATGATTTTTGCAACTAAATATTTGAGAAGTGTTATGTGCATTTGTATTTATCCCCCTGAGACACAGTCAGTTCTACACATCGCAGATTAGCCGGCAGGTTGTTGTCTTTTGCAGCCTCCAACAGCTTTTCTTCCAGTATTGCTCTCTTTTTTTAAGCTCCATCCATCTCATCAACTCTGACCAGCTTACCTGCACCGCATGATGCTACCACCACCATTTTCACAGTGGGCATAATGTTCTCATAGTGAAGTGTGAGTTTTCTGACACACAAAGTGTTTTTCATGTGACCTAAAAACTTTAATTTTAGTCTTATCTGACCAGCAACCAGACTTGTTTGAGAGCCTGACCTATAGTATCAATTCTCCTACCTGAGCTGTGGATCTCTGCAGCTCCTCCAGAGTAACCATTGGCCTCTTGGCAGCTTATCTGGTTATCTGATCCCTTCCTGGACGACCAGTTTAGGTGGATGGTCATCTCTTGGTAGGTTTGCAGTTGTGCCAGACACTTTTGTCAGATGATGGATGCTGCATAAAATGTTCGAAGACTGGTATTACTAAAAAATTTTACTAAAAAATCTTATCCACGACTTTATCCCAGACATGTTTGCTGTGTTCCTTGGTGTTCATGGTGGTATTTGTTCACTAATGTTCTCTAATAAATCTATGAGACCTTCACACAACCACTGAATTTATTTACAGCGGAGATTAAATTACTAACAGATTGACTTCTGAAAGCACTTGGTTTTACAAAATTGTAAAGAGGTACCAGACTAAAGGGGTGAGAATACAAATGCATGCCATACTTTTTTGATTTTTATTTGTAAAATAATTTGAAAACCATTTATCATTTCATTATTATAACTATTACTGCTGCTACTAATGCTATTTTGTGTTGGTCTAGAGCATACAATGTTTAATGGGTCTTCATACAGTGGGGTAAATGGATGTTTAATATTTTCTAGGTTTGCCTAATTAAGAACAAAATGACAGAATGACAGATCACCAGGTGTGCACACATTTTATTAAGAATTGTGATCCACCTCTCAGTACAGAAACCCTGAACAACCTTTAGGGTTCATGGCAACTCAATGCTTAGGCTTAGGCTGCCTTTAGAGATTTTCCACAGGACTGAAATCTGGCCACTTACAAATTCACTCTGTAACCTCGATATGCTTCTTCCTCAGCCACTCCCTGTTGACTTGGACATGTTTTGTGTCTCTTCATACTGGAAAACCATTCCATGACCCACCTTCAGTGTTATAAGGAATGAAGGTTTTCATCTTTTGCAGTACATGGTTCTATTCTTTGACAGCTCAATGCAGTAGAGTGGTGGTGTTCTTTAGGTCATTCTCAGCATTGTTCTGGCCCTAAACACCATGAGTTGGGTTGATGCCAAGGATTGAGATTTTCTTGTTATTTGACCATAACACTTCCTCCCAATCCTTCCCTGAATCATTTAGATGTACACTGGCAAAATCAAGACGGCCAGGAAATGTGCCCTGTATAACAACGGGCTGCATAATTTCAAACCATTACAGGGTAGTGTGTTCCCAGTGTTGTCGTTGGTAACTGTGGTCCTGACTGCCTTCAGACCATTATCAAGCTCTTCCGTGAAACAATCCCTAACCCTAATTATTCTCATCCAATGAGAGAAGACATTGCATGGAGCCCCAAGTTTAAATAGTTTAAAAGTAATTTTATTTTATTTTATTTCCAATTTCCCAATAATCTCACCAACAGTTGTCATTTTCTAAAGCTCCACCAAATATTTCTCTTTACAGGCATCAACCTTTTCAGAAAAATCATTCATCCTAACTTCATGGCCAATCAGTGTCACTGTGTTTCAGGATAAAAAAATAATTAAGATGCATCAATGTTGCTTTTTAGTTTGTTAAACACCACGTAGCTTCAACAGTAGTCAGTCCAAAAGACACATTATCTAAAAAAGCCTTTATATGACTCTGAATAACTTTTAACATGCATTTGATAAAATAAATATGATGGCTGACTAAACAGATTTTCTGTCTTGATGACTATGGCGCCTCAATGATCACTTGATAGTGAACTCAGTAATCCTTCCAGACAAAAACAACCTCCCAGTCTGCAGCTGATGTGACCTCGCTGGCATCTTCAGCGGTTCAGGTTCAGAGTCTCTGGGCTGCAATCCATCTGCAGAGAGGAAGCGCTGCGGGGACAAACCAGCCAGACCCAGATCTGCTGCTTAATGCGTGACAGTCTGCTGCTCTTCACCAGGAACGGAGAACAGAAAACAAATCAGAAAGTATTGTGGTGTTCTGGGTCACAAGCAGACATGGAGACACTATCGGAATTTGGAAACCTTAATGAAATATAAACCAGTTACTTTTAGGAACAACTGAAATTTTTTTATTCTTCTTTTGAAGGAGGGGCTAGCTAAGAAAATGTGGCATTCAACCAAAATCGGGGGAAAACGTACTGGGAAAAAACAAAACATACAAAAGGTTTTCTAAAGTTAAGTCAGTATGGGGGCAGGGAAACTTTAATCCAACTTCGTACTGCTGGTATCTGAAACTTGGTATTGAAACTCCACTCTTCTAAAAATAACATTTGCCAATTATTTGTTCAGATATCACAATGTCTTTAAAAGTATTCATGCACCACAAACCTTTTGACATATTGCATGTTAGAAGCACAAGCTTTGATGTATTTTCTTGGGACTTTATGTGATACACCAAAAAAAGTAGTGGAAGTAGTGGAAGTGGAAGTGACATCATTTTTACATGAAAAGTGCAGTGTGTGTTTGCATTTCACCCCCTTTAAAGCTGCAGTAGATAACTTTGTAAAAATGTATTTTTTTACATATTTGTTAAAACGTTCACAATGTCCTGACAGTACAATATGAGACAGATAATCTGTGAAAAAAAGTAAGCTCCTCTGGCTCCTCCCAGTGGTCCTACTGCCATTTGCAGAAATACACCACTCCTGCTCAGAAATAGTCAATCAGAACCAGGAGGAATGTCTTAACCGTGTAAATCATGCTGCTCAAAGCCCTCCTCAGCACAGCGCGTACCGTTGTTCAAGGCAAAGATTGGTGGTGTGCTGCAGCTGTGCTAATAGTGCTGTTCTAATGATTTAAGGACCAAGTTTATAATCAAAGTATGGGCAGGTCATAGTTATTGTGAAGCAAATTGTTGATGTTTCGTCCCTACCAGTGAATGTGCCATAGCTTTTATCCGCCATCCTCGGTGGCCCTGCTTACTAGCCTGCACGTTCCCCTCAGGCTCCGCTGTGGAAGGAGGGCTGTAGCTCAGCAGAAAACAAGGGGGAGGACCTGTAAGGTGTGCTTGTTCAAATTTTCAGGCTAAGTCCACAGTTTACTCTGAACTCCCATTTAACAGCATCATGAAGACAAAACACAGCAGACTGGTCAGGGATAAAGTTGTGGAGAGCTTTTAAGCAGGGCTCAGATATAAAACAATATCCAAATATTTGCACACCTCACACAGCTCCGTTCAATCTACCACCCAACAATGGAAAGATTATACCACAACTACAAACCTACCAAGGCATAGTGGTCCACCTAAACTGACAGGTCCAGCAAGGAGAGCATTAAACAGACAAGGAGCCCAGAGGCCCATTGCAAGTCTGGAGGAGCTATAGAGATCTACATCTCAGGTGGGAGGATTTGTCCACCATTAACAATGCTACCCACAAATCAGAAAGTGTCCAGATGAAAGCCAGTGTTGAGAAAAATAACAAGAAGTCCTGTTTGGAGATTGCCAGAAGCCAGGAGACACAGTTTGTTGTGTCCCCTGTGGAAGAAAGAGCTTGGGTCAGATGAGACCAAAATGTAACGTGTGATGTAAAACTAATGGTGAACACACCATCAATGCCACAAAACATGATGGTGGCAGCATCATCACCGACTATTTCAAATGTTTGATCATTGATGTCCCCAAGGGTGGCACAAGCAGGTATGTCAGTCAGTCATTTTCTATACCGCTTCTTCCATTGTGGGTCACAGGGAAGCTGGTGTCTATCTCCAGCAGTCTATGGGCAGGAGGCAGGGCAACGCAGAGACAAACAACCATGCACACACTCATTCACACCTAAGAGCAATTTAGAGAGCTCAATTAACCTAACAGTCATGTTTTTGGACTGTGGAAGGAAGCCGGAGTACCCAGAAAGAATTCACACATGCACGAGGAGAACATTCAAACTCCATCCAGAAAGACCCCCGGCCGGGAGACAAACCCAGGACCTTCTTCCTGCAAGCCAACAGTGCTACCAACTGTGCCACCGTGCAGCCCACAAGCAGGTATGTTTATGGAGAAAATACTCACTCACATAGGGCCTGATTGGTTTGGAAACCCTTTTTTCCATTAATAAATAAAAATCAGAATTTAAAACCGTTTTTTTATTTACTCAGCTAATCTTTTGTCTATAAGAAATTGTTTTCTGAAACAAAAAGCGACAAAAAAGCAAAAACAGGTTAAATAAAACTTATAATGGGGCAAACACAATTCACAGCACTGTTTATAATTTTTAATCGAATAAATGAATGGGATACATTGATAAAGTTTTTTTCCTAATTTTAGTATGAGCCATTTTGCAACTTTCTAAAACCAACACTGCAGGTGTGTTAGATAACTAAAAATAATCAATAATTATATATTCAAATGTTCACTCTGGTTGATAAGATTAAACATTTATTAATATTATTCTGTCCTAAGTTCAGTAAATCTGTTGCTGGATCAGAAGGGGGGGGGCAACCCAAATTTTGTGAACAAAAGACAAACAGTTTCAACCAATCAAAGCAGATGCAGTTTGCTGAAATAAAATGTGGCATGTTCACACAAGATGTCTAGTCTCTTAGTACTTTTCAAAGGAACTTATATTTAAAAATCCATGTAACTTAATAAAAGAGCAGCGAGAACGCAAAGCCTGGCCATGAGAAAGAAGAAATGACAGACTGGGAAATGGATCTGATTACCAAATAAAGTTGAGATGACTACACAATGATAGCAAGTCATAATTACAGGGAGCAAGCCCCAAACATCAATGGGGAAAAACATGAAGAAAGCGTTGCCAGCTTTGAAAGATAAGACTAAACCAATCATTTCATACTGGGAAAGAGAGGCTAACCTTGTTGGGTTTTAATTAGCTGCAGCAGAATCCATCACTAAACGCATCAGTATGATCTCTGCTGGATACAGAGGGCAGTAGCATCCATGAAAGAAAACAGACAGATGGAGAAAGAAAAATAAGTGATTAGAGGGCGAGTCTACAGCCATCATGGACTCCAGTCCTCCACCATCGTATGCACATCTAAGCAGAGAGGTTGTGTGGGTGGGGTGGGGTTTTAAAGTAGCACCATACTGTTACCATAGAAACATGGCTCTTTGAAGTATTTTGGCCCCCTTTTTTGCAGCTGGATCAGCTCTGCTTTGGGCCTCCTTCTCTCTCACCATCCTCTCCTCACTCCTTTAGCTGCATCAAAAATTTCTGTCTTTGAAGACTTAAGCCGATTCCAAGTCAAATGCAGAGCTATTTCTGGCTCTATTCAAGACGTGAGGCTGAGGCTTTGTGCAGGGCTGTGTTTGACATCTCCATGTGCGAAAGATGGAAAAAGTGCTGCTTTGGTTGAAAACCTGAAGAAATGGTTGCCTTTACACAGCAAATACAGACAGTATGACCACAAAGGTGTTCCTGTTAATGAGACATATGTTCACATGTTCACAATCTGTGTGCAAGTAGAGACACAGACCTTCAGAAAAGATTTCTAAAGGAATGAGGAGTGGAGAGGGTGATGAAAGGAAAAAAGGATGGTAGAGTGTAGGACTGAAAGAGAATATGAAAAGAGGACAGGAAGAAGGATATAAAGGGAAGTTACCATCCACTACTTAGGTTAGTAAATGCACTGCTTAAATAAATGAAAGGAACATTTTGAAAACACATCAGATCTCAATTGGGGGAAAAAATCATGCTGGACATCCATACTGATATAGAAATGTGTTAGGGACAAAAGGATGCCACATCATTTGATAAAAATTTAAATTATCACTCCACAGAGGGCTTAATCTGAAGTCACAGAGAAATTTCAACTGAAAAACTGAAGCCACAGGCAGCTGAGTTTGCTGAAATATCGTTGCAGCAATTAAAAAATGGTACTCTGTAGTTTGTATGGTCCTCATGTGCTTGTATGCATGCCTGACAACGTCAGAACATGCTCCTTATTAGAGTGGTGTCCTGGGGTTTCTCCTCCTAGATCCTGACCAGAGCATCACTGAGCTCTTGGACAGTCTGAGGTGCAACCTGGTGCTGTCAGATGGACCTAAACATGATGTCCCAGAGATGTTTTATTGGGTTTAGGTCAGTCAAGCATGGAGGTCAGTCAATGGTATCAAATTCTTTATCCTCCAGGAACTACCTGGATACTCTTGGCATATGATGCTGGGCATTATCATGCACAAGAAGGAACCCAGGACCCACTGAACCAGCAAAGGGTCTAACAGTGGATCTAAAGGTTTCATCCCAATGCCTAATAACAATCAGGGTTCCCTTGTTTATCCACAGTTCTGTGTGACCCTCCATGGATATTCCTCCCCAGACCAACATAACCCCAACACCAAACCGATCATGCTAAACAATGTTGCAGGCACCAACGTTCACCGCAGCTTCTCTGAAAAGTGGTCAAATAATAAGGAGGGAAAAAGAGTCTGTGGCGTCCTCCTGCAAAACCATTCCTGTTTTTGGGTTTGTCTCACTGTTGTCCCTTTAGTGCACCTGTTGTTAATTTCAGTAACACCAAAACAACAGACAATGATAAACAACCCCCTCTACTGATGATCTGACCAGATCAATCTTCCAGAGGTTTAGCTGACTTGATCGTTTACTCTGATTAAAGTTTTCCTTTAATTTCTTTGAGCAATGTATAAACCACTCCCCTAACGCAATGATCACACTATAACACAGGCATTAACTAGAGTTTCTGGTGTCGTTCCTTGAACATTGGGCAAAGCTGTGTCTTTGCATAAAGTTACAAACTGCTCATTCATTATGGATCCAGTAAACAGTTTGTCAGACTCTGTTCTGAGTTCAAGCCATTAAATTAAAAATGAAGTTGTTGTCATACAGTGAGGACTTTATAATGAAATTACTTGCTTTTGTTGAAACAAATTTGAATGGCACAGATGATTTTGACACAATACAGTGCTATGAAAAAAATATTTACCTCTTTAATCAGATTTTTGCTTTTTTAAATTAAACTTAAATGTTTCAGATAAGCTGAGTAAATACAAAAAGCAGTTTAATTTATTGAGAGAAAAAAAGCAATCCAAACCAACCTGGCCCTCGTAGCCTTTAAGAGCTGGACTTGCTGGAGTGCTTTGGATGCGAGACGTAGACTTTCTTTGTTTAGCAGTGGATTTGGCCTTTAAATCCGCACCTCTCATGGATCCTCATGGATGCCCAGTCTCTTTCTTAGTGTTGAATCTTGAACACTGACATTGACTGAGGCAAAAGAGGCCTACAGTAATTTAAATGCTGGTCTGGGTTCTTTTGTGACCGCCTGGATAAGTCAGTGCACTCTTAAAGTAGTTATGGAGGTAAATTTGCCTCAATATTATTCAATCAAACAAAAAACTAATCTCAATTTAAAAAAAAAAAAATTTTTTCTCAAAAAAAAATTAATTGTGGTCAAAAACTTTTGGAATATTCAAAAAAAAAAACTAATCTCAATCAAAAAAATATTAAGTTGTTATCAAAACTTTCAGGTTTGTAACCTTTTTTTTTATGGAATATTTTTTTTTTGGGGAGAAAAAAAAAGGTTTTTTTAAAAACTTTTTTTTTTGATTAAAATGACTCATTTTTTCTCACGAAGAGAAAAAAAGTTATTTGCAAAGCATAAAAATTTTATTCATAAACTTTTATTTGCGCATGTCAAAAAAAATCTTTGGTTACGACTCTCGCTCTTTCGGTTTTGAGGCTCTCTGTTTTTGGTTGAACTCAAAAGAATTTTGAGCGCTGGAAAATAAAATCTGAACAGATTGTGTTGTCACCTCTCATGGTTTTGGAGAAAAAAATTCCTCAAAGTTAGGCAAAAGCATATGCTGGTTAAGCATTTTTGAGGTACTTTGACTAGGTATTTCTCCCCAAAAAACTGTACAGTAAAATAAAAATTTATTATTTTACAAAAAACATGAATGTGAAAGTTGTAAAAATGTAATTAAAATAAATGCTCTGTAGGTTACTTATCTGTTTTCGTTTAATTTTGTCAACGGTCCATCACCGCTCCATCACCGTAATGCACCTTGTATGCTTTACGCTAATCTTTAAAAAGAGAGCTGGTGTCAGCTGGCGGTGACCGCGTATTTTTTCTGACTGTCGGCTCACTTAACCGCAGTTTTTCCCTCCTGTAAAAGCCCTGCAGGGGGCAGGGAGGTTCAGAGGGGCGGGAGATCAGAGTCCCCCCGCCGCTTTAGTCAGCGCTAACCCAATAGGGAAACGTCTTATATCGTTCGTCTTTGCCCCCCCCAGGATGTTCATGTTTTCCCCACTCAAAAAATTCTTTTTGAGTTCAACCAAAAAACAGAGTGCGTTCAAAACCAAAAAGAGTGAGAGTCGTAAAACCAAAAAATTTTTGACATCCGCAAAAAAAAGTTTATGTTTTTTTGCAAATACATTTTTTTCCCCTTCAATGAGGGAAAAAATGAGTAAATTTTTTTAAACAAAAAAAATTTTTTCAAATTTTTTTTCTCCCAAAATAAAATATTTTCCCCCAAAAAAAAACCCTTTTTTAACTCTGAAATTTTTTTATCACCCAAATTTAAAATTTTTTTTATTTTAGATTAGGTTTTTTTTTTTTATTGAATATTCCAAAAAATTTTGACCAAAAATAAATTTTTTTTTTTGAGATTAGGTTTTTTTGATTTAGGGTTAGTTTTTTTTTTTGATTGAAAAATATTGAGAAAATTTACCTCCATAACAAGATATAAAAATTTTTTTCCTTTTTTTTCAAAAAAGGGGGGAGTTTTGTTTAAAAAAAAAGCTTTTTTTTTCCCCAATAAATAAATCAAAATTTTAAAAAAAACCCTTTTGAATGTATTGGTTAGTGTGGGAAAAAAATTTTTTTTGATCTTTTAAATTTTTTAAAAGGGGACCCGAAAGGGGGTAAAATTAGGGAAATTTGTAAAAACATCTGTAAAGAATAAAAACATATTATAAGGTTTCTTTTTTAAAAAAAAAGAAAACCAACTGACAAAGGGAAAAAAAGTGGGAAAAATAAAAAAAATAATAAAAGTGTTCATAAAATATTGGATGAAATATTTATTCTGGCAGCACAAAGGAAAAAAAACAACTGAAAAAGGTGATCTGATGTGCATCGTCACGTGAGATTTATGATAATGGCGAGAACTATACGTTAAGCATGAACAGTTGATGAGATAACTGTGCTGGTAACCGTTTTAGTCATCAGTTTTTTTACAATATTATTGTTGAATGAACCTAATAAAACCAAGCTGATGAAGTGAAGTTTCAGTACAGACTGTTTTTCAGCTCTTCCTCGAAAGTTAACCTCAAGCATTTCACATCTCCTCAGGATGGGGGTTGCTGTATGAATGCATGTTGCTGGGTTTTGGTGCAGAGCTTAGATCAGTGTTGCATAACACCAACAATCAAACCTCAGATAGATAAGGTCAAGCTTTTTTCTATTCAGGGCAATCTTATAATTCAATCTTATCAGGTAATTAACCAGTCCTTCAGTTCATTCTAACTTAAAATGTTTAGGATCCATGGAGAACAAACCCAGGGATCCAGCCAACCTCCCTCCCTGAGCCTCAGGCCAGGAGGGGCCCCAACATGGAGTCAGATCCTAGATTTTAAAGGTGAGTGGAACCAGACTGAGAGTTTTGCTGGAAATTAGCTGAATCACAGAGGGAGGATTGAATAAAGAGTGGCAGGCCTTCCTTGCCCTTGGAGCCCCTCCACTGACGCATACAGATGGAATGCATTAGGCCTCCATTCCACAGAATAGTTGGATGGATTATTAGGGTCTGAGTGGAGCAGGGAGATGGGCGTGACAGAGGAGAAAGAAAGAAGTAGAGGGTACAAATCTAGGACAAGAAAAAGGAAATAAAAGGAGTATAAACCTGTTAATTTATTTAGAGAGTAAAGTATTCTATTACAGCAATAGGTGCCACTTTATAATCTTGCATTGAAGCATGTATACACTTCTTTATGTACATTTGCACCATTTTAAAAGGGAAATTTACTCGCTGAATGGACTGGATTTATTTAGGGCTTTTCCAGTCATACGACCACTCAAAGCATTTTACACTACAGCCACTTTCACCCACTTGCACTCACAAACACGCACACATTCATACACTGATACGCAGATCGGTAGGCAACTTGAGGTTAAGTGCCTTGCTCAGGAGCACAACATCAAATCAAACCCTCCAGTATTCAGATTGCAAGACAACTACTCTCCCCACTGACCCAGAGTCACGCATTATGACCCAAATCGAACTCGAACCATTTATGCAATCCCAGACTGTAAACACACATTCTGTGTAAACCAAAGGAACCATGCTTTAAGATGCGTATCTTAATGACGTTACAGAAGTTTAACTTGATGGAATGTGAAGTCTAGCATTTAACAACTAATTTAATAAGACTGTGCAGTGTTTCAAGGCACATAGATCTAAAAGGATTTGTGAATTAAACATGAAAAACTGCCACCTTAACGTGGTGGAGGGGTTTGAGTGTTCAAATGATCCTAGAGGCTATGTTGTCTGGGGCTTAAGTGCCCCTGGTAGGGTCTACCATGGCAAACAGGCTCTAGGTGATGGGTCAGACAAAGAGCGGTTCAAGAATCCTTCATGAGGACCATTAAATCGAGGCACGTGACGTCGCCCGGTACGGCGGAGCCGGGGTCCCACCCTGGAGCCAGGCCTGGGGTCGGGACTCGTCAGAGAGCGCCTGGTGGCCGGGTAGCTCCTCACGGGACCAAGCCCGAACGAGAGACGCGAGGCCATCCCCCAGTGGGCCCACCACCTGCAAGGGGAACCGTGAGGGACCGGTGCAAAGAGGATTGGGTGGTGGACGAAGGTGGAGACCTCAGCGGCCCGATCCCCGGATGCTTAGGCTGGCTCTAGGGACGTGGAATGTTACCTCGCTGGGGGGGAAGGAGCCTGAGCTTGTGCGGGAGGTCGAGAGATATCGACTAGAACTAGTCGGGCTCGCACAGCGTGGGCACTGGAACCCATCTCCTTGAGAGGGGCTGGACTCTCTTCTACTCTGGAGTTGCCCACGGGGAGAGGCGGCGGGCTGGGATGGGTTTGCTTGTTGCCCCCCAGCTCAGCCATCTCGTGTTGGGGTTTACCCCAGTGGATGAGAGGGTCGCATCCCTGCGCCTTCGGGTCGGGGATAGGTCTCTGACTGTCGTTTCGGCCTACGGGCCGAGCGGTAGTGCGGAGTACCCAGCCTTCTTGGTGTCCCTGTTGGGGGTGCTGGATAGTACCCCTCCCGGGGACTCCATTATTCTGCTGGGGGACTTCAATGCCCACGTGGGAAACGACAGTGAAACCTGGAATGGCCTCCCCGATCTGAATCCGAGTGGTGTTTTGTTATTGGACTTCTGTGCTAGTCACCAAGCATAAGGGTGTCCATCAGTGCACTTGGCACCAGGACACCCTAGGCAGGAGGTCAATGATCAACTTTGTTGTCGTATCATCAGACCTTCGGCCGCATGTTTTGGACACTCGGGTGAAGAGAGAGGCTGAGCTGTCCACTGATCACCACCTGGTGGTGAGTTGGATCCGCTGGAGGAGGAGAAAGCCGGACAGACTTGGCTGGCCCAAGCGCATAGTGAGGGTATGCTGGGAACGCCTGGCGTAGCCCTCGGCCAGGGATGTATTCAACTCCCACCTCTGGGAGAGCTTAACCCATTATCGGGCGGTGGAAGGAGTACTTCGAGGATCTCCTCAATCCTGCCATCATGCATTCCCTGGTGGAAACAGAGGCTGGGGACTCGGGGTTGGACTCTTTCATCACCCAGGCTGAAGTCACCGAGGTGGTTAAAAAGCTCCGCGGTGGCAAGGCTTCGGGGGTGGATGAGATCCGTCCTGAGTACCTCAAATCTCGGATGTTGTGGGCGTAGGGTTGACACGCCTTTTTCAACATTGCATGGCGGCCCGGGGAAGTGCCTCGGGACGGCAGCCCGGGGTGGGGTCCCCCTTCATAAAAGGGGGGCCCGGAGGTTTTGGGTTTCCCGACTACGGGGGATAAAACCTCCCTCACCCCCCCTGGAAAGGGCCCTCCCCGGGGTTTATTGGAGAAGAGAGTCCAGCCATAGTCGAACCTCAGTTTCCCGGAGGAGCAGTTGGTTTTTTCCCCCCGGGCGGGGAACACTGGACCAAGTCATCACTCCTACAGGGTACTCGAGGGCTCAGGGATTTTTGCCCAAACCCGGGTTTTTCACATGTGTTTTTGTGGCCTGGAGAAGGCTTTTCCTGGTTCGTATGCCTTGGGGGGGGGTGCTCCGGAAGGGAAAATGGGGGCCCCCTTTTATTGGGGCATCCGATCCCTGTGGTGCGGAGCGGATTTTGGGGTCCCATTCCCGGAACTAAGTGGCCCTTTTTTCCTGGTGCATGTTGGACTGGGCAGGGCCCCCTTTTTGTCACCGGTCCTGTTCAAACTTTTATGGAAAGATTTTCTAGAGCACCCCAGGGCCGGGGGGGGTCTGGTTTGGGGACCAGTGGATTTCGTCTCTTTTTTTTTTGCAGACCCAGGGGTCCTGCTGGCCCCTCTACCAAGACTTGGCCTTTTACCTTGTTTTTTGGAAGGATCCCTCGTCTGCCCATCGACGTCATGTTCCACATGCTTCACCAATGATGCTTTTTGTCGATTTGGGACTTTTTTTCCCACCGGGAAAAAAGACTCTGGGGTTTGCTCGGTTTGTACGGGGGAACAGTCTCAGGGAACGACCCCCCCCCCCCCCCCAAGCTGTACAACGCAGGTCAGGGGCCACCTCTCATTTTGGAGACAGAGTCTGATACCTACAGCTGCGCCGGGGCGGTTCCAGCCGGTGTGAAGCGGCTGGGATGAAGATCGCTCCCCCAAAAGTCAGAGGCCGGTACTCCCCCCGGAAAAGGGGGGGTTGTCCTCTTCATTTTGGGGGGAGTTCCTGCCCAATTGGGGGGATTCAAGTATCTCGGGGTCTTGGTCACGAGGGGAGAGAAGAATGGGCGGGGGGTGGGCAGACGGTCGGTGCGGCTGCCGCAGTAATGGGGCGCTGGCCCGCCCCGTTGTGAAGAGAGACGAGCCAAAAAGCGAAGTCTAAATTTTACCTGGGTCACTTTCCACCCTCACCTAGGGCCGAACTTTGGTCATGCCCGAAAGAACGAGATCCCGGGAAACAACGGCTGAAATACTCCTCCGTAGGGTCCCCGGGCATCCCTTAAGACAGGGGGTAGGAGCTCGGCCATCGGGGGGGGCTCGGAGTAGAGCCGCTGCTCCTACATCGAGGGGAGCCAGTTGAGGGGGCTCGGGCACCCTTAAACCGGGATGCCCCTGGATGCCTTCCCGGGAGGTGTTAAAGGCACGCCCCAGGGGGAGGAGGCCCGGGGGATGGCCCGGGACAGCTGGAGGGCAGTCCCCTCGGCGGCCTGGGAAAAACGCCTTGGTCTCCCCAGGAGGAGCGGAGGAGGTTTCTGGGGAGAGGGCGTTGGGGTCTCTGCTGAGTCTGCTGCCCCCGCGACCCGGTTTTCCGGATAAGCAGAAGCGAGAGACGAGTAATAAAAACTCCCTTGTTTTTTTTCAGGTTTTTACTCATCAATTTTTTAAAAAAAAAAAAAACATTTCTAGTGAAGTTTAAAAAACTGAAGGAACTGTGTTGATGTTTATGAGGGCCAGTACATACTATGTAAAAACAATAATCGAATATATTATGTTTTGCGCTCCAACTTCCGCTGTAATCATTTCCTCCAGCAGGTGGTGTCCTTAAAGAAAGATACCTTTTAAAATTTAACAACTGTTGTTTGCAATTGCACTATACCTTGGTAACTAAAGGTGTCAATCCCAATCTCTGCTGATTAGAATTGCTGGTTTAGAAAATGTTCATGTGACATTTTGTAAAACAAATTGGAATGATTCTATTCTATTCAAATGCTTTCCTGATGCTGGTGGCTCCAAAACCTGGTCCCACTTTCCTGCATGTCAAACATGTCTCTCTACTCTGGCACAACCGAAACAAATAACTGCACTGCTTCCCAGCATGCCTGTTGATCAGCCATTCTTTTAAGTCAAGGTAAGTCCCTATTCAGTCTAACTGATCTGTTGTTTAACTTTACTTATTTCACAAACTTTATTTATTTCACAAACAGCTATATCTGATGATTAGCATATAGAAAAACACGTCAAATAAGTGACCGTGTATATAATAATTAGCCTGATAAAGGGA
Source organism: Crenichthys baileyi (assembly GCA_036173005.1). NCBI lineage: Eukaryota > Metazoa > Chordata > Actinopteri > Cyprinodontiformes > Goodeidae > Crenichthys > Crenichthys baileyi. The sequence goes on from JAHHUM010001741.1 coordinate 811,273, forward strand.
AATGAGAAGCAAGGCTTCATGATGAACTTGAGCTTTGTCAAAGTTCCTGGTAGATTTAATGAAACTGTTCAATCAGTTCAGTTCAATTCAGTCAGTTGACTTGACATCATTCACAGACTTCACTCCTCCTCCCCTCTCTAAGGTCACCGTGTGGCAGCACAGACAAGGTCAAGAGCCTGTCAACCCCTTCGATAAAAACAGGTCATGTTACCCAACAATCAGTGGCTTGTTAGATGCATCTGACATAGCCAAGATGGACTGAGAGCGCAGTGAAACTGAATCTCTGTGAATTTCTTCCCTCCTGCTACCAATACACTCAGTTGTTGTGCTTTTGAAGCCTTTACTTTTAAAATCAAAAGGTCCTCATATAGGTTCATGAGTGTTACAGCTGTTAGTATGTTGTACAGTGCCTTGCAAAAAGTCACAGACACCAGCGTAGTTCATTGGGATTTTAGCTGATAGTGTTGTTGGATTTGACCCAACACCAGGCATGAGGCAGGGTGAATTATGTAAAAGGTGAAGGTCAATAATTAAAAAAATAAGGTCACGGGAACAAAGACAGCAGGAAATCCCAACGTTGAGACAGAACCGGGAACAACTGGAAACATGATGGGCAGAACAGAAGATTCCAGCGATGAATGAATAAAAGAGTGTAACTGTAACAATGAACAGGTGAATCTAGTTGTGGATGTACTGCAGCTGAAGCAGAACCTGAAATGTAGCAGCTGAGGTAGGCTGACTGGAGATGCACAGAAAAATTTAAACATTACAAAGAAACACAGAGAAAAAAAAACTGATTCAGAGGAATGTTGTGAAACACAGGGATAAACTGTGAACTAGGGAAACATAGAGTTAAATATAAAACACATGGACAACTCAAAACATACAGCGAAAACTGAAGTCAGTGTCATAGCAGATAAACCAAAACAAATTAGTACAGTGGATAGAATTATAGAAGTATACATGGTTTCCAAAGTTTCTTACTTAAAAGTTGGATTTTCTGAGTCACCAGTCAGAAAAATAAGAACGGCCTGCTTGCCGAGGAAACCCGGGGTTTAGTATCCAATATAGCTGCCTGCATATGAAATGTAATGATCGTGGACAGTATAATTATTCATTTTAACTTTTGATGGTTTGTATTTATTAAAACCAGTAAGGCATATAATGCTGAAAAACAACGCAATGCAATTTCCTGGCCTTTCTTGGATAGCTACCTTCTTTAGGCATTTGGATTAAATGGTCAACTCAGTTTGTCTGCATTATAGTGTACTTCATATAATTTATCTAATCAATGTTTTTTCTCATTGTATCTCTATGGTCTCGTGTTATAAGTTGCTAATGTGTGATTTTGAGATCTTCCATTCAACTGTTCTAGTGAGGTCAGAACAGAAGACCAAAAACATTTTCAGAAGTTAAATCTGCAGAGTTTCAGATTTATAAAAGGATTTACAGTTTAGGCAACTAGGAAAACAAATGAGCTCCCACTCCTGCACTCTAACACGGAAGGACCTTTCAGTGGCTTGGAAAGGTTTTCATCCCCATTTAACATTTTATCTATTTACCATAACCACAACCTTAAGTATATTTAATTGGGATGTTATGTGATAGCCAAACATATTGTACAGCAACATATTGTGAGGCTTAATGAAATGGAAGTGAAGGTTTTCAAAGGTTTTACAAACACAAATCTGGAAAAGTGTGCTGTGCATTTGTATTCAGGCCCCTTTACTTTGATGCCTCTCAATAAAATCCAGTGGAGCAAAACATATGAGCAAAAAGTCCCATATCTAGATGTGCAAAGTTGGTACACACAGCTGTAGATTGAGCTAAAGGTGGTTCTACAAATTATTGACTCTGGAAGGCCACATACACAGGCAAACCACTTTTTAAGAATTTTACAAGAAAAAAAGTTAAAAAACCATGCATTATGTTCCTTCTCGCTCACAATTGTCTACAATATAGTGTCATTCTATCACATAAGCCCAATAAAATGAAGTTTGTGGTTGTAGCAGAAAAAGCTCAAGGGATAGTACGGCTGGTGCAGCAGTTTTGTTTTTGATTATTTGTGATACTGAATTTCTCTTGCAAAGAACTAAAACTTACATTTGTCTCCAGCAAGGTGTTCCACCAAATATATGATGGAGCATGTTGCTCGTTAGAAATCCCCTCTATATATCTGCAGCATTGCTGGTTTTATGGTTAGCATTTGAATGATCACAGACCTTTTGGTTAATCTTAAACCTGTTTTTGAAAGCTTGGATGTCAAATATGGGTTTTAGCAGAAAAAAATTACAAAAGCACACGAGTAAGCATAGCAGAACACTACACTAGGTTTTTTCCCCAACTATGGTTAAATTCATGCTGCAGTAATGTCGTTTCCAGCTGCTTAGAGGCCATTTATCAAACAGCTACACAGCACCACCCCCCGTTCATTAACGGTCACTGCAGCAGACATAAGAACCCACAGACGAGGAGATTTGCTGACACCTCGTGGATTCGTTTTTCTGTTACAGTTGTACAGTCCATAAAACTAAAAAGAATTCAGAGAGAAGTTTAACAAACATCATTTAATATTAATGATTTTTGCAATACAAAAACATCTGTGCAAAAATATTCGAATGAATAACAAAAACAAGGCCTAACTTGGTCAATATGCAAATAAACCTTATGTGAATATAAATCTGTGTTGGTTCTTGAAAAAAAATGATGAAAAGGGCAGATTTATGATGGTTTTGCCAAAAAACAGCAAAAAAACTTGATAAAGATTCACAGTCTTGTGTACAAGTGGTTTTTGCACTCACACATCCGTTACGTGCTGGAAGTGAAGAAACTCATGTTTAGGTAGCTCCGTCTACTTTAGAAAAAAAAACTACAGAAAGGCAAAAAGAAGAAAAACTTATTAGACAGAAGTTAAATTGTTCTTCAAAACATAGCAAATAATCTTTAAAACCCCTGAACTTATGATCGAAATTTGCTTTTACTTTATACACAGTTAATTCAATTGTTCCTTTTTGAAATTTGTAAAGTAGAAATCATTTTAGCAGTTACCCTTTTTTTTACAATAACAAGACAGTGATCACATACACCTTGAAGTAAAAACAGAAAAGTATTTTTCATCTCACCAGACGTAAAATACTACCAATTAATTGTTTATTTTGCTATTAAAAATTCTGTGTTGCACATAAAAACTCACAAACACTGCTGATTGATAGTCAGTGACAGAGTAGAGCAACACACACACACACATACACACACACACACACACTGCCGAGAGTACCTGTGTGAACATTTACATTTTGAAGATTGTCAAATACAAAGGGGGAGGATTTCTGACAGTCAAAACATTGATAGACTGCTGCTTGTGGTATCATAACCCTTAAAAAACATAACAAAAGCTTCATATTTAGCAATTAATTAACATCACCATCCAACAGAAATGAAGGACGGAGTTCACCAGTCACCCAACACACACTTCTTCATTTTGGAAAAGAATAGAGACAATCTGAGCCAATAACTTATTGCTTGGCTGTAAAGACACTGAGAAATAAATACAAATGATCTGTTTTCCCCCCCACAGCGGGGGTGGGGGTGCACTTGTTACCCAGCATGCCAATACACTAAATGTTATATCAACAGAATCTGGTGCATGAATATAATCAATGAGTAAATCTGCCAAAAGACACACATATGATGAGATCCAATCCAAATTAAACTCCCAATACTGCGATCCTGGATGGTAATTTGTTTCAAATTTATGAAGAAATAAAATATAACCAGAAAACAATAAATATATTTTTTAAATTAAGCATTAAAACATCTTCAGTTAAAACTATTTCTAAATGGTTGTGTTTGTTTAAATGGCTTTGAAGAGCTTGATGGGATGGTTTATTTCTTGTTTTTTTAATTTAGGGTATTGTGTGGTAGTTGTGAGCATTTTTTTCTGAAGTAAGGGTGTTTGGATTAGCTAGTGAGTACCTTACCTTTAACAGGACAGGTGTTAGAGGAATCTTAGTTTGAATAAAAATAAATTCTCATTGGGGAGTTAAGTTAACAGCACTTTTCAATCATTCAAAACAACTCAAAACAACTTTCATAGGAGGTTGGCCTCAACCGAAACAGCTGTTTATGGCCCTGACTGTCATTTTTCATAATTTTTAATCAATAGTTTAAAATGTCTGTTTTAAAAACAGAGTTTGCAGAAATGTCTAAAAAACATCAAAATACCTAAGCCACAACAGTAGGTGCCCTTATTACAGACATGTCAAAATGCAACCATAGCTAGTTTTAAACTTTTGTCAGTTTTTTATCCTTCAACAATGTTTGTCATTTCTCCTCAATCATCAACCATTGCAGGACATGAAGGTGAATGGCAGCAAGGTGGAGGCCAGTTTGGCCAGAGAAAAGACTATTTCTTTCTAGTGGTCAACGTTAAGAGCAATAGAAAGCATTTGGAAAGTTTGACAATAGTTTGTCAAGTACACAAAGTTACATCTAATTCCAAAATCTCCACATTGGAAAGTTTTGATTAAGTTTTTTTAAGTCTCAGATTGTTCAAATCAAACAGTTTGCATTTGTATGACTAACATCTATTCAGCTAGTGTGCTAACGGCTACTATGGCTGCTAAAAGATCCTATTACTTTCGAACCACCAAGTCCACCAAGAGCCATGCTGTCATTAACAGTTCTTCAATCTCTATTCTGTCTCACACATCCTCTTAACTCCCCGGGACTTTTTTAACATAACTACATTTTAATTAGACTGAGGCAAACTGAGACCTGGTTGATTGAGAAAATAATAACAACAAAAACAGATCCTGGGTTGTTGGGTGGCTCAGCTGGTAGAGCAGGCACATCAGGTCCAGAGGCTATGGTCCTCGACGTGGTTGTCCTGAGTTTGATTCCTGATATGGGGCCATTTCGGGCATGTCACCTCCTTCTCTCTTCACCCTCTTTCTTGTCAAACTGCTGTTCAATAAAGGCCACTAGTGGCAAAAACACAACCAAAGAAACTGCTTCTTGCATAAGTGATCAGGTGTAAAAATTTTACTTTGGGCTCCTATTTTGATTAGCTGCAAGCTTGACTCCTCTACAGGAATTTCTCTCCAATTCTCCCAACTGTTATCCCTCTGACTGCGATCAGCTGACAACTAATGCATATTCAATTTAAGATTACTTTAAGAAAAAACAAACTATCTCTTTCAACTTTATATCTAATAGCAAAACTGTTCGCTGTGGAAAGGCTGAATCTGTGCATCTCTGAGTCAGGCGAGGACTGAAGTGTGATGCTATTGACCAACAGACATCTCTGTTTTGAGCAACTCTGAGGACAGTTTAAGCAGAAGGAAGATACTTTTTGTGAAGGTATCAATCATGTTGAAACTGCAGATAAACAAACTAAAAAAACATTCAGCTGTCATTTTCTACTGTAGGATATGTCAATAATGAATATGTGATCTCTGTTATTTGAAAGACTGGCCCTAACAATAAAAAAATCAACTGCGTCCCAGTGGTTGCTGTATAAATTCCCGCTGCTTCACTGTGGAGCTGTAAACACTCTGGCAGGCACAGAACCAGACACGCTCGAGTCCCGAGTCCAAAGGGTGGAGTAGGAAACCAGCATGTTGATCTTCTCACTGAAAGCAAGTTGGCTTTCTTGGGCCTGTATGTGTATTCAGGAGTGCAGCTGCAAGGCACCCAAAGGGAGTCTCATGAATGTTTAAGTCTCTGTATGAAACAGTCTATTAAGAGAGACAGATACTCACTGCAAGGGTCTAATAAAATCTATGTTTAAAGGGATGCAGGGTGGACTTGCTACTGCTCGTCTTAAAAAGTTCTTTTGAATATATATATTTATACGCATTTTTATCATTAACTCAACACTTTTATGTACTGTATTTACAGTGATTACCATAGTAGCATTATTAAACCTTGAAAGTAAGCACACTTTAAACAGTAAGGAAAGTCAGACATCTGTTTGCAATACCTCTGTAGCTGCAGCAATAGTTTTTTACACAACCAACAGTGAACAAGCTTGTATCTGCCTGGTTTTTACTATGGCCAAAGTTGAACTGGGATTCTCGCTCCCTGGCTGAGAGGGAGAACTTCTCATTGAAGGGTCCCGAGCAGGAAGAGAGTGAGCATTCCTCTGCCTATTTACAGGTCTGCGGTGATGACTGAGTCATTGTACATCAGCATGTCTGAGTCTGGAGTGAGCAGAGCTGATGTTTGCGTAAGGTGGTCAATCTGCATCACACCTTTTTGGGAAACTTGTCCATAAACCTGACCCTGCCCTCCACCGTTCCCTGGCATGATGCAGTGAGAAAGCAGCGGAGTGTTGGCCTCGTGGTTAGAGCCCGTGGTGGAAGGCACCCCACTAACGTGACCCGTGCTGGTGGAGCCGCTGGCGCTGCTGGGTGAGCGGCTTTTAGGAGGTGGCAGGTGGTGCTGGATTACTCTAGTAGGTGGAGCCGGAGCTGCAAAGTGAGCTGGGAAGGCTGCGTATCCTGGTGGGATTGGGTATCCGTTGACAGGGATAAAGCGCTGATGTGTTTGGGTCACAGCCATCTGTGTCCATGCAGGAATAGGAGCCATCTGCCCTGGCGCAGGGATGGCTTGGGCGGGATAGAGGTACCCGGCAGGGGCGGCGGCAAAACGAGGGTTGCTGAGGTTGCTGATGGGACTGGCGCTGAGCGAGGTTGTTTGAGTGGTGGCATTGCCTCCTCCACCAGAGGGCGTGCTAGAGCTGGCGTGGGATGACAGCCCCTCCCAGGCCCTCAAGCGGGTGTGGATGTCCTTAAAGCGTGGTCGGCGTGCTGGTCCTTCCTGCCAGCATTCTGTCATCAGACCATAAAACCTGAAAGACGAGAGACACAGATTCACAGGAAAGGCTGTCAGCATAAAAACTTAAAAAACAGATGTTTTTAATGCAAAAACGAAAAAAATCTACCTTCCTAAACATATTTTTCAAACAAAACTGAAAACTGTTCTCATTGTTAGTTCTTAGAATTAGCAATTATATTGTAGCGAATAGCAAAAAGTTACATTTCTAAAGTGGAAGGAAATAGTACATTGGTTTTATCATAAATAAAAATCAAAATAGAGTAGCATGCAAATGTATTCAACTCCCCTTTATTTTGATACCCCTGAATAAAAGCCAGTGCAATCAGTTGCCTTCAGGCTTCATCTAATTGGTTAACAGGGTTTACCTCATAATTCAATCTCAGTATAAATCCAGCTGTACTGTGAAGGTCTCAGAGGTTTGTTAGGGAACATTAGTGAGCAAGCAGCTTCATGAAGAACAGGGAACACAGCGGAAAAGTCACGGAGAATGTTGTGGAGAAGTTTAAAGCAGAGCTAGGCTCTAAAACAATCTCCCCAACTTTGAATGTCTCAAGTAGCACTCTCAGTTCAACATTTAAAAGTTAAAAGAGAATGGTAAAACTGCAGACCAACTAAGACATAGAGAGGGGTACATCTGTAGACTGTAGGTGGGAGGTTTGGAAGTTAAGGTGTTTTGCCCACACAAACATTGTTTGGTTTATTTAATTAGGTCTGTTTTTGCTCAGTTTTTTCAGTTTTCCCTCTTTTTCTTTACTTTCGGGGGTTGCAAGGCAAGACGAAGAATGGTAATACGCTTTTTATGAAATTAGTGTTTCTAACAAAAGGATTTATAATTGTTGTCAGTTTGCATTATGTACCTATATAAATATATACTAAAAAGTAGCTTATTACTTAAAACACATGTGAAGAAAGTTATGCCCAATGGTGACATAGTCATCCAATCACATGTTTTGCTTTACTTAGGTTATGACTTCCCTAAACTTGGATATGCTTCCCATGTGCAGATAATCTGACCTGCATGGTAGAGTGGTAAGAAGAAAGCCGTTGTTGAAAGAAAACCCTAAGAAGCTCATGTTAAAGTCTACCACAAGTCATGCAGGGGTCCGAGAGAACACGTAGAAGAAGAGTCTAGGACTCTTCTTCTACAAGTTAAGTAAACTTTTTGTCCTAACTATAAACCACTATATGTGGAGGAAACAAACACTGCAAACCCTATCGCCCTAAACATGTCACCACAGTGAAACATGGCGGAGGCAGGATCATGCAGTGGGAATGTCTGTCGTATACAGGTACATGAAGCTAGTCAGAATTGATCCTATAATCCAAAAAATCCTTTTCAGTTTTAGAATCACTCAGTCAAAGCCCAGACCAAAATCCAACTTAGAATCTGTGGCAAGGCTTGAAGATTGCCATTTATATATGCTCTCCATCCAGTCTAACTGAGTAAATCTGAGTCTAAAAGAATGGACAGAGATTTCAGCCACTAAATGTGCAAAGCTGAAAAACCCCAAAAGGGCTGCAGATGTAATTGCCGTATCAGGGGGTTCTACAAAGTATCACTTTCTTACCCACAGTTGCACTAAAGGGGAAACAGTGAGAAGATCCTACAAGAAACAAGAAAGGTTTTGCAGGTGGGGGACTCAGATTTTTCCCTCCTCATGTTTTTGACTACTTTTCAGTAGTTTTGCATTGGACCAGGGTCAGTGTAGCTACTGGAAGCATGAGGCGCTACAGATGAATGCAGGTTCACTTTGAGCTCATGTGAATGTTATTCTGCCTGTAGCATTATTCAGCATGATCAGTTTGTTGGTGGGTCAGTGTTGGTCTGGGAAGGCATATCCATGGAGAGACACCCAAACCTGTACAGGATAAAATCTTAGACCCTCACTGCCATTAGATATCAGGATAAAATCCTTAGCCCCAGTGTTAGACCCTTTGCTGGTGCAGTGGGTCCTGGGTTCCTCCTGGTATATGATTATGCCCGACCTCATGTGGCAAGAGTATGCAGGCAGTTCCTGGATGATGAAGAAACTGATACCATTAACTGGGCTCTATGCTCCCCTGACTTTAATCCAATAAAACATGAATGCATACAAGCAAGTGGGGGCCATTGAGTACCATGTTGAGTTGCTGCAATGACATTTCAGCAAATTGGACTGGATGGATGCATGGATGGATGCATGGATGGATGCATGGATGGATGGATGGATGGATGGATGGATGGATTTCCCAAAAAAAAACATCAATGGCTGATAGGCGGACAGACAAACAGATGGATGGATACTATGTTTAGATAATGAGATAATCAATAAATTTGTAAATTTGTAAATCCTAAGCATTTTGCAGAAATATCCTGACCTACAAAATACCATTCCGGACTATTGCAGAATGTGCAGGAGCCCTATGGATAGTTAGTTACATCAGCTCATCATAAACTGTGCAACAACACACCTTGGTGGGCAATCCTCGGGGCAGGGCAGCAGCTGTCTCTTTCTCACCATCTCCATCACCTCCTGGTTGGAGAAGCCGTAGTACGGCTGCAGGCCATAGCTGAAGAGCTCCCACAGCACCACTCCGAATGACCAGATGTCCGAGTCCGTGGTGAACTTCCCGTAGGCGATGGCCTCAGGGGGCATCCAGCGGATGGGCAGCAGAGTCTTAGGCTGGATGCAGTAGTAGTCAGAGGAGTAGATCTCTCTGGAGAGACCCAGGTCAGAAATCTTCACATGCAGCTGTTCACCTACTAAAACATTCCTTGCTGCGAGGTCCTTATGGATGTAGAAGTGACTGGCTAGATATTCCATCCCTGCAGCAACCTAATTGAAGAGAGAAATTGAGGTAATAATCTTTTCATTTGCCATGTAATTATTCTAAGTGACTTAAAATGGGAAATGTGATGGAAAAAAAGAACAACTAGGGTAAAAGTTACAAAAAAGTTATTAAATTTATAAAGCAATGACAATAAAAAAACTAGGGATGGTTTTATCATTGTCTGTATCTTATATTTGCTTTATTTTACGAATGATTTAAGGCTGCAATAGTAAAAAAAAAACAAGTACAGTATGTCTGAATGTGTAATTTAAAGCCACCTGTATAGCCATATGCAGAAAGTCTCCATGATCCAGGCTGGATTTTACAGTGCCGTCCTCATCACTGCTGCAGCCGACATCTGAGTGCGGTGAACGCATGATCAGGAACTCGTGGAGATCCCCTTGTGGCAGAAACTCGAACAGCATGCAGGCGGGTTGCTCCTGGGTAACCACACCAAGGAGGCAGACCACGTTCGGGTGCTGAAGGTCAGTCAGCACAGCAGCCTCCTGTAACAGAAGACGGACAAATAACAAAATTGATTTACTAAAAACACCTGAAAACCATTCTTGAAATCTGTGAAAGGAAAGTCATCTATATGAGTTGGTCATTTGTTTCAAAATGAGACACACAAAACCTTGTTGGTCCAACATCTCTTTAAAACCCCTGACTGTTCAGTTTTAGAACTTTTTCAAGGGAACTCGTCTTTCCTTCAGTGGTTCTAAGCAGTATGAAGTCTACAGTAGTCCACCATATTTAACTTATCTAGAAATATAACAAGAAAAGCCTAACGTTTTATAGTAAGAGAGTCTCTTCCACTGAGAAATTCAAATTTAAGTGACACTATCCCTTAAAAATCAGAGTTAAATCAAGTATGGGTTTTGAAAGGATGTGGTTTCACATCTTTAAAATACATATTCTTGAGTCAATCCTCATGCCATCATAGTATTAACTTAATATTACAGTGTTAATTATTATTCTGTTAATTAAACAGAATCCGCACAACTATATATAGAGTGATGAAAAAGAAGAGCGAGACATTCCATGTTTCTCCAGAGATGCAAGAAAAGTGACCGAGCTTCACAAAAGTAAATTGCTGAAGAAGGTGGATTTCTCAAAACTTTTCTTGCCACCAATTACGAATCTCTTATTTCTGCATCCATGGATCATGTTGGAAAATTAAATCAATAAAAACGTCCAAAGTTTTTCTCCTGAAGGGTTTTACCCACAATAAATTATTATAAAACCATGTTGTGGAGTGTCTGAGCCAAATAAACAAGTGAGTGTTTTACTGTAGTCTCCTATCTGATTGTCTATGGTTACTTTGACTTCCCGTAGAATGTCATGTAACATAGCTTGAAGTGACTGTTAAAGGGAAAAATAACATATTTTGTTAGAAATCTAAATTTCGATGGCCTGCTTTCATTCAAAGCTGCTATGTTTCACAATCCTGCACAGCTTACTAATATAAAGTATCACAGTGGCACAGTGGCACAGTGGCAATCAGATGAACAATATTGGTCAAAACCTGAGCAGAAATCAAAATTGGAATTAAAATCTAGAATCTTAGTGCTTTTAATCACAGTTTTTAATGACTTTTTTGTCACAAGTGGTCTTTCGCCACTATCGTGTATTACAGGTAGACTGAGCTTTTAAATTGCTGGGTAGGATGCCGGTTTGTTAGGTCTCTTTCGCACAACACTGACTTTCTCCTTGCTGCACAAATTAAAATATATGAGTTCACATTCAAACTGGAGATTTTGCTACATGCTGCAAGGTCAGTCTCTTTCTTTTCAGGCATTTTAACATATTTCTTTACTTTAGACATGGAAAGGAATACAGCTGTTGTAAACTACACGCCTAAATAAAATCGAAATGGAACAGGTTTAAGAAAGTCTTAAAGAAATCACTTTAAATTAATAATTTATTAGCAAGGATAAGATGAACACAGAATTTAACAAAAACCTCAGTTGTTCATTTTGTACCTGCTGGAGGTCTGTCCACTGCTGGGTGGTGGAAATATCTTTCAGCGTCTTAATGGCCACAAGCTGCGCCTGTTCCATGCCTGGCAGGTACAGATGACCCTTGTAGATCTTCCCCAACGTGCACTCTCCGAGCTCCTCCATGAAACGCACCGCCGACAGGGGAAGCTCTTTGGCTTTACTCTGTGAAGACGAGCGAAACCTAACATCAATGGGTCGCAGAGCGATGGCAAAAAAACTGGATCGTTCTGTTTGGTTTCTGACAAGCCAGTACTCTTTAATCACCATTATCCTTTTATAGAAAATAGAAATCCTAAGAAGTGGTATTTCTGGTTCTAATTTTATACATACAAACTATCTAATGTAACACCAAATACAAGTTGAAAGAGTAAAATGAAGAGGAGGAAAATAACTGTCCCAAAGAATTTATAATTATTCAAGTCAGACTTAATCCATTACATCACCACCTAATAATTCTCCTAACACTTTTGGAAAGCGGTAAGGGAAAAATGTGAAATCGAACTGAAAAATGTGATTTGGCTGTCAGTGTAAGCAACATTTGGGGAAAATTAACTCCCAAGGCAGAAAACGTAAGTAACTGATGCAGAAGTAACAAAAAGGCTGTTAGGCTAATTGTACAGAAGGGCTTTCTGTGCCACATTCCTTTTTTAATATGTATGGCTTTTGCTATTTACAAGCATGCAGAGTACAGAAAACATTTTAGTGTGGAAACATGAAAACAGCGGTTCTCAGAAAAAAATGGCAATGTGTCTTTTTGAAACCCCTAATTCCTATCATTATCCACCTTGACCAGAGTCATGCCCATAACCAGCAGACTGATCATGAATGGTGTCATGTCATATTTGTATCAACAGAAATATTTTAAGATGAGCTGAGCTTTCAGCAGGTTTATATGATTTTTATTTTTATACCTGTTTCTTTGAGCATTATTGGAGTGCACTGATGGTAAATTGTGTGTTTGTGTGTGTGCGTGCGTGCGTGTATGTGTGTGCGTGCGTGTGTGTGTGTGTGTGTTCCTGTCTTGGTATCACAGTGAGAACCATTTTCCCGATTTTACCATCAAATTGAGGACCGTTGGTACCAAAGTGAGGACATTTTGCTGATCCTCACGACCTATTTTGCTAACGGTTAGGTTTAGGACTAAGGTGTGAATTGAGTTTAGGTTAAGGTTAGGGTTAGGCATGCACTGGTAATGGTTAGGTTTAGGGTTATTGTCAGGGTTAGGGCATAGAACGGGTTGAAAATGACTGAAAATGAATGGAAGTCAACACATGGTCCTCACTACATATAGCAAAACAAGAGTGTGTGTGTGTGTGTGTGTGTGTGTGTGTGTGTGTGTATGAGAAGGAGCTCTATCAGGGATGTGTGAGGTTGGATTTGGAAGAAGATGAAAAATGAGCAAAGGTTGGCAGAGATTTTAAGATTCCAGGAACTTCGAGTTGAATAATGAAATTCTTCTGTTAGCACGACACGCATTCATGCATGCACGCACACACACACACACACACAAACACACACACAGGTCAGCGTGAGCTCTGAGGGGGGTGCGAGTATGTGCTGAATATTAGGAGAAAAACAGATGTTTTCAGTTATGGGTTTGTTTCACCCCTTCTTTATTCCCACACCTAAAGCCTCAGATCCTCTTTACACCACCACAGGTGTGTGTGTGTGTGTGTGTGTGTGTAAGCATGTGTGTCTAAAGAAATTGTTACAGGGTCTGGCCCCTTCATGACCCAAAGGAGAAGCCTGCTGGATAACACCCAAATCCTAAAACATTGCAGAGTTTTAAATGATGAGTAAAAACAAAACAGCAACAGTTTACTTGGAAATAAATTTAAATACATTCCTCTGCAAAAATATTCATAACCCTATGTTTTTTTTTTACATTTTGTCATGTTACAACCAAAACAACACAGACTAGAGAATAAATGTGAAAGGGAAGAAAAACGTATACATGTTTTTTATGATAATTGTTATAAATGAAAATCTGAAAATTGTGGCGTGCAGTTGTTTTTAGCCCTTCCTAAGTCAATACTTGCAGAACTGCACTTAAAACTGCTAGCTTTTTGGGCTTATATCTCTACAAGCTTTACAAATCTTTCTCTTCATAATAGCTAATGCTCAGACGGATTGCATGGTCTGTGAAAATCTATTTTCAAGACCTACCACTGATTCTCTATTGGTTTGGACTTTGACTAGGCCTATTTAACATATTCCAGGCACAAGCCACAAACATTATAAAACATCAAAGCATCACCTCAATCAGCGTTGAAGCCAAGAAAACAGGTGGGTTTTAAGATGGAATTAGCAGGCTTCAATCCAAATCGTTCCATCATAGATGTTTAGAATTATTCCAAGGCTAAAAGTTCACCATCTCCCAAGTTTTAAGTCTTTTGCAGCCTCCAACAGGTTTTCTTCCACGGCTACCAGGTATTTAGCTCCGTTCACTTTCCCCTCAACTCTAACCAGCTTTTCTGTCTCTGCTGTAGAGAAGTATCCCCACAGCATGATGCTGCCAATACTGTATGTCTCCATGGGGATTGTGTTCAAGATGATGCTAGTGCTAGTTTTTCGTCACACACAGTGTGAGTTGGTTCCAGGATTTCTATTCTCCTTGTCCCAGTTTATCACTTTAGGTGGACGGCCATGTCTTGGCATGTCCGCAGTCCTTCCACTCTCTTTCCACTTATAGTCGATAAACTGAACAATGCTCTTTGAAATGTTCAAAGCTTGGAAGATTGTTGTATATCCCAACACTGCTTTAAATTACTCAACTGCTGTGATGTTGTTTGTTCAATCACTAACGTTCTAATCTACACTGAAATTAAATTACACACTGGTGGATTTGATTTTCCATCAGATGACCTCTGAGGGCAATGGATTGCACCAGATTTTATTTAGGGGTATCAGATTAAAGAGAACTGAATGAGGAGGAGGAGTAGAAACCATCTTTCAGTCCGATTTATTGACTAGTCCCAGACCAATCAATAGCTACAACTCTTTTGAATATTTAATCCTTAGTTTTCCTCATCCAAATTGCAAAGCACTAAAACCACTTCTGTTGTGTGTTTTTTTACGTCCACCAGGCCCCTTAGTCTCAATTTTTAGATCAGTGTTTCAGACCTTTTATCTGATTTAGTGTTAAATACAGATAAAGTTATTATAGTAGGGGATTTTAACATTCATGTTGACACTGAAAGTGATAGCTTAAATATAGCCTTTAATGGTATCTTAGACTCAATTGGCTTTACTCAAACATTACAAACCTACCCATGTTTGTCTCATTTTCTCTGGACCTGTGCCTGACATATGGCATTGAGTGTAAAGACATAACAATATTTTCTCACAACCCTGTGCTGTCTGACCATTTTTTAATAACCTTTTGAGTTAATTTAAACAGAGTATTTCCACACCTGAAAGAAAATTTCATTATAGTAGATCATTATCAGACAATGCCGTAACAACCTTTAAAGAATCTGTTCCACTTTTAATTTCCTCATTATCACGTAAAAACAGAGTGGAGGGCAATATTTTTTTCTTCCCCTTCACAACAAATGATTCTATTGTTTTCAGAGTGTGTACTTCATCATTGCGTGGTGCATTAGACAATGCACCCCCTTGAAAAAGAAGGAAAATTATTCATACGGAGGCAGGTTCCCTGGTTTAATTCAGAGCTGCGTACTTTAAAGCACATGTGTTAGAAATTGGAGCGAAAATGGCACTCTACACACCTAAGGATTCCTACTTAATCTTGAAAAATAGCCTACTGTTGTATAAAAATACACCTTCACCAAGCTAGAACAGCTTTTTCTCAGCCTTAATAGAAAGAGAACAAGAATAATCCTAGGTTTCTCTTTAATACAGTTTTGCTAAACTTAACACAGAGTCATAGCTCTGTTGAGTCATCCTTGCCTTAGCTCTAAGCAGTCATGACTTTTATGGAATCTTCAAAATAAAATTGATTCTATTAAGAAGAAAATCTTTGACTAACTCCCAAGATGATACTTCATCCTCAAAAAGTGAGACAACATTGGAAGTAACTGTAGAACCTGATCTGTGTTGGACTGTTTTGAATCCTGTGGAGCTTCAGAGTTATCAGAAATGTTAGCTTCATCTAAACCTTCAACTTGTATGTTAGACCCAATCCCAACCAAATTATTAAGGAAGTGTTTCCCTCTGATTATCAGCCCCATTTTAGATATGATTATTTATCTTTAGTAAATGGTTAAGTACCACAAGCTTTAAGGTAGCTGTAATTAAACCCTTTGGCTTAAGAAACCTTCGCTTGATCGAGATGACTTAACTAATTACAGACCGATATCCAATCTTTCCATTCTTATCTAAAATTCTTGAGAAAATAGTTGCTAATCAATTGTGAGCATTTACACAGCAATGACCTGTTTGAAGAGTTTCAGTCAGGTTTCAGAGCTCATCATAGCACTGTGAAAACAGCTCTGCTGAAAGTCACTAATGATATTCTTATTGTCCTCAGATAATGGACTTGTGTCTGTACTGGTTCTGTTAGATCTCAGTGCTGCATTTGATACAGTCGATCATAATATTCTCTTAGAAGGCTGCGGAATATGCTGTAGGGATCAGGGGAACAGCGCTAGGCGGCTTTAAATCTTATTTGTCTGACAGATTCCAGTTTGTTCATGTAAATAATAATCATCTTTAAACTCCAGGGTTTAATTGTGGAGTACCACAGGTAGGTGTTCAGTACTTGGGCCAATTCTCTTTACTATATATATGCTTCCAATAGCTACAAATTATCAGTGCAGCATAAGAATAAATTTTCACTGTATACGCTGATGATACTCAGCTTTACTTATCCATAAATCCTGATGCAACGACAACTCCAGTTAACTAATGCTCCTGACAAGCATGTCTTTAGACATAAAAACTTGGATGACTTTATTTTCTGCTTCTAAATTCAGACAAGACAGAAGTTGTCGTCTTTGACCGGAGTCCTTTAAAAAGATAAACAGCTTAGTCAATCACTTAACCTGGATTGGCATTAAATTTGACCTCTGATAAGAAAGTAAAAAAACCTTGTGTTATTTTGACCAGGACATGTCATTTAAAATTCCCATATTAAACAGGTTTACAGGATTTCCTTCTTTCACTCCGGAACATTGCCAAAATTATGAAATATCCTGTCAGGAGTGACGCTGAAAAAACTATTTCATGCATTTGTTTTCTTCAAGGCTGGTACTATTGTAATTCTTTACTATCAGGATGTCCACAAATGCAGTTAAAAGCCCTTCAGCTGATTTCAAAATGCTGACAGCAAGAGTTTGTGTAAAATTTAAAAGAGAGATACTATTTCTCCTACTTTAGCTTCCCTTCATTGGCTCCCTTGTTAATCCGATATATAGAATTTAAAATTCTCCTTCCTCACATATAAAGCCCTTAATGATTTAGCTCCATCATACATCAGAGATCTGATTGTTCCACATGTTCCTAACAGAGCACTTCGTTCTCAGACTGCACGGTTTACTGGTGGATCCTAGAGTCTCTAGAAGTAGAATGGGAGGCCGATAGATCCTTTAGTTATCAGGCTCCTCTCCTTGGGAACCAGCTCCCAGTTTTAGGGGGGTCGCGTGGGTTAGGGTTATGGGTTAGTTAGGCTCAGTTACCGTGTGGTTGTGAGTGCAAAAAACCCTCCATTTCTGCTAACCTGTATGACCCCCTCTCTTTTCACATGGTTTATAATCAATCTGACAGAGAGAGGTATCCCAAAATCGTTGTGGTTTGTTAGTATAAAACAATGGCCACCACAGTGGCTCTAGATGGTCCAAACTGTCTACTTTTAAGGCTAGGTTTCGATGGTAGCGCAAAACTTTCCTTTTTGATAAAGCTTATAGTTAGAGTGGCTTAGGTTTATCTTTCATCCTGAGCTATCTCTGTAGTTCATGCTGCTATAAGGCTTAGGCTGCTGGAGGACATATTGACCTCTTTTGTGTCTCTGCTCTGTTTTTCTCTAACCCCCAGTCCCCCCCCCGGTTTGTGGCAGATGGCCACGCTCACAACTGAGCCTGGTTCTGCTGGAGGTTTTTTCTCCTTCCTGTTAAAAGGGAGTTTTTCCTCTCCACTGTCCGGCTACATGCATGCTCAGTATGAGGGATTGCTGCGCATAGTCAAACGCCAGTGACTGTCTACTGTCTCTACATGTTCTAACCGGGAGGAGTGAATGCTGCAAGTCACTGACTGGTATGCAATCTGCTGGGTTTCCTTTCCTTAGATAGAAAAACTTTTTTATCCATTTGAATAAATAACAGAATCTGGCTGCACTGTTCAATGATTAAGATTAACTGGAATGTATGTACCTGACTTTTGTGAAGTGCCTTGAGACGACATGTGTTGTGAATTGGCGCTATATAAATAAACTGAATTGAATTGAATTATATACACCTCACTTCAGGCTAATTATAATAAAAAAACATGTATCCTTTTTCACAATTATGCATTACTTTTTGTTGGAAAGAGAGGTTTTGCTGTATGAGCATTTTTGCACTTTTAAAAAACTTGAAATCCTCATCAATTTCAAACAGGTTACTTATAAATAGATGTTATCAAAATGCTCATGGAAACGATTTTTCAGTCTTGGAACAGATGCCTGTGTTGCCTAATGGTTTGAAAGATGTTTCAGAGCCAAGAATAAACTTTATAACTTATTAAATGTAAGCTTGTCGCTTTGAAAAAAAATGTATGAATTTCCTGTTAATTTGACTCTGCAGATTTGTATCCAAACATACAGACGAGTGCGTCCCTTTTTGGTAAGAGAAACATTTGCTCTCGCCAAAACTCATTTTTGGACTCTCCTTTTCTTAGTTGCTAATGTAACATTTTAAAAATACTGTGTAGATAAACACATACTCTCCACTTTAACTGGTAAAATATTAAGAAAATTCTAAACAGACGTGGAAGGGCTAAGTATGCAACCTTAAATGAAACATGATTCAGTTTCTGATGTGAACTTTACACTGGCTGGGAGTGCATAAACCTGATGGTCTGCTCTACAAAGAGTCTCTGTGAAGGAGGGAGGGAGAAGTGAAGTGGATGGTAGTAGAGGACATAAGAAGAGGAACAAGAAGAGGATGGGATAAGTGAAAGCAGGAGTGTGAAGGAGAGCTGTGGAAAAACAGACAGTGGGAGAAAAATAAACAGAGGAAAGGAGCTGCAGCTGGACATTCCTGGACCTGCTGAGATCTGATGATAGAGATCTGAGGATCTGCCTCATGCAGGTCATTTCCACACACTGAACCTTGTAACCCTGGCATGCTGCGGGGCGTCCCAGCCAACACGCGGGGAGCTGCACTGGTGTTTTGACTCCTCTAGTCTGCTCTTACAAAGTAAAGGGGATATCTTTACGAGAAGTTACAATGGGGTCCAAAAATGCAGTGCAAGTTAAAGTAGTTTATTAAATTAACATGTGTTACTTGGTCAGACTGGGGTCTTTGTTTCTACTGCCTAAAGTTTTTATGATGTGTCCAAGATATGAGGGTGGAAATCTGGAGAGCACTCGATCAGTCGGAGGTGTTCAGAAGTGCAAGTGTTTTCCTGAAAGTACTGGGTCCTTTTAAAAGGCTGTTTTAGGCACAATTATACATTTAGACCCTGCTAAAGGTATAGAAAAAAACACCCCAAAAAAGCAAGAAATCCTACATTCAAATAACATTCACAGTATTCAAACTGAACCTGCAAAAACATGAGATGCATCATTTTACAGTTTTATTTTTTCCAACTTTAAGAGCATTTACTAAGTCACAATGTCATAAGTTGACATGTGTAATACCTTTGGTTTGTAGGCAGTTGTGAGCATGGACATTTCGACATTTTGACCTCGGACGGGTTTCGGTGGACGAGCAGCAGGAGGCCTCGAAGACTTCTGGTTGTTGCGGCACACGCAAATGAAGAAGAAAAGCAAAACGATGGCTAAGGGGATCGCCACACTGGGAACTAAAATGTAAAGGATCTCCATGCTGCCACCTGACTTGTCTTTATGGTCTGAAACAGAGAAAGAAAAATACAGTGTTTATAGTGTAGCCATGTTCTTTATAAATGCTATTTAGATTGGTAATTCTACCCATCATTTACACAGAAGGTAATCTTGACCAAGTGCTTCTTGAACCATTGATGGAACTGTTCCTGCCATTAGCTTTGTGTATTCTCTTTATATTCCATAGAAAGTACTACTTGTTTTTTACTCCAGTGTCTAGCTGTTTACAGTTGTCCGTTTCTGGACAGAGCCACTGATAGAGCTATTGCTGTCATTATCCTTCTTTACTTGCTTGATGTTTCTGTAATGATACCCTTTCCCATAGAAAGTAACCATGGCATAGTGCTTCTGTGTTTAGGTGTATGTCTTCCCTGGAAGAAGCAAATGAAGCTACTGTTTGCCACTGAAAGTAGTCCTGGTCGAGATGTTTGATGCTTTATAAATAAACTAAATTTATAAAAAATTATTTTGTTGTGTGTAGCAGCACCAAAGGCCATAATAAAAAAAGTAAACAATTCTATCCATCCATTGTCTTTAGTTGCTGATCCTTGCATGGTCCTGGGGGAAGATAGTAGGTGCATAACTGCAGCATTCACTGGGTGAGGCCCAGGATACACCATTAACATAAGTCTATGACAGGAAACATTTATAGCTTTGCCCGATGAGCTGGTATGTGTTAACAGGGTTTCTACACGTTTTTCATGTCAAAATTCATTACTTTAGACTCAAATTTCTACATTTTTCTGCAGTTATAGCATTCTGGACATTTGAGTACAAAATATTTACCTTAAACTGATTCAATGGTGGTCCTATTTGTAGGTTCCACATGTCACAAATCACAGGCCTGAAACTGGCTTCTGGTTTTCTTAACATGGAATAGTGCCATTTCATTGCCTTTTTTTTTACTTAGACCAGCTCCAATTCACGATCTAATGCCAAATAAGAATTATAGTATCCTTCAATAATTGCAGATTCTTTAAACAAATTTTGGTTGAAGAACGTTAGTACCGTTTTTTAATTAGTAAAAAAAATAGCACGTATAGTGCATTGTTTGGTGATTAAACCAGACTTAGGAAGTCAAAAACTAAAATGGATAAAATCGTAACATCAAGGTGGGACAGTGCAAAAAGTCTGGAAAGTTAAACATTTTTCCATACCTATCCAGGAAAATTGCTGACTAAATTCCATACTTTTCAACACTTTGCAAGACAGTAGTGGTAGTGTGTTCATTAAATAAAATGTTTACACAGTAGGTCATTACAGGCTTAAAGAAGGAGCACTGTTTAAAGCTGTCAAAGAAGAAGAAAATGGAGGAATCAAAAGCTTGTTCATTTTAGGCAATTTAGATTTTTTTCTAAATAAAAGTATTTGAAAAATAGTTCTTATGTTTTTGTTTGGGCTTTGTGCAAAAGTGCACTGAAGTAGCTTTTTTCAGCGTTTAATAAATATGCATTTGATACAATTTGTCCTCCTGTAGCGTGATCCATTGCTTCCACCTCTCTCCTTCCATGAGTGAGTTTATTTATCTCCTTAACAAACCCTTCCAGTTAAAATAAAGCCAAGATTTGGTGAAAGGAGGCAGCCAGAAGAGATCAAAATTTCAAGACTGCATGAAAAGAAAAAGGCACCCCATGCACAACTAAAAATGGTGACATACACAGGGTGATCAAACAACATACAGCATAAAGAAGACTAATGTTTCTAAACATAAAAAAACAGGAACATGATCTACAAGAAACACTACGATTATAAACTTGTACATTTATATTCCAGTGTCTCACCACAGACTGGAATGTCGCAGAGCTCCATGCGGACACCTTCATCCAGTGTGAAGCACCAGGGGGCTTCGTGTTTGTTCCCCGGGTTTCTGCAGTAAGAGTGGCCTCCATTCAGCTCTGTGTAACGGACTGCCAGGTAGGTGTGGCTGTGAGGATACTGGGAGTTCCATGGCTGACACTGACGCCCCGATTTGGTCACACTCACTGTTCCTCTGTAATCTGCCCCAGTGTTGTTGTAACACTTGTGACCTGAGAAACATAAATGTTGTTTACTGCCTGCCCCAACAACTGGTCTCAATGCTTTAAAGAAAATCTTTGAAAAACAGAAATGAATGAAAATCTGCGTTATTGTTGTTTTTTAAAGTGGAAAGTGAAAGACATTCCACATATGCTTAATGACGCAGCATTTGTACAATCTGGAAACCATCTACTTGTTATTGCTGTAAATGGAAAAATTATGATTTTTTTGATAAAAAAGACCACTTGTAACGGAATATGTCAAATGGATATGTGTATATTTAATTTGTGACACAGAAAATGGATATAGTAAGCACCTTTGCTACAAAAATCCTTATTACAAGAAATTTGGGTGTGTGTTGTGACCTGACTCAAAAGCCACAACAAAAAAGAGAGACACACCATGTATAGGAGGCCCAAAATATAGATTTATTCAACACAAACTAAGGTTTAAATCAAAAGGCTCTAATATGAAGCGTAAAAGCCAGTTAAATCAGTGGTGTATGGTGTGCAGGAGTATCAAAATAATCTACAGAGCTAAATGTGGCAGCATACCTGTGGAGGGGAGCATAGACAGGTTAGTTGGCCGCCAGGGTTTAACTGAGAGCCTTACCAGGTCCTCAGGTGTCCCATATCAGTAATCAGTGTAGCATATGAAATGTAAATGCCCAAGCTAACAATAAGGGGTCGTAACAGTGAGCTTCATGGAAGTAAACGATGAAGGAGCGCAAATTTCTCATCACTCTCCATAAAGTCTCTCTGTTGAAAACATTTCTTGGCCCAAGATTATGAAACTGTTGAAAACTCGGATGTTAGAGGAGGAACAACTCAAAGCTGAGGTAGGAGGACATAACACAGTCCATACTACAGCTTGGACAGATAGCTTGGGCAGGGAGGCAACAGCCAGACCACCAGGGTGTCTGCAGATTCAGTTCATAATTATGAAGTTTATCAAATAGCGAAGCTCTCGATTTACCAGTCGGTCTACGTTCCTACCCTCACCTATGGCCATGAACTTTGGGTCATGACCGAAAGATCGAGATCCTGGATACAAGCAGCTAAAATGAGCTTCCTTCGTAGGGTGGCCGGGCACTCCCTTAGAGACAGGGTGAGGAGCTCGGTCATCCGGGAAGAGCTCGGAGTAGAGCCGCTGCTCCTCCACATCGAGAAGAGCCAGTTAAGGTGGCTCGGGCATCTATACCAGGGGACGACCCAGGACACGCTGGAGGGACTATGTCTCTCGGCCGGCCTGGGATAATTTTTGTGACACAGTTGTAACTAGTCATAGTTTTGCTGGCTCGTGCCTGAGCACATCAGAGTAACAATGCTGGTCAGAACTGCAGCAAAATTTGTAACTCGCCCTCCATAGGGTGCTCTCTCTTGAACTCAAATTGGAGTTGAATACTTTGTTATTGCTACTTTTATCCATGGTAGGTAGAGATGCCATGATTTCTGTGGTCAACAATGAAGCAAACCGATAAACTGATCTTACTCTTGTTAATGGGCTCAGCCATGGGGATCCCAATCCTTAAACAGTTGGCAGCCTTCGGGCTGTCAAAGGCAGCTAGCTCCTCACAGTTCGGCAGTTTTAGGCTCTTCAGTATGATGGGGTTGGAACGGGCGATGATGTACTCCGTCTTGCACAAATCATTCTCCAGGATCTCACATTCATCCTTACAAAGATCCCGAGGCTTGTCCATGCCTGAGGTGCGGTCGCATGTTGGAAAGGCAAAGTGGCAGAGGGACGGGATGGCAAACTGGGAGCAGCGATCGGACAAGTGATTGGAAGTCCCGATCATGGTGAAGGCAGCTGGAAACAAGAAAGTATAAAGTTTTGAAGGCTAGTATGAAAAAACATCCAGATTTATTTTAAAATGAAGGAAGGTAAGCCATATGATATTTTATAGCTTTTCAAAAGGATTATTGGAAAAAAAAAACACTCAGTGCGTATTATAAAAGCATTTCCCATCTTTTTTTGCTGGCTTCTTTTGTTATCTACTCACACAATGATTGAGAAATAAAACTGGTGACAAAGGTGGCATTTTTCATTGTATAACTTGTAGCTGTGCAGTTATTACAAGCATATTCATCTTCTGTGGTTGTGATTGCTTTGTACCGTATAGAGAAGACGACGAGAATAAAAAGTTGAAAAGTGAATTTGGTCACCATCAAGGTGTTCCTGTTCCACATGCTGTTTGAATAAAGTGATATTAAAGACCAATAAAGGCGACATACTGATGCCAGAGCTGAAACACATATGACTTACTGCTATAATGTCAGCGTATTATGATACAGTGGCTGGATACATCTTAAGTATCACATGTCCTTGATATTTTAGATTAAAGTCTGGGTTCAGACGACATTTTGTCCATGAACTGTTTGGGGGGTTAAGCTGCATCGATGTCATCAATAACGTTCACATTAAACTGCCCTCTAAAGGGCATGCGCACGCAAATAAGCAAAACAAAAGAACAGAAGCGGAAACGCAGACATTTATAACGGGCACTGTGGGCCATGTGTGCTCCATAAAGAGAGGAGACAAAGCTGAACTCCCACTGAACTCTGATGGCCTGCCTTCTTTCCCAGACATAACGACAATGATTAAAAACCTAATTTGCAGAAGAGTCCCATTAATATGCAGATAAGCCACTTACTCTCTTTTATCAATTTAAAATTGGTTAGGGCACAAAGGAGCACGTGCAGGACGATGAAATATAAAGAGGGTTAGGATTACTCAACATTAAGCCAAAGAAACCCACTTTGCATGTGAAAATTAAAGTTAACTAATAATAGCCTAACAGAAGTCCTCTTGTTAGTTAATCAAAACTTTTCCTGCAGCAGCTAGCTGTTTGTTACCTTTTACCTTTCAGCAATGAGTCCTGTGAATTCGTTCAAACTCTTGTAACTTTCTGTAGCAGCTACCTAACTGACATTAAAGAGGGGGTGAGCCCTATATGGGTAGGAAATGAGCTGAAAAATGGGCCTCAAATGCAATTCTCCTTGGGTTAAAAATGGCTCCAAGTTAATTGCTAATACAGAATTCATACAGGACAACTGCAGGTAAAAAAAAGGACCCATATGGGTCCTAGATGTATTGGCCAGTTTGAACTGATGTCATTATTATCTATTTGAGACAAAGGGGGCCCAGTTGGTTTTACTAAAATGGTTTGTTTTTAGTCAACCCAATCAGGCTCCATGCAAGAACCGTATTGTGACCCTCAGCCGGCTTAGTACCCATTCAGCATGGGGTCCACATACACATGTTGGGCAGCTGTGCTGTAGAGCTAAGAATTTCTTTAATAAATAAAATGAACTGTATTAGGAGATTTAGTTTTGGCTGTTTCTTTATTTTTGCTTTTTCTTAAACAGTAATACTCCGAACATTTTTACTAGCATCTAATAATGTATAAACTATAAACAATCTCATAAATCTTTGAGCTACTTATATTGCTACTAGCGATGGTTCATTCAAGAAGTTTTAAGGGCAACACACATTGGCACACGTCAGAAGCTACGTGTCAAAAAAATATGCTCCAATACGTTTTTCCCCACCTGTGATCTGAGTCTCAATCTCCCCCTGCATCTGCAGGGAATCGACGTAGATGCTGCGGTTTCCAATGAAGCGAGCACAGGCTATGCCTCTGTACGGCTGGCAGAATCCATCTTCATTCAGATCCACCCTGACAGCAAAACAGAGAGGAGAGGAGAATTACTTTTAAGTCATCTGTAGCTTATTACTACATCTTTCTGAGCCACTTCAAGGGACAACAGAAGCAGATGGAAGAAAAGCAGCCTGTTAAAACCACAAATGTGCAGTGCATAACATCACCTCTAGAGGTCAGTCCAAGTTTGACTATTAGACAAAACTACAGAGGGAGAGAAAGACTGGTTCTTGTTGCCCTCTTTCCTTGGCTAAAGAGAAGACATTGTCTTGTCAAATTTAAAACACTCATGCATGTAAATCCCAGTTCACAGCACATATGTAAACCACATAAAGAATTAATATTTGGCTGAAGCTGGAGAAATGTCACTACAGACTGTAATTTAAAACGTGCAGAAAGAAGGATTAAAATTCGACTTCATTTAAGGGATTTTCGTTACGTATTACACCAACTTTTTACTTCTTTTAAACTCACCCCCCCACAACCTTCGTCTTACTCAAAGTGGCCTGATCTCTCACCTCTCCTGTTCTATATTTACATCCCGGCACACACAAACCGCATGCAGACTAGCAAACTACTCGCTCAGTGTGAGATCACTTAGTCATGAGCTTTAAGTCATGCCATATGGGGATTTTAAGACCAGGCAAAGCCACATTAAATAGTACAGGGAAGGACATGATGCCACTGGGCATAGAGGCACATTATTGGCTGATGTAAAGTACATCCTCATGCTTCAGGCCGTTGCTGGAATAACGACAAATGGAAACAATTCTTTTGAAGTTGACTCAACCGTAAAGATTTGCAAAATGCATTTATTATAAGCATTTTCAGTAATCCAATTCAAAAAGGGTTACTCATATTATATAGACTAATTAAAAAAAGAGTGATATATTTCATGAATTTATTTTGATAATTTTGATGATGAAACCCAGTATTCTGTTTCTAGAAAATGTTATTACATAAGATAAGACAACAAAAGAAGAGTTCCTAATGCAGAAATGTTAGTCCACTGAAAGTATGCCATTGTTTTGTAAGGTACACTTGGTCAGGGCTCAGTTAGAGTGAATTACTGCATCAGTGCAGCGTGGCATGGAGGTGATCAGTCTGTAGCTCTGCTCAGGTGCTCAGGATGCCCAGGTTGCTCTGACAGTATCCTTCAGCTAGTCTGCATTATTGGCTCTGGTGTTTATCAGCTTCCTCTTGACAATTTATGTCAGGTAGGTTTGCTGGCCATTAAAGCACAGTGATACCGTGGCTTTTAAAGCAGATATTGGTACTTTTAGACCTGCAGTGTAAGCAGGTGCCAAGTCATGCTGGAAAATAAAATCAGGATCTCCATAAATTTTGTCAACAGAGGGAAAAACGAAGTGCTCTGAAATTTCCTAGTAAACGGTTTTGCCAACCCTAGACTTTTAGATAAAACACAGGTGACCAACAGCACCAGGCTCTTGAAGCACTGAGGCTGGAAAATATCCAACAAACCCTTAAATTGACTTTTCTTCAAAATAAAAGTTGTGGTTATTCTTATTGCTTGTTAATATGTTTCTACTGCACTTTTTCTTTCCATTTAACTTCCTATACATATACAGTTAAGGCCAAAATGATTTACACCCCAGGCAGATTTAGCTTAGTAAGTAAGTAATATTTTGGAGAGGGCCAGTCAGAGTTCTATCTTGGGTCTTATAAAAAATCCGTGGAAGGAACTGAAGATTAGGGTGATGGCAAGGAGGATCTTCATCATGAATACTAATGGCCCTTGTCCCTGTGCTATCAGATGCCTTTTTAAGGCAAACTTAAAGTGTATTGAAGTGCAAGCCGTTGGGGTTGATCTGTTTACAGACAGAAAATAGGGGGAGTTCTTAGTTTTGATGCCTTAAATTAATAGAAAAAACAAAATAAATCCTATTTTTTAGTGATTGACCTGCCGATCTCAGATCAAAGCCGATGGAGAGAAAATTGGCAGATTCCCATCACTGTCTGTGCATTTCACAACTATTGAATCCACAAAAATCAAAACTGCTCTAACTTGTTTTAAAACTGCAACTGAATGCACGCACAAATGCATACGGCTCACACATGTCTATATGTGCACAATCAAACAAATCACACACACCATTCTAATGACTTCAGGAGGGTGTGTACGTTTGGTTTGAGTCAGGGGTCAGTAGGTTCCCTTTCTCCGAGGAGTGTTAAGTGACTGAGGGGCCAAGGTCAGTTCACCCTTACTCCTGACTGTGCACATCTTAATGGACTTTCCAGACACAGATGCACACAATAAAATATAAAGTCCTGGTCTGCTTACTGTCGGTTCCCAATATCACATTTTAAGGTGGTTAAAGCAGATTATATCCTTAGGATATGGAATTTCCTACTAAAATATTAACATAAAAGTAAAATTTGTGGTCAGGCTGCAGAGGTCTTTGCAGGCCTTCAAAAGGCCACAAATATGAAAGCTGCTTCATCTTCAAAAATCTTTCCATTAGTTAAAAAGTATTTTCAGATTAAAAACGAATTGACAATAACTCTTTAAATCATGCGATTGAAAAATGTAACGGAAACGGGTTTAGAGTGCCCGGTTTTTTACAAGATACCCCAATTAAAAGGAAATCACAAACAAGAAAAACCCCCCACACGGGGCCCAACAAAAATGGGTCGGTGAGCTCTGGAGTGTGTGCAGGCAGCAGAAAGGTCAGTGCGTCACACAGAATGTAGGACACACACATCCATGCGAGCAGAAAGCCACACACAGACGAGCAAATGACAAGGGAGAGCAGACGATCCACCACAATTCAGTAAGATCCCTGCGGGGAAATTATAACTTTGCACGGTCCGAAATCCCTTTAACTGAACCAGGACTGCACAAATCACCCACACTGCCCTATTGGACGGCAATTCCTTTTTTAAAACAATTTAGATTTAAAATAGCCTTGATAAAATATATGCAACTGAATCTTAGTATAAAAAAATAAAGATTTAAAAAAAGAACATTCATTGTGAGAAACCTGACGTTTTCAGAAAGCACCTCTGTCCTTATTTCTCCGTCAGTTTATTGTGTTGTGTTTGTGAGTGAGCAATCCCAGGGAGAGAAAGCCAAGTGCGGTTGCTATTTGGGAAAACAGTGGACAGTTGTTTGGGGCTTTTATTTTACACACCAGCACCACGGGCCCTCTGTATAATGTTTTATAACCATCAATTATAGGGAAAGCATTGCCCTCTTAGACTTGATCTACAGTGGAAATATAAAAAAGAAAGACAAGCCTCTTTATGGAAGATGTGTAAACCAGGACTAAATGTCCAACTCCCATTTTTCAGTTGTTTTATTTATTCAGATATTTGAGTGGTTGCACTTTTTTCAGATACAGAATGTTCTAACAGTGCAGTGGATGTAACCTAACCTAATGTTAGACTATACACATAAGTATTGTATCTATCATTTCTGTCTTTTAACCAATCTATAAATAAATCCTTTGGGTTTTACAAAAGGGATCATCCCAATGTGAAAAAGGACCAAACTTTTTCCATGCAGAAACTGTGGGGCCAGTCTTAACTTACAGATGGTCGTTTTTTATTTATTTCACTTTGTGTTTTCATAAACAGTGAATATTTGTCATGCTGTTTTACTTTTTAAAGGTTTTATTTTTCTTGTTACAACCTAATTAGTGAAATACAGTAGATAAATTGTAAAAACAGAAAAAAGTGTGAAAAAAGATAAATTAATACATTGTTAAATAAGATAATAAAATAACTTCAATATAAAAATAATGAAAGGAACCAATAATCCATATTGGGGACTTTGTGGCCTACATGCGAAACATTATGTCACGGAAAACAAAACTGCACATCACCATGAATGCACAATTACCACAGTGAAATACGGTGGTGGCAGCACCATCCTGTGGAAATGTTTTTCTTCGGCTGGAACAGGGAAGCTGGTCGGAGTCAATGGGAAGATGGATGGAGCTAAATACTGGACAAAAGGCTTGAGAATGGGGTGAAGGTTTATCGTCCAGCATCATGACCTTAAATATACAGAAGGAGCTGAAATGGAGAGGTTCAATTTAAGGATATTTATATTGTACATTAGGATGCCCAATGTTCAGAGAGGCTGTAAAAGCCAGCTCTACAAAGTACTGACTCTGGGAACTGAATACAAATTCGTGCCAAAATCTTTGAAAATCATAAAAGTACTCTCTGTTGTTTTTCCATCCCAGAAGCACTGTAAAGTTTGTTCAAATGAAAAGGTAAGGAGCAGACGATCCACCCCAATTCGGTAAGATCCCTGCGGTTAAATTCTAACTTTGCAATGTCTGAACGCACTTTAACTGAACCAGGGCTGCACAAATCATCCCAAAGAATACTGTACAGTTTGTGGATTGTAGCATGGCAAAATGTGAAAAACTAAATATGATGTCACACAGGGGTACTTTTTTCTTAGCCACTTCTAAAAACGGGAAAGACAAGGGAACAAGCCATTCACATTCTGATCTTTATCAGAAAATAGCTACAAAAATACAGCTTCTCACCAAACTCTCCTTACATCTACAGTCAGAGCAATGATGAAAATAATTATAACAGGGACTATGACAAACGACTGGATGACTGGAAACAAAGTTTATTTTGCCAGTATGCACAGTGAGGCTAATCTTGTACATGTTAGGAGTAAATATATTATATTTACGTCATTTTTCCCCTCACGTTAGCAGGTTTTCCAAACTAAAATGTGCCCAGTCAGTCCAAAGTATGAGTTCTTTACCTAATAAAACAGAAGCAATACCTATATTAATAATAATCATAGGTCAGAGCATAAGTCACGAAACTATGTTTGATGAAAGTTTCATAAACACATGACTTTTATTCACTTCCAAATATTCATATACTGAGTAGATTATTTCAGGTGTTTTTCCTGACCTACACTCTTCTTACTGTATGAATGGAAATGTATGAATAAAATGTCTTTGATCTCTTAGGCTATCGTTAACGGCTGAAGACAGATGTAACATTGGAGGCAGAGGGAGTTTACTGCCGGGAAGGTAAACGGATGAGTTGACTCCACTATTATTCATCTTCAAGGAGAAGTTGAACTCAACATCAAAGCTCAAAGTACTATAATCTTTTAAGAGTTATAATCGTCGATTATATAATATATAATCGATGTCACGTCGCTCTCCACAGGAATAACCAGTCCTATAATGGCTCAACTCTCCAGCTGCTGCAGTTTTTCAACAAGACACAGACTAGAGTTAAAAACAGTTTTTTTGTCCTTTTGTGCAATTTTTCCAAAATATTCTACTATAACTATAAGTCTCTTTTGCATCTCTGTCGGTGAATTTAACTGTGTTTAAATCTCTTACTTAATCTTATTAAATAAATACTTTACAGTGTGTGACATTACTGAAGCCTCCATTATTTATTTCAGAACCAAGGTTTTGATTACAGATGAAATCTTGAGGACATCCTCTTTCTCTCCTCAGGAAAATTCATGCTGTGATAACAGGTTTCATCTGAGTCTTAAGATGTGAATTTCAACGCTCACTGTTGGAAGGAACACCGAAGGGATGGGATTTGAGGGGGAAAAGGAGGCGAATGGGCAGATCCCGGTGACATTTTAGATATCAGGGTTTCATTTCCAGGAGCTGCTGAGGGTGCTGAGTGAAAAGGAGATGAGCTGCCAGCAGCAGGAGCTCACAGCTGTTAGACTCCAACTGGGGTTGCCCCTCATGTGCTGCAGGACTCTCAGATTCTGCATGATTACTTTGAGTGAACAAAACTGATAAATGAGATTTCTTTTATGTCCGTCAACTAAGGAAAGAGAAGTAAACTTTTCTCTTTCCAGAGGTACAGAGTACTAATTTTTTATGTTTAATTTCCATACTTCTCCAGATTTAGATTAGCAGAGTAATGGATAAGAAGATTGACTGACAGACAAATGAATGGATGCAGTGACAAAGAGTAAAGCAGTCAGAAGGGTACAAGGATGGATGGATGGATGGATGGATGGATGGATGGTTGAATGGATGGAACATTTAGACAATGGAATAGGGAATAAAAATTGGAAATGCAAATATTATTCAATAATAGTTCTCCATAACTACGCTGAATTGAAAATAATTAAATCAAATCCTTTACTTTTCCAGACTGTGTAGGAACCCTGGAAGTGTGCGTCTACAACTATTCATTATACAGTACTAAAACGTCCATTCTTCTCTACCTAAGTGATTTGGTTTTGTTTATGTTGTTGTTCTAGGATCTATTTAGAGAGTGAAGATTACCCCGGAGCTTCCTTGAAAGTTGAACCATGGAGAAAACACACTTTAAATAATCCGGGGCTCCAACAAACTACAGGGGAATTGTAGTTTCAGAATTAACCAGACTAAATGCAGACAAGATGTTCCTAGTGATAGACTGCACTGTTGCTTATATACAGCTATGTGTGCATGTCTAGCAGAGATTTTCTTCTTTCTTTGTAATGGTATGTGCTTAAAAAGAAAATGTGTCCAACAATAATTCACTCAGTTTCTGGGGCAGCAATTAACTTGATTGAAAAGATAGTTCAAATAATTCTTCAAATAAATTAATAAATAAATTATTAAAATACTATGGTGTCTATCCAAGTAAGTCTAACAAAAACAGAACAAGCCAGATTATGAGTTGCAAATTCTAATTTGTCACTTTTTTTGCCATTATGAGAACTGGCTCATGGTTGCAACGCATGAAAAACTCTCACTGACAGGTAGCCAAAAAAGCCACCAGAGGCTGAGGTTGACTGGGATCTCTGGTTGCCAGTGGCCCATGACCGTTCTGGGAATAAAGAACGAGTGAGGGCAACTGAGGAGCTGGCGTCAGGATACAATGGAGAAAGAGGAGGCGCTCTGGGTCCTCATGTTACTGCTGCCCAGTGATGGCAACAATGGATGCTTCTGTCAAGGAGAAGGAGTTTCAGGGTGAACTAAGAAAGGAGGGAAGCCAAGAAGAGGCATACAGGATGGAGGTGATGTGTTCTGCTCTCATTTCAATGAGAAAAAAAAGATCAAGTCTGATGGAAAGTTCTTTACGTAATTGTTCAGGAACCATAGTTTTTTTTTGCATTGAAATCTCAATGTTTGACTAATATATCTGTCAGAGCTACTACAATGCCGCCAATTCCCAGAGAGCACCAAGATGAAGGCATCAACTCTTCAAGAAAACTTTAAAAATATTAAAAATCATTCCGAAAATAGCTGAAAAAAGTCATAAAGTGGGCCTCACATTACCTTAGTGCTAAATTAAGAGTCAGCTGATATCCATTATTGCTCTTGATACTTGAGCTCAAACCAACGTCATTAAAGTACATCAGGCAGCTGGATTTCAACAGTTATACTAGAATCAGTTTTAAGATGGCCTAATATCATGGTGCAAACTGTGAGCATACACAATATACCTATTCCCGAGAAGCAAATGAATATGCAGCTAGAAACGTAAAAGTATTTTTCCTAGAAACATTGTAGCAGACAGGCACAGCTTTCACTGTTTTTAGGAGGAATCAATTTAGCAAGTTTTAGTTTAGCACTTCAGTTATTGGGACTCAAATGCTGATCTATTCTAAAAGACTGCACCAAAATGACTCTGACATTTGTTTTATGTGATGGGATTTGTTTAAAAGGCAGGACTTTGCCCATGCAGGCAGGAAATATTGACTGAGAACGAAGCTAAAAGCTTTTAATAAAAGTGTGGCTTCATACTTTGTAATTCAGTGCGCAGGAACAGAACTGAACATAAATCCCGTCACTCCTCACAAAAACTCCTTACCCGGTGAGATCACCTCCCCAGAGGAAATCAGAGGTGCGTGAGAGGGTAAGCGCTGCTTAGGGTTTGGGGAGACTAAGGGGAGCCAATCAGCCTATCAATTAAGACAGGAGGTGATGTGTGCTGTCAAAAAACATACATTCTGTTGTATGCATAAATCCAGAATGCATACAGCATCCTGAAGTATTTATAACAATTGAACTTTTTCACACGTTGCTAAATTACAACCATCAATCTTCCATGTGTTATGGTTTATGTGACATACCAACTCAAAGAAGTGCATGATTGTGGACGGACGGACGGACGGACGGACGGACGGACGGACAGACAGACAGACAGACAGACAGACAGACAGACAGACAGACAGACAGACAGACAGACAGACAGACAGACAGACATGTTTTGGATGGAGATCTTCTGTAAACAGAAACTTTCAAACGCTTCCACAGATTCTTAATTCAATGTAGGTCTGGATATTAACTGGGCAATTGAAACACATGGATATGCTATGTGATATCTATTGAAGCTCTGTCTGTATGTTTAGGGTCATTGTCCTGCTGGAACCTCTGCCCCCCCTCCAGTCTTTAAACTGTCACCAGCTTCCCTGTCCCTGGTGGAGAAAAGCACCTCCACAGCCTGATGCTGCCATCATCGTGTTTCAAAGGGGGGAGGGTGTGTTCAGCATGATGCGCAGAGTAATTTTCTGCCTTACACACCGATTTGGCCAAAAAGTTACATTCTGATGTCAACTGAGCAGAGCACCTTCATTCACATCTCTGCTGCGTTCACTGCAAAAGTTCAAGGTGTATGAATACTTTTGCATGGCACTGAACAGACAAATGGAGCACAGTGGTCTCATTGTTGGATCAACAAATGGCAACAGGAACAAAAACAGGAGAAAACAAAGGTTTGCTTTGACTGATCACATATGAACATATGCCAAAAATAAAAAACTTAAATTAAATAAAAACATGAAATAACTGAAGACATCGTTGGCTTGTCAGCGAGAACTTAATTCAAATATTCAAGTGGGTGTAACAGCTGGGAACGTAAGAGGACTTTACTTATGGTTGACAAATTCAACTTATGTTTACCAATTTCGTTGCTATAGAAGTTCCTTCCCTTAACTGTTTGTTATTGAAAGCAGTCCTTGAATTGACTCTATGCCGCTTGCAACATCAGTGTGGAAGTAAAAACAGGACAAGAAAGAAAGCACAAAAATGAGAGCACAATCAAAACCTCATTCGCCTGAAGCATATTTCCCTCCTCCCCTTTCAACACACACACATAAACACACAAACACAGAGTTAAAGTTGAATTTATGAGAGCTTTTTTGCAGAGATCACTGATCTCAATCTGAACACAAAAGAAAAAAAACAGGAGGACATGTTTTGGCTGAGTGGCTACTGAGCGTGAACATACATGTTTGAACACAAGTGTGGCCTCCTGGTAAAGGTAGAATAATCCGTGAAGAGAGTGATTTGGAGTTGTTAAAGACAGGTTGTGTAGTGAAGGAAAACACTACTGCGCTAAGAAGCTCATAAATAATCCCTCTCTACACACGCCGCTGTCAGAAATGTCTAAAGGACAGAAAACAAACAGAAGAGGCTTATGTTTTTGTTAAATTTCAAAAGACATTCATCCAGTAGTTAAACAAAGTTGCTAATCAGCTGTTGACATCAGATTTTTTTCTGCAAGACCCTTTCACTTCTACCATTTGTCAGAATCCATTATATACTAATGTGACCAGCGGCTACAATAGTTATTTATTAGTGCAATTATGAAAAACACATTGAGAAAAATATGAACAGACGTCATATTCGATGAGTCGGATATCTTTATGCTGAAAAAACAAATGGTTTAGAATATCTCCAGTTAAGTGCCCATGCAGGGCCCATGTGAGTTCACTGTGTGCAAAAAAGTGGCTCCCCACACTGGTACCCATAATGACTGCAAAAAAAAGGGGGCTCATGGAGGCCAAAATTGGGTGTTATGCCATGTGGACTACATTTTGTGTCAGTACTCAGGACCTCAAAAATAGGCAGGTCAACATGGCCCCACCTGGGTTCCATGCTGTGAGGCCTATAATCATCACCATTTCATGCCAGTACATGGGTCCAGAGAACTAAGCAGCTGACTGTAGCCCCAGTTGGGTCCTAGGCTTAGGGTTGAATACATTTTGCTATCCTGCTTAGGCTGCCAAACCCAAGGATTCTGTATATGACCATCTGGACCCCCAGACAGCAGCTACCAACCTAGGCCAGTTGGGCCCCATGCTGTAACACCTACACATGACCTGAGCATTACAAGAGCATGCCCTGGCCTACAGAAATAGGCAGCCCAAAGCTAACCCACATCTTCAGCATTAGGCCCAAACAAATGGACAGCCCATCACGGCCCATTAGCAACTTAAGCTCTGAGGCCTACATGTGGTCTGCTTTACATTTTAATATCTGGGCAAGCTGGGCCCAAATGTGGTCCACATTTATTTTCCCTGGATCTAAAGATATGAGCAGCCCACCTTGAGTCCTAAATACTGGGCCCATACAGGGACATTTGTAGGTTTCATAGATGAAACTAGAATAATGAAATGAAAGTAAAGAAATGAGGGCGCCTCTGAGATGTAAATCCCACCATCTAATCAGAGAAAATCTGTGACATTAATCTTCTGCTCAAATACAGCTTGTGTGCATGAATAATACATCTATGGGGGTTGAAATTAAAGGGAGAACTAAAAACAAATACTGATTTAAACACACAAACGAAGACTCAGCGAAGCACTGAACCCCTTTTCACACATGAGACGGGTGACAGCAATGACTTCAGTCATTCAGAACTTGCTAAAATTCACATTCTTCATTCAGGTATAAAAACGTTCAATGTGTTTACTGATGCTTAAGCTTGACATTTAGTTGTACTCTAAGTGAAAAGAGACCTAAATTCAGAGCCAGAGCCTTTTATCGCAGGACGGTCTCCAGTCAGATGCAGGCAATTTGTCGGGCACCAGGGCTAATAAATATAAAACCTGACTGATACACTGACCTCCACCAAGGTCAGTGTATCAGTGTAAAAAGGCCATTCTTTATCAA
This sequence comes from Crenichthys baileyi, assembly GCA_036173005.1. NCBI lineage: Eukaryota > Metazoa > Chordata > Actinopteri > Cyprinodontiformes > Goodeidae > Crenichthys > Crenichthys baileyi. The sequence continues at coordinate 847,474 of JAHHUM010001741.1, forward strand.
CTTACTTAACCTCAAGCTCCATCGACTCTGTTAAGGTCTATAAACAGCTAAATATCCTCTCACTCTGATGCGCAGGCTTCTGATCCAAACCTCTAACAAAAGCTTTCATTTATACCTAGAAATACGCTGGGTACACTGTGGCCGTCTGTTTCCCTCTCACATCACCACTGATCATACATGCATGTATGTGTCCATTTTTTTTCTGTTCAGGGGTGTGTGCGGGAAGTTGTGTGTTCACTGGAGGTTCAGGGCAGAGTTCAGGGAAACCCCACATACCCAAATGTAGGCCTCGAAGCCCTCAGGGATAAACCGTGATTCACAAAGCGCACACACTGAACAACACTCTAACCACAGACATTACCAGACACGACCTTGACCAGACCTGCCTGCAGGATCACCAACAGACTGACACAGAGGAATCTGGGAAACAGGAAACAGGAAGTGGGTCATGTCCAATCGGAGTGTAAAGGCTCTGCTAATAATGTGAGAAAACCGCCGTGTGTGGCAAAGCGTCTTAGTAACGACTAATAATGTAAATTGGTTTAATAGTTAGAGCAGTCTAAACACCAAGACAACAGTTCCCAAGAGTATGTGCATGCATGTGTGTTTGTGTGATGCAAGCCGCATTTTGCATGAGGGCAACTGAGCTCACAGGGGGTTGGGTTGGGGAGGGGGGTGGGGTGGAATCTCTGGTTTCAAACAGTGCTGATGCCCTGGGACCAGGCCATGTCAAAGGGCCTGTCCCCAATGAGCTATATTACGGCCTCGATCTCCAATCAATCAGCACCACCCTAAAAAGAATCCACAACAAGACGGCAATTAAGCCCCACAGAGCATTTAACCAAACATGTGTGAGGGAACGAGTTTGTAAGAGTGACTGTGTGCAAAGTTCTCCAGCTCTGTGATTCATGTATAAAGGCTTGTGGTGAGACGGCGCAGTCTGCTCCGGATGTGCAAAGTAAAACACATTGAGGGTGAAACAGTGCCAGCAGGGTGTCTCTGCTTCTCAGAAAAGCAGGATATATGCAATTTAAACTAAATAGTTTATTGTTTTTACATGTAAAGTTTAATAATTTTTCAAGTTTGGTCTCACAAACATCATCATTAGAAAGCTCGATACACTTGAAGGAGTTTCGAAGGGTAGTACTGTACATATTAGCCACTGAAATTATTTAAATTTTAATCAGCCCAATTAGTTTGTGTAGCAAACAAAGTCACTTCACTACTTTAGCTTTTTATTTTAATGCCTCATTAGGTATAAAAATCCAATCAGTCTCACAACTGATTAGTTCTTGAACCTTTCCAGAATTTAGCACTTAAACCTAATTAAGTGGATTTTAAGTGGATTTTAATTAAGTGGTATTTAGGAGCTAATATTTATTGATGGAATAAACTTGTAAAATAAATGTAGTATTCAATGTCTACTCACTGTTAACTAAAACTAAAGAAACTGAGATAAAGATTAATTACTAATTTACAAGAAACACAAATGTATTTCTTTTATACAGTGTTAACACGATTAATCTTTCCATATATAATCTTTTACAAGATAAAACTAGTTTTAGATTCCTTTCAGGATTACCAAACAAGGTGTATTTCTGCAAAAAACACCTGAATATTTATGGATTTTAAATTAAAAAGGCGAACAATTGTTAACCTTCATGATCTCTTAATGTATCACATAAAGGGGGATCTATTTCGGCTATAGATTGCTTTCATGTAACCTGAACAGCAGCATAACACTCATGAAAATATTATTTTGAGAACACAGCCTGTTGGTTCAAGAAACTGCTCTACATTGCCTAAATAATACAATCCAGCTGGTCAACTGAAGTTGGCAGGAGAGCAAACGCCTCTGGAGAACAAAGGTCAAAACGTTGGTTCATGGTCATTTTGGTGCAGTCTTTTAGAATAGATCAGCAGTCCCAATAACTGAAGTGCTAAACTAAAACTTGCTAAACTGTTTCCTTCCTCCTACAACTTCTACTTGGAATCTTGATTATTGAGAAAATGAATGAAAATTGTTTTATCAATTTATTTGGTTAAATTCTAACAGTTTGTTTTATCAGTGTAGTATGAGTTAAAAAAATGTTTTTTAAGTGACATGAGTTTGGAGAACTGTACAAGTCACATGAAGTGCTGCTAAAGTGGGTCAGCATTTGGCAAGGAATACTTTCTGAAACTGAGTGGGCTGTCATCCGCCCTCAGTCAGAATGGCTGCAGCACTTGTGGCACGGAGCAAATCATCATCTCTCCTGGCCAACATCTGAGAACCACAGCGGTGTTGACACTTGCTCTGAGGTGAGCGGGAGTGAAACCGAAATCCAGAGTTTCTCAATACAGCACACACAAGTTCTAGGTCTGAGTTAAGAGCCCATTGTGACCAAAAACAGCACCCACTCTATGCTGCGGGCTAAGGGGTTGTTGAGTGGGTCAAGAGACTGGTTTTTAAAAGGTGGACTTGGATTACAACTGCATCTATCTCAGACTAAAGGATACGTTTTGTGCTTCATCTCAGATTTTACACAGATAAAAACACTGTAAAAGGCTGGGTAAGTTGTCTTACGGGGATAGCAGGACTATTTTTTCAGTGACTTCTGAGAATACCATAGCCAATTGCTTTTAAATGTATTGTATGATTAAAGAAACAAGATACGTCACTCTGTATGTTTTAGATGTGGGTTTCCTTACAGATGAATAGAGCCATGATGTGTATTTCCTGTTTGGGTGTTGGTGGGCTAACCATTTGCTCCATATCCATACTCATGTAGCAGTATGTGAACATCCTTCCTTTTATGTTGTGAAAAAGAAACTTACTATGATATTTGATCAAATCTTCAGTTCCAAAGTTCTTGTGAGACAAGTGCTGCTGCAGTGGATAGTTGTCTTAACAACCTCAGCTTAGAGAAACGGGTAAAATAACAGACATCTTAGAACTGGCCTTTTTTCACATTAGCGGCTGTGTGCATAGAATGACTGCGGGCCAGTTAGGCCTTGATGAGTTTACAACCCATTTTTTTCCCCGGCTGTTACCATTTCACTCTTGCCTCTTTCCATTTTGTACATGAAAACAAACCATTCCAAGTACTTATCGTGTATCAATTTATTTGGGTTGGTAGAAAAGCATTTTGATCAACTGTAGTGAAAAATAACCATAAAGGCTTACCTTTATTTTATGTAATATTTTTGCTTTCTATGAAGAGTTTGTTTTACGCCCTACATATATTGATTGTGGTCCTGATCTGTTATTTAGTCAGTCGACTTTCATAAAATACTAAAAGATACCCGCCGAATTAAACCAAAAATGGGCCCTCCTGCTTGTAGATACTTACTGCAGATAAATATCCATATTTCTTTACAGTAGAGTAAGAGTAGGTTATAGAAAATAGTTTTATCTTTTGGTTACTCAAACAGGTATGATTTGTCCCTAAAGTGGGCATGCATTGAGTCAAGGTTGGTGCAAAACATCTCATGACTGGCCTCTTTGATGAAATCAAAGATCTGCACCAACAAAGAATTGCATAGTTATTTCCCCTAAAGAACATGTTCATCCAAGATCCAATAGTAATAGTATTTCCTGCGAAGTGATTTTCTTTCCCAGTACATAATTTTTTCTTTACATTGCAACTGTGGTCAGGTACACTTTATACTACTATATACATACTGGTTCATCTGAACCTTCACCATTTTGTGCTTTTGTAGGTTTTTTCAATGCGCACAAGACTTTTTCAGATACCATCCACTCCAGGACATTTCGTCCCAGTCATGTGTTAATTCGTACCCACCAGGGAGACGTTTTGTACCTGCTTTGATAACCAAAAATTTAAAGCAATTTTCTATATTCTACTCATTTGTGCCCATAACTTACGAGTTATTTTGGGTTGATCAGGGTAGCTACTTTAAAAAAATATTTTATAACATAAAATTGAATTCAATTTTACCTGAGGTTTGATCATTTGTATTACTGTTTATCTCCACATTTTTTAAATTTTTATAACTACAAAGAATATTTTTTGGCATGGATTGTTTCCAGGTACAACATCGGTGTAGGAAAGGTCGAAAGGACAAAGCATGGGTACAAATGGGTAGAAACTGCCGAAGGGGGGAAATTTCACCCGGGGACATGCTTAACACATTGTTTGGCAGCACTTGTTTAACCTAAAACAAATATTGCAAAGGAATGTAGTGTAAATAACAACAGACATCTAAGACCAGAGTCAGTATTAAAAAACTTTAGTTACAGAGAAATGGCAAGGAGCCATTTTAGATCCAGTTAGAAAAAAAATATGCTTTTAACTGCTCCTAGCAATCCAATAACAGTTAAATTTAAAAGCATACAAACTATAACTTTAAGGTGCTTGCAGCTTGTTATGTGAAGAGGGGTGAATGTTGCACAAAAAAGTATTGCAGGTCATGAGGAGGAATTTAAGAAAATACGTTAGTTCCGAGCTAAAAGTGCCTCTAGGCTTAATAAATGTGAAAGAAAAGTTTCCTTAACACCTTATATAGAAAGGTGTATATATATATATATATATATATTCTTCTATTAACATTGTTTAAATTGTTTTTTGTGGTTAAACATTATTTGTGGTAAACTTTAGCTGAAACGGCAGTAAACGTCTGGCTTGCTTTGAGATGCAGATCTTGAGGGGGGTGGCTCCACTCAGCAAAGCCAAATTGTGGCTTCATTTAGGATAATTTGCTGATCTTTAAGCCCTTTGATGGTATCTCTTTATCACCCTACAATTTCACAACAGACCCAGAAGGCTCGTTTATGGTCCAATTACCAGTCCTAATAAATCATAGGTTAATTGCACAGACATTGTAGCTACAAGAAAGGCAGTATTCAGGAATGAATCACCTATGATATTTGAATACTGCACATATGTAGCTGAAATATCCTCAGGCAAGTCTGATCAAACTTGAAGATGACATTTTTAAATCATCACACATTTGAGAAACTACTTCCTTGGGGTAATTTGTCAATCAACCCCACAACTGCAGAAGGTGAAGACACACGGGCTACAATCCTGTGCATGAAAAGCCAAGCTGCTCCTTCATTTTTTCTAACGTTTTGAATATCTGACTGCATAATTGGATCGTCGGTGAGCTGGGCACATGTGCTCCAAGGTCGATTTAATACACTGTGTTGACAGCTGGCTAATTACAGAGCCATCTGCAGCGTGTCGGCTGTTTTCTTGCCTCAGAGTCACATGCAGGTATGTGGGGCCTATTCACACGATACGCACACGAGTTGAGGAAGAATTACACTACATGTGTGTTTATATTATATCAAAGTTAAACACACCTGATTGGAGTAATCGCTCCGAGTGGTCAAGTTACACCCAAACAAGATCTCAACTGGAATATGAATGGCAAACTGACAAAAAAGGTAAATAAAAGGTTTTTCTGAGTTGCACAGATGTAGATGTACATAAGTACCAGCGAAAAGTTTGGATACATCTACTTGTCCAAAATAAAGTAGTCGGGCTCTTAAAACCTTTCAAACTACACATAGGCTTGTTTTAAATTACACAAACTCAAGGAAACTTTCAATTGGAGCTAGACAAGCTTCAATAAAATTTGAAAAGAACATCAGAGCACAAATCCCATCAAAGTCAGCCAGCTGTATTTTAAAAAGCAGGAAATATTAAAGCAATAGAAAAGAAGGTTCAGGATGAGCAAGGAGCCGAGACAAAAAGAATGCAGTAAAAACAGATCACAGAGAATCTGTTCCTTGTTAAACCTGCCCAGTCGCTCTTCTTCAGAACAGGGTGGACTGAAGAGGAAGATGAGGCACAGTGGAGGGAAAAATAGAAAAAAAAGTAAAGCAGCTATTTTTGTAATTGCTCTTTTTTAAGCCGGTGTTGAGAGAAACGTGGTGGGGAAAGTTTTGAGAAATTTAAACAGCCTCGACAGCCTGGGTGTAGTGGTATTAATCTTTTCAGACGGCAAGAAAACCCCTCTATTATAAACACAGACAGAGACTCCAGGATCAGCAGCCGTGCTGCATAAAGTCTGTTTATGGCTGCTGTCAGATTAGGAACTTCTATATCCAGAAAGTAAACATTTTTAAGGAAACAAAAAAAAAAGATGAAGTTAAACCTGTTGAGTAGCAGAAATAAAACTTAAAAAAAAATAATTCCAGCATATAGCTTTAAAGCTGGTACAGTCCATTTCTTACTTAGTGATAGGATTTATAGGGACAATTACAATACAGACAATCTAAAAACTGCAACCCGGTGTTAGTGTCATAAACACATATAAAAATTTCTATTCAAGTAGTGATCAGTGTTCCCTTCATGCCTTCAGTTATAGAGAATGAAAAAAAACAGGAGCTTGCTAAACCTGCGTGTCTGCTGCATGATGCAGTACTTTACACTGGAGTTTTATGGTAATTAGACCAAAATAGGACCAAAAAATCCCAAACATAACAATACCATTAATAACATCTGATGAGTGTAGAACTAAAATGGCAAAGTTAAGCTCGTTGTTTTTCATTGTTGGCATTGCCTATTTTAACCACATTTATACTAGGTGCTTGTTGGTGACTGTTGGCCACATTTTATGCTCTAAAGTTTCTTTTGAGAGCTTATTAACGGGTAAAAACTTGCTTGTCATATATCACTTTATTTCGCATTGTAATTTTCCATGAATGTAGATACATTTTTTGTGTGAAACACTGAAAAAAGGGGAATCTTATGTTTTTCTTTTATTTGAAGCCAATATATTGAACCGTTTTGTGAGCTGGATATATCAGGAAATCCCTGATCTGCTAACATGAATCAGATGAGTTAAGGTGAAGGTTTAGTCATGATTTTTTAATTGTAAAATCCATCAATGACTGATTTTGATATTGTTATTGTATTCTTACAAATCCTTAGATCTTGTTTCTGTCTAAACTAGGTCTGTACCTGGATTGGGCTGATGCTTCTCATCATACAAGAAAAAGGAGACAAATAAATGAAATATAGTTATTAATGAAATAACTAGTCAAGAAACTTAGAGTTTGTGTGGTTCTCTACAAATATTGATTTTAAACAACCAGCACTTGAATTTTAAGACATCAAGTGGTGAAGAAGGCATTTAAAGAACAGTTTGCTTGCTGTGGTTTGTCCCTTCGAAATGGGAAATCGATCATTGCTGGTTGATGAAGAAAACAGATCTGTACTGGCATTCCTGTGAGGAAATGTCATTAATCACTAGATTTTAAAACAGTCTGCTGCTTTTTGACAGCATTGCATGACAAATTTCTGATATCTGTCATCTTTATATTAAGCTTGGCTCAGGCTCCTGTTGCTTCCTATTTGGTCGGTTCAGGTTTTTATTAGTTCAGAAACCACTAAACAACGTAGAAGAGCAAAACCATATCTGGAAAGGTCATCTATTCGAACAATTTAATCAGCTTTATCCCTAGCCCTCTTTGTGTCCACACTTGGTTTGCTGTCTTAGCTCAAACTTCTCCCATAGCCTTTCTAATCTTCCTAAATAAAACAGCTATCTATATAATTTTAAACAAGTTTAAACTTGTTTTGGGTGTGATATCTGTTTTTGTGAGCAAGTACTGAGCTAGCTTGTGACAAACATTTCCCAAAAGGCCAAACAATTTCCCCAAATTAAATCTTGACTTCACTGCAATGTTTTGGTTTAAAACTAATCAAGGTTTGCCCTTTTCCAATCACGAAACAATAAGAGATGGGGAGACAGTGGCAATCGACAGATCTTGCACGGCCACATGCTTTCTATATCCAATTATTCAGCTAAAACTGAAAGAAATGTGGCTCATCTTGGTTTGGTTTCAGTATTTGCTTCTAACCCTCCAACTTTGGCATCAATGGTTTCTTCTTTTTTCAACTTTGGACAGAACTCTGGATAGGTATAGAAAAAAATGCAGCCTAATTTAGACAGAAGCAATTTATGATTAAGTCTCTACAAGGATCTCTAAATTCTTTAAACTACAGTTTTTACAACCACTTCAAGAGTGACCCTCCTGAAAATTGAAGAAATATTTGCTATTAACCTATAATATCTTGTTGAAAGCTTGTCTTGATCAAAATAAGATTTAACATTGAGTTAAAATGTAGATACTTCATGCAAAACAGGCCCCAAAAGTTGATAAGCCAAGATAAAAAATCTTTTTAATGAGTTGCCAGAGAAAGTGCCTAAAAAGTGCAGCATGAAGAATAGCATAGAGCACTACACCTCCGTTACCTGTTGTAGCACACTGCTGCTAAGCTGGCTGAAAGTTGACATGTTTTTTTGTTTTTTGATGCTTGGAAATAGTTCCAGTTGTGAAAAATATGGAAATTGATGGTGAAAAACCTAAAGGAGCGCCACCAGCCACTCTTGTTAAGCTGCGAGCATTTCTAAAGTACAGCTAGCAAGGTACGAGCATGATGATTGTTAGCTGCAGGCTTTCTACCCAGCTTATTCTCATGCAGATATAAGCTTGTTTAACTTGCGTTACTCAGAAAAGCTAAAAGGGATCATTTTCTGTCCAATAAGAAATTTAGCTTGCAAACAATACTAATATTTTCAGGTATTTATCAAAAATTCTTGCTTAAGTGTACGCATCATACTAGCAAAAAATGTTACAACGATCATAAATCAATATATTAGTCAACTAGCAGTAGAAATAATCATTGCTTTTCTGTTTAAAATAAATGCAACTAGATTCTGTTTTACATTTTTGTTAAAGATGTTCATATTAATGCTTTGATACGGTGGTATTTTTACTAAAGGTTATATTCTATGAACATTTCACCTGCCTGTGATTAGCGCCGTGCTTCCTACACACTTTTCACGTCAACATTTCATTCTTTTCCAGACTTAAATTTCAGAGTTTAGTATTTTTTATAAATAATAAAATAAAATAAAAAAATCACAAAATTTGTGCCAGATATTTCCACAGTGGTTAGGCTTGAGAATTAAAACCTACAAAATAACATGCTGCAGGTTATGCTGGATAAATGGGTAATTAAAAATGGTAATACAAACACACTTATTATAACTCATAACACACTGAAATTCTCTACATTTCTAGTCTAGGTAGAGACCCTGTTATGCCTGTTATTAAGATCTGCTTTTATAAGCCTCTCTCACTGACTCTAAGGAAGCAACACAAGCTGCCGAGATTCTGAGCTCAAACCTCTGAGCTGTCAGTTTGCCTGCGGCTAACCTTGAAAACCCACGCTTCAGGTTAGATACAAACACTCACACACACACACACTCACCAGAGAGAGTATACTTTAGCCCAGTGTGGAGGGGATGGAAATCAGAGCACGGATCATGGCAAAGACAACACACAGAACCTGAGGTTCGCCTTGTGCTCCGGTTCAACACAGTGGGTGGTGGGAAAAGTTTCCCCCACAAATTTTTGAGGAATATTTGTTGACCAGGGAAATGTTCGTCACTGTGTTTACCTGTTTGGAAATAAGAATTTATTTTTTTTTTAAGTAGTGAAAGGCTAATGTGTAGATTTCCAAACTTCTATGGTTCTGCACCAGATGTTGGAGTTTTGATGCTTGAACAGCTGTGGTATTAATAAGCAGGCACAGGTCATCCCTTGTCATCATTAGCTGACCTCATCTCCATGACGGCTGCCAAACTTGACTCTACGGCTAATAAGTCGGGCGTGACACTAACGATGAGCAGCAGCGACAATCAGCACAATATCGCTGTTGTTCTGCTGCTGTCCAAACAGGCCGCTGTCTGTTTAAATGAAGTCTGCAATGACTGTAATCACTTACGAGCTCACAATGGTCTTTACTTGAGTGCGGAACTTTAAACTTGTCATGGCAAGATGAAAATATACCGGTAAATGTGAATTTATTCAGATTTTTGGCTTGTGAGACTCTGCTTACAAACAAAAAAACTAACACGAAGCTTTATGCCAGCTCAAGGATCTTCGGCTTTGCTAAAAAGGGTCAATATGACAAAATATCATACAATTACCTGCAAATCTTCACAAAGCTTCAAACTTTTATACTTCACTTTGAACTTCAAATAACATATTTAAGGCTGATTAAAACCGCTTACAGTATCTCTCTGGGTGTGAATGTGCTGGGTCAGATTTTTTATCATTGTTAGTTAATCCCAATGCTGGTAAAACACAAGGCAGCTAAAAAAAATAAATTTTTTTGTGCATCAGATTTTGGACTTGAATATTTCAAACAACGAAAACTGGCAGGTTCTGCTGAATTTTTCTTCCTGTTAAAAGGGAGTCGTTCTTTTCCACTGTCGCCACATGCTTTCTCTGATGGAGCGATCTCTGTAAAGTTAATGATTCTAAACAACCGACTCGGATTCCTTAGAAAACGGATCAGATTGGCCCAATGGGATAATAAACTAAAATTGAGTGCAAGGTATTAAAAGCAGGATGGAACTGGAATGTATTTAATTTAGGGCTCCAACTAATGATTATTTTGCTAATCGATTAATCTGTCAACTATTCAATTAATCGATTAATAACTGGATAGGAGACTTTTTACAGAATTTGAACCAAGTGAAACTACAACTAAGCAATTTGAGGAGTTCTGGATAGAGCATATTTACAAAGAAAGTTTTTTATTTTAAATGCAAGCTGTACATTTTTTTACAACTTTGACTTAATTACTGCTCTGAGTGGGTTGTTTTTTTCTGCAAATGGCATATTTTAGAGTCTGTATACTCCAGTGAAGGATTATTCGATTACTAAATTAGTTCCCAATTATTTCAATAATCAATTAATCACAATTAATCCGATCAATTTTTTCAGCCCTAATTTAATTGAATGTAAAACTAAATTATAATTGAATAATACTATACTGGTGAGAATTAAAATTGTGAAATAAAAAAAGAACATTATCACTACTGTTACTATTCCTACTATTCCTATTACTACTACTGCTGCTAATAATAATAATAGTAATAACTAACTATTATTAATATACAAATATGTATTTTCAAGCAAAGCTGAGTGAAGCTAATGGTCTCACTTCAAAATCAGGTTGTAATAATTTATTTAGAAAATTTTTAGCAAATTTGAACGAAACCATAATATTATAGAAAACCGCATAGAAAAACAGTAATCACAACACATATTTCCTTACACTAAAATGGCCAACACCGATCACCAGGTCTCTGCTGCAGAGAAACAGATATCGTAACACAATGATTGGGAGTTAAGTAAGGGTGCCTGTGAATTCTTGCTGAAAGCTTGGGAAATTCAGATCATCTGGAAATATCTTTGATAATCAAGAAACAACCTAAAACTAAAATTAGATGGCTCTATTTTCTCCTCTTTCAAGTTTCCATTTCAGTTTATTTATATTGCACGAGAAGTTAAACATGACTGGCTCATAAAAAAGACATAATTGTATAAAAATCAAAAACAAGTAAACAAAGCAATGGCTAAAGCACACAGGAGGAACCCTTGTGTATTAGTGTGAGCATGTAGATGACTGTGTATTCGGTTATCTCAATGAGGGGCTGAATACAGATATCCAATCAACGCCAGCAGCTTTGATCTGCAGAACGCTGCATGGAACATGGCAGCGAGCCTCGGCATAAAGTCACTGGGGAAAATCATCCAGGCTGTGTCCTTTGATCCTCTGAGAATCACGTCAACAGACAGAGGTCATGGTGTTTTTTTCCGAGGAGATGTCAAACAAAGCAAAAGGAAAAACGGCTGGACTCAAAATGAATTTTCATACTGAGAAAAGTGTTTCTATGGCCAAAAACATTCTCCGTTTGGTTTCATTTGCCACCCTAAAGACCCCCTTTATGTTCTGTTCATGTTGAGCAATCAGTGCTGTGGCTGGTTCTTCTGTAAGTTCAAACAGCTGGCAGCTAATTGGGTTACTATTAAAAGCAATAAAACCCAAGCCATAGAGACAGATGTGGGTCTTTTTTGCGATACCGAGCATTTCAGGGGGCAACATTTTAGCCAGAGTTCAGGGAGGAAACCTTTATACAGCCTCGCCTTTAATCCATGCTGCACATTGTATATTTGTTGTTATTTCAGTTCATGTCCTGGCTGCTGATCTTAATTATCCAAACAGTCTCTGGCTAGAAGCTGGACATCATGTTTTTGTACCGGCATCTGTGTTGCAACTGGTGTGCAGACCTTTTTGCATCCATCAGTCTACTCGATCCACATTCCAACTTTAGCTGAGAGTAAACAGTCACCATTTAAATTTGAACCATGTGAGCTTAAAGAACTGATCAAAAAAGAAAAAAGAAAAAAACAAAACATGAAAAGCTTTCATTTTTGTCGACTGGATGACTGCAGTATGCAGCTTTCAGGAATAACCAGAAATCTGCCTTAGATTTCATCCATCCATTTTCCATCCAGATTTCATCCATCCATTTTCCATCCAGATTTCATCCATCCACTTTCTTTACCCGCTTCTTCTATACTGCGTAGCGGGGGAGCTGGAGCTGGTGATCTCCAGCAGTCTAAGGGTGGGAGGCAGGGTACACCCTGGACAGGTCGCCAGTCCATCGCAAGGCAACACACAAGACAAACAATCATGCACACACCCATTCAGACCTAAGAGCAATTGACAGAGACCAATTAAGCTAACAGGCATGTCTTTGGACTGTGGGAGGAAGCCAGAGTACCCTGAGAGAACATGTAAACTCCATGCAGAAAGATCCCTGTGTTCGCCAGTAGTGGAACCCAGGACCTTCTGCTGCAAGTCAATAGTGCTGCCAACTGCACCACCGTGCAGCCCATGTATGCTTCACTTTTCGAATTAAATTAAGTCTTTGTGGATTTGATTACAGGGTTTAGGTCTTCTTCAGTTCAACATGAGTTTTCATTTTGTTAAACTATGTTTTCAGTTAAGAGGAAAATCATATTATATAGTACATGGATGAACTAACTTGCAACCAGTGAGTTTCCTGCAACAAATTACAATTGGTCTACTTCTTTACTACAAATATTTAAACAAAGTTACATTTGTTTAACAGTTTTAACCAAAATCTAACCTCAAATTTATAATCATAATAAAATGTTCCATATATTATTAGAAATTCTTATTTTCATCTATTAAAACATAGGATTAAGGAATTAATAGGTCATTTTCAGCTGTTCCCTTATTCAGGGGTCACCAAAGCAAATCATTAAAACTTGCACACAGACTTGGCAGAGGTTTTACGCTGGATAACCCTTACAGGAAATAAAAAAGTTAGAAAATCTGATAAATAAAAAGAAAGAAAAAGAGGTTTGGGATGCAAACATTCATATTAAATCTGAATTTCCCACATAAACACGTATAAAATTAAAGAGTGGGTAATATTAAAAATATATATTTTTAATTAATCAAATCCACAAATAACATATGTTCCAATATATGTCTTCATTAATCTCTTCAAACTACTATAAACTGTAAAACTGATGATTTGCAATGTGATTTGCAGCCTCTGCACTAAGTTGTTACATTTCCTGTAGTCCATGGTGCATGAACAGATCGATGGAAAGAAAAAGGCATAGAAGAAAAGCAACTTACGTTGGCCTTCCTGACAGAGGAGTTGGGAGTGGATCTGGAAAGATAGAGAAGGGGATTTTTATGACAGGATAAACAATATTGCTTCCAGATTTTCTCTGTGCAAGCAGGCCAACTAAGAGAGGAATCAGCTGAAAAACGTGTCTTTGTAAAATTATATCTGTGTGCCACCGGATTTTTTTTAAATCACTGAACAGACCACTAAAGATGTTCTTACCAAATTTAACAAACAGCACCCCGGTTGTGGAAACGTTGCCATGCTTGTTGCTCGCAACGCACTGGAAGTAGCCTGTGTCTGTAGTGTCCAGGTTCCGGATACGCAGGCGTGATCCATACGGCATGGACCGGTAGGAGACCCGCCTTGGCTCCTGCACCACTGGGGCATCGTTCTTCAGCCAGCGGACGGTAGGCAGCGGGTTCCCAGAGACACGGCAAAGAAGCTCGGCTGTTTGACCCAGCGACGTTGTTATGTTGTTCATGGGAGCGTCAAGGTGGATAAAGGGCCCTGGAAGACAGATAGAATAGGTACGATTAAAATAATAGGAAGAGAGGCCAAATTTAAATATATAACAATAAACACCACAAAAAACAGTGGTAAGTCTATTCAGCAAGGCCCTATGTGTATAAAATAAAGGCAGAAGAGTCAGATATTATAAAACCAGCAGCTGTATGAAAGAGGGTGGTAAAACAAATGATTGATTTCAGTCAGATTTCAGAGGCTGGTTTTGAACATCGTTTTCTGCTCACCTTTGCAGGGAAAACCTAATTTCATTTTCATCATGGGGTAAGAAACATTGAGGTTGTGTGTTGTTTAAAGCTGTGTGTCGTCTGCATAGACACACAGCTATACGTTACGATGTCACCAGGTGACTATGAACCCTTTCAAGAGCTGGGTAAATGCTTAGAAGAAATCAATGCATGGATGTGCCAAAGTTTTCTTCAGCTGAACCAAAACTAAACTGAAGTAATAATCTTTGGACGAAAGGAAGAGCGTTTAAAAGTTAGCACATAGCTTCAGTTAATACAGCGAGAAACTACCAATCAGGCTCGAAATCTGGGTGTAGTGATGGACTCAGACCTGAACCTTCAGAGGCACATAAAGACAGTAACAAGGTCAGCCTTCTATCACCAAAGAACATCTCCAGGATTAAAGGACTAATGTCTCAGAAGGACCTTGAAATACTAATTCATACGTTCATCTTTAGTAGAATTGATTACTGCAACGGTGTCTTCACAGGTCTGCCCAAAAAGTCAATCAGACAGCTGCAGTTGATCCAGAACGCTGCTGCCCGCGTCCTCACTAGAACTAACAAAGTGGAGCACATCACCCCGGTTCTAAAGTCCCTACACTGGCTCCCTGTAGCTCAGAGAATAGACTTTAAAATACTTCTGTTAGTCTATAAATCACTGAATGGCTTAGCACCAAAATACATTACAGACTTGTTGTCAGTGTATCAACCACACAGACCTCTCAGGTCTTCTGGCTCAAATCTACTCTGCATACCCAGAACCAGAACCAAACATGGAGAAGCAGCTTTTAGTTCTTATGCGCCACTAATCTGGAATAAACTCCCAGAAAACTGTAAAAGTGCTAAAACCCTAAGTTCCTTTAAATTAAGATTAAAAACTTATTTGTTTAGAGTGGCCTTTGAATGTGTTATCTAAACATTATTAGTTAAGTTTTACGTCCAATTTTCCTTTCGATTTCTTATCCATCATTCTCTTTATTTTTTAAATGACCTCTGTTTGATTTTCTGTATCATTGTAATGTTTTTCCTTATGTACCACGCCTTGAGTGCCTTGTTGCTGAAAACCGCTTTATAAATAAACTTGACTTGACTTAAAGCTGAAGCTTATGAAAAAAAAGTACAAGAATTATTGGTGAAGGCAAAGAACCCACTACATTTAGGTTCTGAACACGTTTTAAATTGGTTCTGGTGGTAGATAGCTTTTTTTTTCCTTTTGCTCTTAAAAAAATGTTACATCTCCATAGGACTATTTCTAAAAAGACCTGTATTATATTACAACGCAAAACACAACTAGAGTTACAGAGGTAAAGCCAAATGTAAAAGAAATGTTTCAAGTGGTAAATACTTGTCTGATATTATTCATGGTCCTGTTACACAGCTCCGGGTTAAACTGGTTAAACAGCAATGACAGGTTATCTCAGTTCACTCGTGTCAGCCTTTTTGTGCAAACAAAGGATATCACTCACAGAAACATAAAAGAAAATAATTTCACAAAGTTGTCTCGATAACAAAAACTACAATATGCAACTGGTTCTTTACAGGAGCTCTGACGTCATTATTCTGACAACTTGGTTTGAATATGCTCTCCATCTCATTTCTGCACTGCATTCATAAGGCATCCTAAAGCAGATTGCTGTAGCTGCATAAACTTGCAACTACTACCATCAAGTCCAACAAATTAAGTAATTTGCACCTATATTTGTGTTGGCTCACAGTTGTCCTAGCACAAATTGCTCCAGATCCTGATGACACGGAGGCAATCCCCAAAATCAGGAAAAACATCTGACTGTATCTGGGAGGAAATTACTTTCACAATAGGGTTTCTACTTCAATACCTAAAGTAGATCATTTTAATGCACTGATCCACACAAAAAAAACTGCAGATTTTCCCATAATTGCATCATAATCCTTATTGACAAACAAGAGCTTACAGTGTTAGTACCGAGAGATGCAATTTGCCCGATAGTGCTTTTTTAGGAGTAGACATTCCTTTTACTGTGGTTTACGAATTAAATGGGAATGCAAACATTTAGAATGTGCAGATAGCTTAGTAACTTCACCCCTCTAACCAGAAACATAATCGCTACGTAATGTAAGTAATCCTTTAAATAAATTCAGTGTTTGCCATCTAAATGAAATCTTCTATTCCACATCAGAAAGAAGACATTGGAGCAACCATGATGCCAAACTGGTGTTTATGTAACCATTAAAATAGGCTCATTTTCCATGCCAGGACCAAGCTGGGCTTAAGCCTTGTTCTGTGACAGTTAGATGCATTTCTTACCGCTTTTCTGATTATTTTACTGTTTCAAAACTCTCAGCACAAGGCAAATGGTGCCCCAACAATCTGAACACTTACAGAGCACACTAAAAACAATTATACTGAGGTAACTCTATGTGTTCTAACATCAACAAAAATAGTGGCATGCATTGGACATTACAAAAAACCCCCCAAAAAACAGTTGCTAGTCTGAATAGAGTAGGAGTCCACTTGCAGAGACAGAACCAACTCTGTTGTCTTGATAAGTCTGATGCAGAGTAAATAACACCATCCATCTTGCTACGTTGCAATGATTTGCCAGAAATAACTACAACCTGTCTTTCACATGGCTGTTACTTTGACACACATATTTTAACTTTTTTTGAGACCGATCAAAACTGTTACATAGCAAACCCATGTAAAACGACATCAGGACCTGCTAAAACTGCCCTCAAAGCTAACCAGCTATCCATCTATGGCACATAAATGGCACTTGAAATACAAAAACCTGACAAATATTGCATCCAAGTAGTCCTTTGGGATTGCCTACTACCAGTGATACTGCAATGGCAACGATGCTTGTGAACGGATAATTGATAAGATTTTGTTTGTACTTGGCCTATTCAATAATAAACCAGATGACTGTAATTAAGTCTGTATAATATCAGGAAACTCTGAATTTGCAATACTTTGAAATATCTGGAAGATATATCGATTACTATTGACCAACATTTTAACTCTTTTCTTTCTTTTCCATCATTGCAGTTTCCTAACTGTTTTATGTGAGGTGTAGCATCCCAGGCACTAAAAATACACACATGATGGGCATCTGGAGACCATCCAACTTTCCATATATAATACTGGCATGCAGAGCGTGAACTCACGATGCTGGAAATATGATATCCAACCAAAAATTGCATCCAAGCAGTCCTTTGCAACAACAGTTTCGACACATTGATAGTAGCTATAGCTGTAATGTCTCGACAGTCCTCGAATGTTTACCTAAAAGTTGTTTTGTATTCATAAACACTGCATTTAAATTTGCAAAACATACCTAAACACATGAACATAACTTCATCAAAATGTACATCAATATCTTTTAAAGATGATAAAACGGTCAAAACTAAAGTGTTCTCTTAATGGCTACTGAGAACTGCAGAGATGACAACAGCAATCAAATTTGCTCAGTGGGCACCAACTTAAGTGTTTGGATCTGCTATACGAAGTTTAAACCTGTTTTTTAAGTGCTGAATCTACCAGAACCATGTATTTAATGCTGATATATGGCATAGTATTAGAAAACTGAGAAAAAAATGCATGCAAGATTATCTTCACCATATCTTTCCTAAATGTGGCAAGGAAAAAATAGTATCCTGGAAGGCCACCTAAGAGTTTAATGTGCTGGAAAACATTGGTCTTAATGTCATAAAAAAACTCCGGAAAGTTCCCTCAACCCCAAAACCAAGCTTAGGTATGCAGAAATGCTTCTGGTTACACAAACTGGCCAAGACAAACAGAGGAGGAGAAGCGGATGGAGGGGGAATCTCAAATGCTCGTAGGATGAACACGAGTGTTTGTGAACATAGAGGTTGGCGAGCAAAATATACTGTAGAGGCTTGTGCAAACTCACAGGGGAGAAGCAAAACGTAACACTTTCACTCGTAAATCACTAGTAATAGTTAGGAAGCCCTCTGTATCCGATACAAAAATAAAGATCATAAGGGTCTCCTTTCTTAAATTTAAGTTCACCTTAAGGATGAATTCACAGGCAATGTTTTCTTTTCCCTTTGGTGTTCGCCTTGTTTAGGTCCTGCGGCAGCAATTTTTAGACTGGACTACAATCTGGATCTAATGGCAGTCACCGTGGAGCCAGACCACACCTTTCCTAGGGCCCTATAAATCCCGCAATGTGACAAACATGGAAGGAATTGTGTAATTGGATATGCTGTATCAGTAACATGGAATCCTCTGAAAAACCTGGAGTATCATAGAATACGATGTTCTGATCTACTATTTTGGGGTTTCTCAACAGTGTGCTCTTTACATTGATGTTCACACAGTGAAAAAGGAGTAATAGAGGCAGTAATAGTTAGTGCTGCTTCTGGTCTGTTCGAAGCGTCCTGCATCACAATGTTTTTTATGACTACATAAGAATTATGATGTTCAAAGCAAAGCAATCAGCTTATGAAGCAGGAAAACTGTTTTTGTAAGTTTCGTTCACACACGATTAATAAGAATTGTATAAAAACATATTGCATCAGCCAAATTATCAACAGGACAAAAACGTCAGCCTAGCAACTCAGCAAATATTTCCCTAAGCTGATGAGATGCTGGCTTGATGAAGACTATTAACCAGGTGAGATGGTCCTACGGGAAACAATGACAATGGAGCTGAGAAGACTTTTCAGATACTCAGTTGTATACAAAATATTGGCTGCTGTTAAAAGAAATTTCCTCAACTTGATTTTTAGTGATCAGCTTAGGTTGAGCACAAGCACAATACTACTGTAGAATATGTAATAGTGATAAAGTGCAGTGTGACATGTACGAAAGGTTTGATTTAAAAAAAATGTTTCTTTGCCTTCATATGAAACCCTGTGCTACTTTTTTAAATCATGAAAATTATTATAGATAACAAACGGGTTCATTTTTAAGAATTAGTTTGATTATTCCAGATAAGTTCTGGCAATTTTTATTCTGAACTGTCACAATTTTATACATTAAAAGCATGAAAGCATTCATTAAAAGCATTGAGAGCATTCATTAATTTTAGTTTGTAGTCCAACTTTTCTTTATTTGACTTTTTACTGTCCTTTTTTTTCCTTTATCATGCCACTGCAATGTACCTTCTTATGTTTTTTTGAAATGTGCTATATTAAAAAAAACTTGCCTCGCCTAGTGTGCGGCCCTCTAAGTTCACTTAATGTAGTTTTTTTCATTGGTGTGTTTTATGGAGTGTTTAAAGTACTTAAACTGTTCAAGGTTGAATTAGAGTTTCTTATAGAATGATACTGTTGATCACGCTTTATATTTAAAAATAAAAAAGAAACAATTGCATGTATGAACTTCCTTTTTTTTCTTGCAAGTCCCAAGCAAATTCAATAAAATGGACTGGCTCATTACTAGTTGATTTGGAAGTTGGAATTCACCTTGGAACATACATCTTGACAACGTTTGTCCTACAATCTTCCAGGACCTTTCAGCAAAATAAATTACTTCAAGCATATAAGTGTTTGTGTGTGTGGTGTGTGTACGTGTGTGTGTGTGTGACACGTTCCATTAAACCCAAGACTTCACTAATGTCTGACATGAGGAGACTCCCACCAACACCCCCTTCTCACTTACTTCATATCTGTCCTCCTTCATACCTATATTGTAAACAACTGTCTTCAATATTTGTAGAGGTCTGTCTCTTCTTTGCAGAGACCAAAGGCTCCAGTAAATCGAAGTGGAAAAATGTCTCCCTTCCATTACCACTAGTAATATTGTGATTTATTTTCTGCTACATAAAATGTTCATTTCCTCCACATGTATATACTTTAACTACTCCTTGACTCCACTGAAAAACCTCTCTTTCAGGAAGAAAAATAAATAAATCTCACATGTGAATTGGAGAGAGCATAACAGACACAATAGAGTATACAGGACTCTAAACCCAGTTTCTGATGTGTTCCTGAAGCAGAAACATCAACGCTCTTTAAGATTGGATCTGACATTGTAAAATGAGAAGGAAAGAAAATTTAGTCCAGAAGTTTATGCAGCTAATTTGTGCCATTTATTTTTCTTATCAAAGCATGTTTATGCTGCCATTTTGCTAATCTGCACTTTGTTTGCTTTTTTAATTTGATTTGTCTTCTCTGATTATGTTAACATTTACAGCGCCTCTAAAACTCATATGAGATAAGCGGCCATGAATGCGTCATTATTTTTTTAAGCTATTTTCACTCAAACTAAATAACATAACATTGTTTTCTCGTAATCTTCTCTGTCGTGTGCACTGAATTTATTGCATTAACGGACACACGTGGAGTCAAACTATTACTACTGGTCAGTGAAAGAAATAAGTAACAGTCATATGGTTTATGACACAATAAGAGCAAGAACTTTCACTCCCATATTTTCAGGGGACATCAGGTGCACTTATCCTTTAAAAATCTTAGTTTGTAAGCAGTGTATATGTTGCCTGCAGTAAACCTGCATTGATTAGTTGTTTTGAAAGTCCTCCACTAGTAGACTATTTTCTAGTCAGCTGAATGACTGATAGATTGTTCTGGAGACCGCTTTAATACCTAACTCATAAATTGCTATAATCCGCTTTCTTAAGGCCTCAGAAAGCTCTTACCATGGTGTGTAAAGAGCACACAAAGCTAAACATCTTTAGGTTAAACAGGGCAAAAGTCCTCAGTTCATACCTGTCAGTGGTATAGTTTACATGCTTTGACAACCAGTAAATTAAGGCAATTTTTTATATTATACTCAAGTCTACTGTGAAGAACTGTGGCTATGTGACTTGCATAAATACCAGCAGGAGTTTGCTTAGAGATATATTGGGTCGATAAGGGTTCATTATTATATTTTGCACAGTACTGAACAGCATTAACAATATTGAAAAGCTGTTTGTGGTGGTCAGTTAAAATGTCCACATCCAATTAAGAAATCTCTCCCCAGTTTCACTGCTCTACTTGTTTTTATGTTAGTCTTTTGTTTGTCTTTAAAACAAAACAGAGCGATCTGTATCCCTCTGATATTTTTTGCGTCATTGACTCCTATTCAAAATCCTTTTTTTGAATAGTAGGTGTGTGCTATCATGTTTTTAGACAGTGGGGGGAAGACAGAGTACTCCCAGAAAACCCAGGCACGCACAGGATGAAAATGTAAACTCCACGCCGACAGGCCCTTGCCAGGAGTCGATTCCAGGTCCTGCTTGCTGTGAGACAGCAATACTAACAACTATGCCACCATGTAGCCATCTGAGAGAATCATGATCTTAATTCCAATGAAGATAAATTTACCATTCACGTTTTAGCAAGAACCATACAGCGTTATAAATTGTGACACAGCAAATTTTAGCTGGACTCTCAAATACCTTTATGGTGGCAACAGAAATGCTCATAAGGTTGTGTAATGCAGTTATTGGATTTACACAAACATGCAAATAAATTTTTTCTCTATTATCTCTTCTGTCTGGGTGGATGTCTGGATGGTGGATGTCTGGATGTTTAAGGGCTACTTGAGTGTTCTTAGTTCGTAGAGGACCACTGAAAGCAGAACACCATTCAGTGTGTTGGGTTTAAAATGGAAATAATGTGTAATTCAGACAAGCTGTTACAAGTTAGTCATCTATTATGGAAACAACACAAACACAAGGTATAGTGTTAAAACTACACACTGATGGGTGAAGATAAAGGTGAGGTGCAACGGGTGTTGCACTCATCCTGATGAGGGTATATGACTGATCTGTGCATGCTAGCTCCTGGGTCTCTGTGATCAAAGTGCCAAACCATCAACAGAAAAGCATGGAGGTCTGCAGAGAATCTGTGCTTACATGTACAGTCAACATTTAGAGGACCAAATCCTGCCTACTCGATGTTTAACCCAGTGTTGCATCTGAAAACACACATACTTTTGAATGAGACAAGGTGTTTTGCCAGAAGGCAGGAAGGTCAAAACACTGAGTCACTTTAATAGTGTTTCATTAGTTGGGATGATGGAAAAGAAAATGATTTTTGGAGCAGGAGGTCTGCATACTTCATTAGTGCATTATAACTACTGACAATAAAGCAAAATGAGAGAAAAAAAATAGACAAAAGAGAGGTGCAGAGGAGGAACATGTGCCTGTGTTACTAAGCCTCTGTATGTTATTGTCTCGTGGTGAGTGTTATGGTATTTGGCACAAGGGGCACGCTGAAACTTAAACCCTTGCTGAGAATTGTCCCTTTAATGTGGTGGGCAACTAAAATGGTGCCCCGTCATCGGCCCACATTTCCCCCTCGCTGTACTTTTGTGCAATCAAACGCTCACGTGCGGGCATATAAACGTAAACAAGCATGCACCCACACAATCGCGAGACACAGACCTTTACATGCTCAGAGCCTTCTCTTTATTTCACTACTGAAACTGTATTCTGTAAGCGGACGTGTCTGTTTATAATACCACACATACAGAAAAGCTGTGCAAGGGATCTTTTCAGGAAGGATTAGAAACCTGAGAGTCTGCACAGCTAACTAAACACTCAGTCGATATGATGGAGTCTGAACTGTAGCACTGTGAGATGTGAATCTTAATTTTCAATAAGTTCAGGATTCAGTTCAGAAAGTGAAACTTGTAAATAGATTCATTACACACAGAGGGATATACTGCACTTTAAGATTTTTTCCCCTAATTTTGATGATTGTAGCTTATAGCCAAAGAAAACCCATGATTCAGTTTTTCAGCAAATCAGAATATTACATAAAACCAATAAATATAATTTGTAACAGATATTTTTGCCTAATGAAAAATATGTCCATGTAATTGACAGTATATGTACTCAGTTCATTTGCATGAATTACTGCATCAGTTCAGTGGGGAACGGAAGGGATCACCCTTTGGCTCTGCTGAGGTATTAATGAAGCCCAGGCTGCTTTCATAGCGGTGTTCGGCCAGTCTGCATTTTTGGCTCTGGTCTTTTTCACCTTTCTCTTGACAATACAACAGTTTTTCTATGAGGTTCAGGTAAGGTCAGTTTGCTGCCGAATCAAGAATATTGATACCATGGTCATAAACTATGTATTGGTACTTTTGGTGTAGGGCTCTAACTGAACGACTTGATAGGTGGCAGCAATGACTTTGGACTTCAAAAAACATGGACTCTGTGTCTCTCCAGTCTTCCTCCAGACTCGTGGACCTTAATTTCAAATGGAACTTAAATTAAATTCCTGGAAATTAATGTTAAAAAAAATAATTGCCTGAAATATACATTACATTGCATATAATGAATCAATATAACAGTAGTCTACTTTAATTAAATGACTAAAACAAAGGACTAATTTTTTATATTACCCACAATATCCATGATTACCCACAATTTACTAAAAATGTAATTATTCTCCAATAGAGAAATATAAAAAGGTAACAGAGCAAGACTAAAAAAAAAAGTAATGAACCATCATCAACCCGATTTTATCGGCCCCCTTAGCATTATAACTTCCTGCTACTGATGCACACTTCTGTCACCCCACCCTCTGAATGTTGTGCCTTGTTGGAAAACAAAACTGTCTTTGGCTGCAGACAAAACAAGAGAGACAATCACCAATTCATCAGAGCACAAACAGATGTTGATGCTAAGCTCAAAATGCTGGCACACTTTTACAGGCTCAAAAGTCTGATGTTGTGGAAAAACGAAGCAGGCTCTGTGATTTGTTTGGATCTTCTCCTCATTTTATTTATGATTTTCTAAACATCCCTGATTGCTCCCCGTAATCATTATCTTCGCTGAACTGCTCAATCATGTCCAGAAACTACTGTTTTCCTTTATGCCCGTCCCTTGAAAATGCCTTTTCCTTGTGGATGCGCTGGGGGAAGGATGTTGTGGGAGTTTTGGCTTTGCAAGAGTTGAGTTAAACTAAACCAGACAAAGAGCAAACATTTTAAAAAATAAAGGTCACATCCATCAAAAATTCATAATCTGGATCTTCCAAGTTTGTGTTTCATCGTGGGAATTTAGGCGGATCCTGGTGGTTCACGGAGAAACTGAGGGGAGGAGCAGCTTTTGACTGATGACATTGTGCAACAACTTAGTGAAAATATCCAGAAAACGGTGAATTTGGCTCAGCTAGCTCAGCAGCTCTGGCTGGAGAACAACAGCTGCTTCCTCTGATGGGATGTGATGAAAAGGGCATGATGAGCTACAGGAGACATGACAATTTCTTTTCATCACAAAAGAAAAAGATATTGCTAGGAATGTTTCTGATGGGAGGTAGATGAATCTTTTAGACAGTTAATCTTTCCAGATGATTTTACCAGTTTTGGACCAAATGAACAGCATATTGATTGATTTTAAAAATGCACCGATCCAAGATGTTGTGGCCAAAATAATTATTTTCTCAAAAAGAGCTTAGCCATATAGCTGTCTCACTCAAATCCTCCAGGCTATTGGACAGAGGTATCTGTGCTGGAATGACTGCATCTATCCTTCATTTCTATACTAGACAGATTTTAGCTACTAACCTTTTTCTTCATATTTTTGGCATACCTGAAAATATAAAGTTAACCATTTCAAGATATTCATTTTTTTTTCTGTGAGATCTACACAAACTTAATATTTAGGAAGAAAAAGCTTGGATTTGCTGTTATGTATTGGAAAATTAAATCACTGAATTAATTTACTGTATCTATGCGAAGCCTTTCTGATGATTAATAATCATTTATATTTAGACCAAAGGGGTGTCACACTATATGCTAAAAGAGAGCAGTCAGTCTTTGTTACACAACCCTGAAGTTAGACAGAATTTCACAAGTTTTTAAGCCAAAAATAATTAAAGTTTACATTTTTAACTGCCTTTAGCAGCTTTAATTAGCATTTAGTACAATTACCACAGTTAGCACTACTAACAGCAGCCCCTGTGGACATTTCCTATAGTTAATAGACCTGTACCAGAACTGTAATTTCCAAAAGACTACCAACATTTCCAAACCAAGCATGTTCCATTAGAGAGAGAATTGGACTCTATAAAGGATTAAACAGACCAACTTTGCTCTGTTTTACTACTATAAGCTGACGCCATGGGTTACAACATGGGTTACAACATAGACAAACATGGACTCAGAACTGCATAATCAAAAGGCCGGTATGAACTTTTCTGGAACTTTCAAAATAAATCCCATTAACCGACTTCCAGCACAGCCCAGGAAGAGGAAGATTCAGAGCTGAACAAAAAGGCTGTGTTCCTACATGGCGGCCTCTATCAGGCACAACCCTTGAATGACTCCTTGCTGCAAGAAGGCACTCTTTAGCTTGGATTCAAAAGTGACTATGATCACACTGATTGTGTGCGACAGAGTTAAGTAATGATTTGCTGTTCAGTGTACCCAGCACTCATTCATAAAAGGGAAGTAATAAGACAGGAGTGGCTTGACTTTCTTCAGAGGCCTACAGAAGCAGCCTGTGTTCTAAAGAACTTCCTACAGCAGAGGAGGCGGTTTTCCCCATGACCTGGAGAAGAGGTATCGGGACCGCAGTTTGGCCGGCCCCCCACAGCTACGGAGAGTAGCTGCAACGGAAGCTCTGTTATAGCTTTGTTAATGCCCACACGTGAATTACCGGGACAGTTTCGCTTCCCTCAACATGCCGTTCAGGACATCTTTTCTTCAGATTGGTTCACGTAATAGGTAGTGTTTGGGCAGAGAAAATTAGTTAATTAGGATGAAATAATCTCAATAATGTTTATTTTATTACGTTTGGTTTTGTTTGTGTTGAGAAAGTCAGTTATCCAAGTGCTACCAGACTAGGTACTCAGCTAATGATGTGTTCTGTGTTGTGTTTTTGAGGTTAGGACAAAGCCGTCAACAATTATGCATTTTGAGCCTTTTATTGATTGTATTTTAAAGGTACATGTGTGACTTTAAAGGAGGGTTAGCCAGTTATGAGTTTCCTTTGTTAGCTCCAATTGCTAACGGCTAAGGCTAAACACATGGTTCGCCGCCATCTTATGAGTCCATAGGCTCCTTTGTCAACAGGTGAGGGCCAATTAAAAATAATTTATCCAGAAAGGTTGTTAGCTTCCAATGTAGGAAATAATATCTCCCTTACTATTATTTTACCAAATGTGATAGCTAATTAAACACCTTCAAAAATCATTTATCCAGCAAGGTTGTTGGTTCTTATTCAAAAAAATATTTCCCTAAATAGTATTTTAATATTTCCTTAGTAATATTTCCTTAGGCAGCTAATCAAACACCTCTGAGAATTAGTCACCCAGAAGGTTGGTTTCATCAGCAAATCATTCTTTGAAATATTATTTTATTAAAATATTGTTTTATCTGATCTTGCATTGTAAATGGTTGTAAATCTTGCATTGTAAAAGGTATACCAATTATTGTCTAAGTTAATTCCAAGACTAATTTAATCTCTTTTCCAGATTCTTCAAGATAATCCTTGGTTTTCAAGCATAAATAACATTGAATGGTAATGTTACATTATTCTATTAGTCATGGTTTTTAACCATCTTTGATTAACTTGTTAATATTGTATATACTTTGTAGATTGAAATATGTTTTACTTTGATTTGACTTATTTTTGTTAATAAATTGTTGTATTTTAAGAACTTGTGTCAATTTATTCCATGTGTCTGCAGACTTTTGCTGCTCAGTAATGTCAGAGCTTGGCTCACCCCTTGTCCTAATACCACCGGCTTATTGGGCT
Source organism: Crenichthys baileyi (assembly GCA_036173005.1). Classification (NCBI taxonomy): domain Eukaryota; kingdom Metazoa; phylum Chordata; class Actinopteri; order Cyprinodontiformes; family Goodeidae; genus Crenichthys; species Crenichthys baileyi. Next base: position 874,375 of record JAHHUM010001741.1, read on the forward strand.
GGTATTCACCGGACAACACTTAAAAGGCCGAATTATTATTTAATTAAATATTAAAATATTAATGTTAAATATGAAATAATACAATCCTACTAATAATTACAACACTGATGTCCAACTCTATTTAAATGTGAATAAACAGGCTGTCTCTAACCTGTTGCTGTGGAAAAAAATATATCCTTTCTAGAAGCTTTTTACACTTTTAGAGCTTACTCCCACTTCTTTTTTAGATACTGAAATTAGCAGTCCGGCTCATTAAGTAACAACAACTTTGTACTGCTTATGTGTGGTGTGTCCATTGCTTGGCAAAAAATTGGATTTTTAGTTTCTGACCAGCAGATTATGAATGAGGGCTTGTCAACCGTAGAACAATTCCCGTCACAAGCTGATGGATCTCCAATTAAATTATTTGTCCAACCAATGAGCCTGGTTAAATGTCAAACTCCAGAAGATCAAATGCAGAAACCTTGAAAATGATATCACCACAAGTTAAACCAGGTTCTGATTATAGTGGAAAGTTCAGAAAATTATTCAAAGATTTTTACTGCCACGATTTGATGATTTTAAACAACACGGGAAGGCAACTCTGGAACCACTAAAGACACAAATGAGATCTTATAACTACCACATACAGAGGTAGTCTGCACTGCCTTGTTCTTTTAGCAAGGTGAGCAGGAAATTGTCACACACCAAACCGGGTGAAAGTCTACTCGACTGGCATTTTATGTAAGCAACTAATACTAAACTATCCTTGGAGGTTTTCTATCTGGACAGAAATAATTTAGAGTTTAAACACATTCAGAAGCACTAACGAATATACCTTACAGAAAACCCCCATAAGCCTCGTAACAGCAGACACAATCGCTGTGAGCCAAACCTTTTGACCAAAGGTGTGGCTCGCAGCGATTGTGGCATTCCTACCTGTGGCATGAATTGCTTGATTGTTTCAACTCTTTAGAACAGAGCCCAATACATTTTCTATTCCTCCAAACTGCTGTCAGACAGCAATCCAACATGAAGTGTTAGCAGAATGTTTTGGGCTTAGAAGAGTGTAATAAAACACAGTAAAAACAACTGAAAAGTCTCAATGTGCGCAATCTCTAAGTAGATTAGAATCTAACACTGATTTCCTAGAATAAAATTAAATTCAACTACACTGCATGGCCAAAAAAAAAAAGTCGGCACCAAAAAAAAAGGTCACACACTCTAATATTTCGTTGGACTGCCTTAAGCTTTGATTACGGCAAGCATTCGCTGTAGCATTGTTTCGATAAGCTTCTGCAATGTCACAAGATTTATTTCCACCCAGTGCTGCATTCATTTTTCACCAAGATCTTGGTAGAGTCTGACCGCTGCGCAAAGCCTTCTCCAGCACATCCCAAAGATTCTTAATGGGGTTAAGCTCTGGACTCTGTGGTGGCCAGTCCATGTGTGAGAATGGTGTCTCATGCTCCCTGAACCACTCTTTCACAATTCGAACCCGATGAATCCTGGCATTGTCATCTTGGAATATGGCCGTGCCATCAGGGAAGAAAATAATCCATTGATGGAATAACCTGGTCATTCAGTATATTCAGGCAGTCAGCTGACCTTATTCTTTGAACACACACTGTTGCTGAACCCAGACCTGACCAACTGCAGCAACCCCAGATTATAGCACTGCCCCCACAGGCTTGTACAGTAGGCACTAGGCATGATGGGTGCAAAACTTTTCCTGCCTCTCTTCTTACCCTGATGTGCCCATGACTCTGGACACTTGTGGGTGTGGAAATGCTCTTACTTTCACTATTAAACATAGCCCGGAGTTCTACTGTTGTTTTTCTTCGATTTAATTTCACCAAACGTTTAATTGATCGCTGATCACGATCATTCAGGATTTTTTCTGGCCACATTTCTTACTCGAAGACAATGGATCCCCACTATCCTTCCAGATTTCAACAATGTGTTGGACAGTTCTGCAATCTCCTTAGACGTTTCCTTTGCTTGATACATGCCAATGATTTGACCCTTCTGAAACAAACTGACATCTTTTCCACAACCACGGGATGTGTCTTTCGACATGGTTGTTTAAGAAATGAAAAGCAACTCATTGCACCAGTTAGGGTTAAATAACTCATTGCCAGCTGAAACATAATCGCCAATGCAGTAATTATCCAATGGGAGGCTCGTACCTATTTGCTTAGTTAAATCCAGGTGGCGACTTTTTTTTTGGCCAGACAGTGTACACTCACCAGCAACTTTATTAGGTACACCTGCCCAACTGCTCGTTAACCCAAATTTCTAATCAGCAAATCTCATGGCAGCAACTCAATGCATTTAGGCATGTAGACATGGTCAAGACGATCTGCTGCAGTTCAAACCGAGCATCCAAATGGGGAAGAAAGGTGATTTAAGTGACTTTGAACGTGGCATGGTTGTTGGTGCCAGACGGGCTGGTCTGAGTATTTCAGAAACTGCTGATCTACTGGGATTTTTACGCATTACCATCTCTAGGGTTTACAGAGAAAGGTCCAAAAAAGAGAAAATATCCACTGAGCGGCAGTTCTGTGGGCGCAAATGCCTTGTTGATGCCAGAGGTCAGAGGAGAAGGGCCAGACTGGTTTGAGCTGATAGAAAGGCAATAGTAACTCAAATAACCACTCGGTTACAACCAAGGCATGCAGAAGAGCATCTTAGGGTCAGAATTTGGCGTCAACAGCATGAAAGCATGGATCCATCCTGCCTTGTATCAACGGTTCAGGCAGGTGGTGGTGGTGTAATGGAGTGGGGGATATTTTCTTGGTACACTTTGGGCCCCTTAGTACCAATTGAGCATCGTGTCAACGCCACAGCCTACCTGAGTATTGTTGCTGACCATGTCCATCCCTTTATGACCACAGTGTACCCATCTTCTGATGGTTACTTCCAGCAGGATAACGCACCATGTCATAAAGCACGAATCATCTCAGACTGGTTTCTTGAACATGACAATGAGTTCACTGGACTCAAATGGCCTCCACAGTCACCAGATCTCAATCCAATAGAGCACCTTTGGGATGTGGTGGAACGGGAGATTCGCATCATGGATGTGCAGCCGACAAATCTGCAGCATCTGTGTGATGCTATTATGTCAATATGGACCAAACTCTCTTTGGAATGTTTCCAGTACCTTGTTGAATCTATGCCACAAAGGATTAAGGCAGTTCTGAAGGCAAGAGGGAGTCCAACCCGATACCAGCAAGGTGTACCTATTAAAGTGGCCGGTGAATGTATATTAAGGTAAGCTAGGGCTGTTACTGGTACCAAGGTATACCACACTAAGTTACAGATTCAAAACTGATAAAATTTCCATCATACCCTCCCTACGATTAAAGTGCTTTTATCTAGCTGTAGAGGAAATTGTGAAGTGACTGTATGAAGCATAGAATAACACCTCCCCCACCTGCTGCTGCGGCTTGGCCCAACAGCTGGCTGAATGAAGGCTTCTGTACCTTTGACTTGGTTTCAAGAACTCGCTGACAACTGTCTGTTTGGAAATATTTACTGTTGCAGAAAACATGAACAGCCATGGTGTGGAAACCATCATTTTCATTAGGGGACTCAACCCTCAAGACGGCCGTGCCAGGCCTCTGTGCATGGGTTGGCCCCTTAACTCCTGGTGCTTAACCCCCTGCGCCACCAGCGCAGAAGCTGCAGACATCCACAGCTGTGTGGCAGAAAACTAAACATAACTCATCGACCTGAACACAACACCCCCACTGTGAAACACATTGTTGGCAGATTTGTGCTGTGGGGACGATTTCAGCAGTGATAAGGAAGCTAAGTTGATGGCATGGAGGATGGAGCTAAAAAAAATGGGACAATTCTGTAAGAAAGCTGTAAAAGAATTGACACTGTAGATGATGCTCTCCTTCCAGCAGGACAACAACCCTTAACATACAGCAAGAGCAATGGAAAAGTTTAGATCAGGAGGGTCTAACTCCGGTCCTCTAGGGGCAATGTCCTGTATGTATTAGATGTGTCCCTGCTATATGACGGCAGCATAAGAAGCCTGCTAATGATGCTGATGATTTAATTTGATTGAGGTTCGTTGAACCCGGGAAACATCTAAAACAAACAGGACTGACTTTGGACACCACTGGTTTAGATCAAAGCTTTAGATCTAAATCCGAATCTAAAACAAAATCTGTGGGAAAACTTGAAAATTGCTGTTCGTAGGCTCTCCCATTTTAATCTGAATGGGCTTGAACAGTTTCACAAACAAGAATGAGCAAGAATTTCAGTGTCAAGATGTAGAAAGTTGGTATAGACATAGCCCATGTATTCTGCAACTGTGATTGCAGTAGGAGGTGGTTCTACAAAGCATTGACTCAGGGGGGCTAAATACAAATAAATACAAGTTTAAAAAAGGCTTAATACTCCACAGAGACTATATAATCATGTTTCCTTTCACAAATGTGTTCACAAAGGTATAAAAGCATTTGTTAAAACGTTTTTTACCATCTGTGGCGTTCCATGAGGTGGCAGCAAGTACACTGAGGTCCTGGGGAAACTCAGATCCTGAAAACAGAGCAAATAAAGAACATTTACACAAATGATTTCCAGATGAAAAATTCAAACAATTTTTATTTTAAAAATATTTATTATTGCAGAAGCATTACGGTGAAAAATACTCCATGGATACATGTAGTGATGGTGTAGGTTTGCTGATGCAGATCAAAGCACTGAGTGTACAACAGGGAGCCTATCAGCAGGCAATTTGGGCCTAATGCTCCTTTATTACCAACTGACGACTGAGCTGAGCTATGCTTTTCATTACAAGAGACAGAAAATGGGCTTCAGTTTGTGATGCCACAGGTCATGACTGAAAACTAAAAAAACAATAACTTGAATGTTGTTTCTGTATGCTCCGTTTTATTTTTTTTGTTTCTTAAACAAAAATTGTACAAATAAGAAATCTACATAAAAATTTGAAATAACCAAAAAAAAGAGAAATGTCTTTTCATGACTGAGGCATGAAAGATGGGATTACATGGTAAAAAAAGTGTGCAGTCAATATGCCCCAGGGAAAAGGGCAGAGCCATTCTAATTTGGTGATATTGTGTTGGGTCGCACGTTCTGTGTCAGGGTAGTAACAACTTTGTGGCGGTTCTTGGTGTAAATGAGCAACGCGTTAGATTTCTACACATGTCAGCAAGGATGACATCATGTTGCAGATTCATAAATTAAAGTCAACACTGTGGTACCACGTAAAATCAAGAGGGTGCGAACCCAGTAAAACCATCTGGAGCTCGATGATCTCTCTATTCCACACTGTTAAATTATTATTACATGATAAATCAAGTTTTTGCCTATGTACTGTTGAAGGGAATAAAAGTTAAATGATGGTTGTTTCCTGGACATGGTATCAAAGGAAGTCTTGTCCCCAAAATTAATATAATTTTACTTTGTTTTTTTTTGTTTTTTTTTGTGCTGACAGACTTTAAGAAGCCTCAAGCTCTTTGGTTAACAAAACATAGAAGAGGTGTTGCAGTTCACAGGTTTCACTAAGACAGAGTAATTTGAGCGCAGCAGCAATATGAGGGATCAGCAGTGCTGGTGATGGGAAAAGCTAGGGAAGAGGGAGGGAATGAAGTACTGAATGTTGTTAATAAAGGCATTACAAACAATATAGTGGAGGCAATTTGGGAAGTTCACTTTATGAACAGAGACACAGCAGACAATAAAAATGTTCATCTGAAAATAGACTATCAGCTTATTTCTTTTTCTTACTGTTGTCCGTTTTTTCTTTTCTTTATTTAGGTCACATTTGGTCTATTTTTACTTCCTACAGCCCCACCAATATCCCAAATGTGCTTTTATGGTGTGAATGGATGTAAAATATATATGACCCACATATAAAGCAAACTCTAGGTAACTGACTATAAATGCATACTCAACTGACTGCATGCCACCATGTATGTCTAACATTTAAATTGTATTATAACTTTTATTGTTTCTGTTTATAGCTCAGAACAGTACCTGTGAACAAGAATACTTTGACTTACTGCTAATGGCCGATCCACCAATAAACTAGACACTAAATATACATTCTGCAATTGTTACATTTGACCTCCTTCAAAGAGTTTTTACAAATGTTTCATAATATCATCCTTTTCCAAAACTCAAATTTCCATAGTACCCCTTCCTTTTTCTTAGACAACATTTAGCAGAAATAGAACAAATCACATTTGTTTACAGTACATGGATGGATGGATGAGACTTAAAATGATCTAGACTTAAACATACTAAAATAAAATTCCATATTTCTCCAGACTGTGTAAAAACCCCGTCTTACCTCGATATCTTTATAAAATTTATCAAAATTATCTCTATGCCATCTCTAAGGGACATTTTTAAATGCCACCTCTCAGCTTTCTAAAAGTATTTGGTTAAACATCTCCTTAGACAAGTTTGAGAAGAGGAAGTGAAGTTTTTATTCAATTTAACTATCTCAACTTCAAATCTTAAGTTTCCATTTCAGTGACTTTAAAGCAATGGAATGTGATTAACTGAGCTGTGAAAATATTTCTATTGGATTCTGCAATAAAGGTGAACAATAATCTCGGCTGACTTGGAAAGTTTTTCTTTTATTTGCAGCTGAGTGGCACCGGTAATGAGAAAAAAAGGGTTAAAATTGCAATTGGATATAAGAAAAAAAAGTTCACAGAAAATGAAATGGCAGCAGCCTTTTATTCTCATCCAGTTGTATTTGGCTTCTGAAGATAAAAATCAGGCAGGGACAAAAGTTCAAGTCCCATAATGCCATCAGATTTTGGTGTGACTTTGCTATGACAGCCACATATGGGAATTAGAGCTGAGGTTTGAGTTGAAGGCTCAGGAACAAAGAAAAGGAAATGAGTAAAGGGTAAAGAAAAGTGTATAAGGAATGAGAAACAAGAGCAACCTTAGAGGGTAAAGCTAAACCAGAAATCAGAAATGTTCAATTTGAGCAGTTATGCATATTGTAGCAACTAATATGCTGTTATATGGTCTGGGGGCTGTGTTTGGAGCCAGGGTGGTTGGTGTGGTGAGAAAGACTGATGTATGAGCGCTCCCGCTCTGTTATTAAGGCCTCTCCCAAAGACTTGTTTCATTCCAGTTAGTTGGAAAACTGACCTAACTTAGGGGTTATCTGGAAAAAGGGCAAACCAAACATTTTACAGTGCAATATTTCTGTCTTAAAGAGATGAAAGACACATATGTACAGAACATTAGGGATGATAGCTAATTCTACCTCCCATTTATCTTCATCAGTCCTCTTTCTCTTCTAATCTTACAAAATGAGATGTTTCTACTTGAGAAATTGTTATTTTGCCGTCAGAGACTCGATCCTCATAAATCCTCAAGTCAAAGATTATATAAAACCAGAGTTATTGCTATTTAATGAACTATTAGCAGAATAAGGCTTATGATGGGGAAAGTGAGTGGAAAATTACAATCATGGTGAAATAAGACAGTTTCATGTTATTGAAAAAGACTATGGAATGATGGGAAAATGAAGAGAGAAACCTTTTCCAGTCATTTACCGTAAGGTACATTTGGAAAGTATGGGTGAAATCAGGAAAACAAAAACAAGGAAACTTCTAGGTAATCTCTTAGAGAAGACACAATACATCAGCAACTCTTTTCACACTAAGCACAGTGCGGGTGTACATTGGCTGTCGTTTAATTTTGGCTGGAGTCAGTATAGACCATTGTCATGTGGGATGTAAACAGCATAAAGAATAGTCACACATGGATATCTTAGAGACAGTAAGACAAAAATATGTGGGCAGGGACAGGATAGTGTGATAACTAACAGTTATCTGAATGTTACTAAAACTAAAACATAAAAATACAACATGATTTAAATGATTGTATTTAAAACAAACACACTAACGTAATGATTCCAGCTGCTGCTAAAATAACACAACAGGAATTATTATGGCTATAATAATGTTATAGATAACAATTATATTGTTACTTTGATTAGTCAGGCTATCTGCTCAGGGAGCCAGTCAGCAGTGGGCTGCCTAGCAGACATCCTCCTTATAACTAGCCAACTGCAACACAGAGTTACCTCAATAAGAGCTTTAGGTAGTGCTCCTTTGGTTACCCCACCATGAATGTCCATGTTTTTCATAATCTAAAAAATTTCTAAAAAGTCGGATTTGTTTTGCTTGTAAGAAGTACAAAGTGTATTTGACTTCTTTAAGCCGGGGAAAACTCTCATTTAAAGCACTTCACCATCTGAGGAGACTGAGGTCCTTTGGAATGAGCAGGCCTTTGCTTGGGACTTTTTATGACTCTGCGGTAGCCTCTGCCATCCTCTACGCTGTCGTCTGCTGGGCCCCAGGCAGCATAGAGTGGGACAGGAAGAGACTGAATAAGCTGGTTAGGAGGGCCAGCTCTGTCCTGGGCTGCCCACTTGACTCTGTGAAGGTGGTGGGTGAGAGGAGGATGTTAGCCATCATGGACATAACCTCTCACCCACTGCACCGGACTGTAAAGGAGCTCAGCAGCTCCTTCAGTGGATGACAAGGACACCATCAGTGGAGGAAGGAGCGCTACCGCAGGTCCTTTATCCCCACTGTTGTCAGACTGTTCAAGTCTACCGTATAATAACTAGTGCAGCAACATCTGTATTTTTAAATACCTGCAATCATTGTCACTTTAGTATAAATTACTTTTTACTGTACATAAGTAATTTTATTTTATTTTATTTTTATTCTATTATTACTACTTGTTTTTTGCACATTTACCTTGTTCTTATATGATTGCGCATTTTTTCACAACTATCTGCACCCTACTTGTGTGTTACTAAGAGGTGCTGTAACAAGTTAATTTCTCCAATGTGAGATCAATAAAGTCTATCTTATCTTTAAATCATAGCTACAGCATGATGGAAACTTTTAGTGGCATCAAAACTAAAACTTTTCAAAACCTGAGTATATGAAAACAGGTAGCAGCCCATGCCAATAGCTAAACAGCTGAAGATTTTTACAAGAGATTTAAGTTGGCTTTGTTGTAGTTGGAAGTAGTCAGTCATCCCTACTACACCAAAAAACCTACAACATTACAGCAACATACAGAAATGTAACCATGCAAGATTTCAACAACCCAAATGTTTAGTGCCATTTTGTTAATTAAAACAATTCTCAGTTTTGAAATAAATCAGGGTTGTCCACAGCTTCTGCAGTGTTGAGGTTCTTAAATGCAGTAAATATTTGCAGATATAACAGATGCAGCTTTTATTCAGTATATGTTTGAAATCTTGTTTATTGGTTGTCGATCTGTGAAGTTACATGCTAGCACGTGGTAAGCTGTTTTTTCTGTAGGGACAGTTTTTAGCTTGACGTCTGAGGAAGCACCAAGAAGAAAGAGTTTATTTAGGAAGAAACTGTACTTTTAACACATTTCTGTATTTCATTCAGGTTGCAAGAGAGTACGAGAGAGAGATAACAGGAAGGCTGAATAGACTACAGCAAAGCTTTATCTGTTTTATCATTATGAGTTTTCAGCCCGAGTCCGTCATGCAACAAACTGGATTGTGTCTCAGCATTCACTATGATATACAAATAGAGAAAGCAGTTTTAGCCATGCTAACTGTGCAAATAGCTAACATAAGAGGTTAAAGTCAGTTTAAAACAACAGCTCTGTAATCCTTTAGTCCAAGTTTTAAGCCAAAAGGCTTAAAGAATATTCTAAACACTGTTCTCAAACATTGTTATAGTATAGTTCAATAAAAATAACTTGGTTAGGTTTAGGAAAATGTCAAGATTAGGTTTAGAATACTCTACCTTATCATCATACTTGAACAAGTCAGATAAAGATACAGAGAGACATATTTTAAGAATGTTTAACTGCAGCACTAAACATGTTAAAGGCCACCTCCTTGATTGTGGGACTTTAGACATCAAAACAATGAAGGTACTCTGCTTTTGCAATACAAATTAGGCAAGGAGGCAGCCTGTATTGACAGATTGTAACATAAATACCTTCAAAACCACCTTCAAAGACAAAATATTGCAAAATCTAGAGCTATAATAAATAAAAAACAACAACATTTTAAATAATATGACAATATTCCTTTAGGCAGGGACAAAAGGAAAGATGACAGTGAAGCAGAAAAACTTTATAGGTGTTCACGCTTCTATAGCTGTACCTGGAGGTTTGTGTGCAGGTAGGTATGTGTTCCTAGGATCAACTGAAGCAGAAGCAGAAACAGAGACAAAACCAGGCCCAGTTCAGAACTGTTCACCTGAGGACATCATGGACCACAGAACACAGGAACTAACACAAACACACAACCATAGTCCTGCATATGTCCTACTCTGTAACCTTATAAGACCACAGACGGAGGGGTCAGTGTGAGTCCAAGGGGAGGAGGAGCACAGAAGATAATAGTAAGCTGTGTGACAAGGCACTTCTGGATCAGAACATCTAAACAAGACATGCTCAGGCTTTAATACAATTATTTATAATACAACTATCTGTCAGGAAACGAATACAACTTCTTTAAGCGTTATAAGTAGAACTAAACCACATTTAGAAAAAAAAGACCATCACAAAAGGTCAGAAGACAGTATATGTTGATTATTAATCAAATCCTTAAATCCTTATGCTTTGTTACACCTAAAGCATTAGGTTGTAAACTGATAAATCCACCAACAGGATGAAAAACGGACTGCAAGCCACCATGATGTGTTGTTGAACTGCTACACAGCTACCTCAGAGAAATCTAACACATCATGAAGAAGCTGAAAGTGACACACATCAACAAGTGCTGAGAAGACCTCTTTTAAAACAGCACAAGTGACAACTATCACCACCCGTCATTCCTTAGTGCTTCCTGGAGAAAGCTGAGTAAGAAAGAGCAATGCAACACTCAAAAAACACTGACCCCTCACAACCTCTGACCTCTAAAGGAGGTGCAAAGATAAAAAGATTTGCAGCAAAGACTTATGGGAATGCTCTTGTATCTAGTGGCTTACTGAAAATGTTAAACATTATATCTTGGTTTTAATTAGTACTTCACACAGAACCTTTATAAATTCTGCCTACAGTAGACGGGGCCAGAAAGTAGTGGCATTTTGGTGAATTCTCCTGAATGGAACAAGTCAGAATAGCTAGGCATTTGAAGAAAGGGATTCCTACCTTAATTTAATCTAGACTAGTCAACTGCCATAGTTTATTTGCATTGCTGCAATTAGCAGCAATGTACCCTTGATGGCCACCAAAATGGAGTGAATAGATACTCCTGAATACACAGAGGAGGAGATACAAGCATACTGGTACTTGGCTGTAACTGCACCTCAAGTCTAGAACAGGTCTAGATGATTTCACAACAGGACCTCCTCAACACCAAATCTGATCAGAGTTAGATCTGTTCCATCTTTAACTGTCATTTATTTTTATTTTGTAGTATGCATCTTTTTAGCACCTTATTCAATGTTTGTATTTAAATGTGCTCATAACAATTAATGACCATTTTCTGTCCATCTTCAAAATCAGAATCAGAATCAGAATCAGCTTTATTGCCAAGTTTGTACATACAAACAAGGAATTTGACTCCGGTACACTTTGCTCTTTGGTTTTTGTTTTTGCACTACAGAATATACATATTTACAATGTACAATATACACATATATAAATAAAAAGGTGCATTTGCAACAACTGTATGCTGCTGTTTTGTATTTTATTGAATGTTCAACAGAGAAACAGCCTGGGGGAAGAAACTGTCTCTGTGGCGGCTGGTTTTAGTGAACAGCGCTCTGTAACGTCGCCCTGAAGGCAGAACTCTAAACAGTTTATGTGCAGGGTGTGTGGGGTCTGCAGAGATTTTAGCAGCTCTTTTCCTGACCCTAGACCTGTATAAGTCCTGGATGGAGGGAAGGTCAGCCCTGATGATTCTCTCTGCAGTCCTGATTATTCGTTGCAGTCTGGACCTGTCCGTTTTGTGGATGAACCGAACCACACGGAGATGGATGAAGACAGGACAGTACTGAATGATGGCAGTGTAGAAGATGACCAGCAGCTCCTGTGGAAGGTTGTACTTCTTAAGTTGCCTCAGGAAGTACAGTCTCTGCTGGGCCTTCTTCCGAACAGTGTCTATGTGTGAAGACCATCTCAGGTCCTCAGAGATGGTGGTTCCTAAGAACCTGAAGTGATCCACAGCCGACACGGTGTTGTTGAGGATGGTGAGGGGGTGTATGGAGGTGGTGTTTTCCGAAAGTCCACCACCATCTCCACAGTCTTGAGTGGGTTTAGCTCCAGGCAGTTCTGACTACACCAGTGTACCCGCCGATCCACCTCCAGTCTGTATGCAGACTCATCACCGTCCTGGATCAGTCCAATGACAGTGGGTGTCATCTGCAAACTTCAGAAGTTACACGGACGAGTCTGGGGCTGAGGGGGCAGTCCTTTGTGTACGGGGGGAGAAGGGGATGGGATAGAAACACCCCTTTGGGGGGCACCAGTACTTATTGTATCTGGTTCGGGAGAAGATGCTCCCCAGTTTTCACCTGTTTGCTGTCGGCCCCGTCAGGAGCTGTTGATCCCCGGGACAGGTGGGGGCCTGGGACGTTGAGCTGAGTGAGCTTCTGGTGGGGGACGTCTGGTATGATAGTTTTGAAGGCCGAGCTGAAGTCTAAAAACAGGATCCTGGCGTAGGTCCCTGGGGGGGTCGGGGGTTTTGCAGATGAAAGGGGTAGACCTAAGTTAAACAGCATCATCTGCCGACCTGTTTGCTCGGTAAGAAAACCTGCAGGGCGTCCAGTAAGGGCCTTTTGTGTCTTTAAAGGTGGTTCTTCAGCACCAGCCGCTCAAAGGATTTTCATGACCACAGACGTCAGGGCTAATGGCCTTGTAGTCTTTTTAAATCCTAGGATGGTGGGTTTTTTGGGGTGGTGGATCGTTTGAAGCCGGGAAGGGGACCTCACACTTCCCCAGTGACTTGTTGAAGATCCGGGTAAAAGTTTGGAGCGAGTTGATTTGCACAGGCTTTCAGGCATGATGGGGGGGAACGTTTAATCAGGTCCTCCAGCTTTTCCTTTTGTTTAAAACGCGCTGAAAGAGCCTGTTTACATCTTCCCCTCAGAGATTTTTAGTGCAGGCAGGGGATCTGAAGGTAGGGGGGTTTGGTTGCTTTGCCTGGTCGAACCTTTTCCTGAATGGGGATGTTGGGGGGTTTTGGGGTTTGAGGTGTGAAAGGGGGTTTTCTTGTCCCCCCCCCCAAATGTCTTGCAGTAGAAGCCATTCAGACGGTTAGCCAGGTGAGGACTTTTTTCAGGAAGGGGGGGGGGCTTCTGTAGGCAGTCAGGTTTTCTCAGACCGGGTCCATACAGCCGAAGTGTCACCAGTAGAAAGGCTGTTTTTTTCAGCTTCTCAAAATATGGGCTTTCTTTGGCTGCTTTGATCTCCTTTGTAAGTCTGTTCCTGGCCTGCCTGTACCCCCCCAAATCTCCACTTCCCTGTGAGCTTCTTCCTTGTCCCTGCGCAGATTCCGGGAGGTGGTGATTGAACCATGGTTTTTGTTTTTCCCAAAAGGTGCAGAAGGTCTTGGTCTGCACACACATGTCCTTCCAGAAACTGATGTATGATGTCACCACATCAGTTAGTTCGTTTAAAATCAGTGGCTGAGGTTTCAAAAAAAAGGGCCGTCTGTGCATTCAAAGGCAGGCCTGTAGTATCTGCTTCGAATCCTCAGTCCCCCCTTTTTTAACAGTGTGAACCGGGGTTTTTAAACTCTTGTTTTTTTGTCTGTAATTTTGGGGGAGGGGATAAGGCAATGATCCGAAAGTCCCAGAGCAGCCCCCGGTACAGCATGGTAAGAGTCCTTAAAAGCTGTTGGGAACAGTGGTCCAGTGTGTTTTTTTTCTCGGTGGGGCCTTAATATGCTGTCTGTATTTTGGAGCTCATTAGAGAGATCTGCGCTATTAAAATCTCCCAGTATTATGATGAAAGAGTCGGGGGTTTTTTCTCCCCGTCTGTAATCAGCTCAGCAAGATGTTTTTCCCGCGGCAGAAGGTGCAGGCATGCGGAGGAAAATATGAGCCTTTTTTATGAACGAGGAAAACTCTCCTTTGGTGAGTAAAAAGTTTTACAGATTATGGAAAATGACTCCAGATCCGGACTACATGTTTTTCCCCAGCACTTTTATGTCCCCTGCACCCCCCTTCGTTTTATAAAAGCAGATTTCCCCCTCCTCGCTTCTTCCCTGATAGCTCCGCGCTGCGATCCCTTCTGAGCAGCTGGAAGTCCGGTATCAGCAGTGCGCGGTCCGGGATGTTTTTCACTCAGCCATGTCTCGGTGAAGCAAAAAACCGCTGATTGGGGGAGGTCCGAGTTTTTAAACCCGGTGAGAAGAAAATTAAGGCTCGTCCATCTTGTTTTTTTTAGAGAGCGGAACATTTGCCAGGTGGGGTTGAAGGCAAGTGGTGTGCGAAGTCCTCTTTTGGGGGAGCTTTAAAACCAGGGCGCCCCCCGCTTTTCCCCCCCGACGCCTCCGGCGCAGTATCCCGTAGAGCGGGCCCCCCTCCGCTTGCCAGAAGCTCGTGAACCCCGGATGGATGAAAGATGGTGAAAAAAAAACCCCAAGAGAGGACCTCTCTTATTTTGAGAAGTTTTTCTCTCTACTGAATGGGGGACCACCGAATTGTGGCCCGAGACCACAGTACTGTGGCTCGAAAAACATATAAACCAAAAACTACAAAAACAAAGAGAGAGCGAAGCTCCGAGGCTGCCATCGTCGGCGCCATCTTGATTTTACAGCTTATTAGATCTAATCTTATTAGATGTGCTGCCCTGGGTTTATACATTTTAAATGGAATTGTTGATATTAGCCTTTGTTATAATTCTAGATGAAAAATGTTCATGCATTCTGCCTATTTAGTCACATTTATACCGGTGATTTCCAGAAACATGACCACAACAAGTGTAAAATTTGTGGGTAAACCTATTCTTGAAGCATAAACTTGGCTGTAAAACTTGATCCAGCATCTGTTTCCTGCTGCAGGAGCCCCTACTGCTCCTGTGAGGCTCTGCAGTCGGGGCCACGCTGATCTAAAACGGACCCGGTTAGACCATTTTTGGATGAGGCTCCCCTTGGCTCCAGTTACCAGTGGTGTAAGCAGACTGGTGAGGAATGTGCACCAGCATGTTACCACCTACTGTGCAGTTCATCTGTTTTCACCTGACAAGGTCTGGTAGACGTATGTGAGCCCAACAGGTCAGGTCTCTGTATAAACCAGATCGTTTCCAAAGCTGACACAACGAGCCTTGAGACCCTGATGTAATGTAATTTGCAGTGGCTGCATTTTTCTTTTGCCCGTGCATCGTGAAGAGAGTCATCACACCTGCATGTTTGTCTGTCAGGCACTGCAAGTTAAAGAACACTACATGTTATGCTGGGACTTGGAATATGGTACAGGTTTTGTTTTTCCCCTGGGTTGAGATGTCTGCCACAGGTCATGAGTGTCAAGTAAGATTTAAGACCTGCAGCCCAAGTCAGTCAGGCTGTCTGAGTGGGAGACGGGAATATAGTCATCTTTCTTGACGTTTTGTGCATGACTTTTCTGTGAATAAGGTATCGTGTATGCCAACAGAGTGAATGGTGTGAATAGGAAACATGCCATGTTAAATGTCTGCCTGCTCATGTGTGAGTGCTCTGGGAAAACCAAACCAACAATATAGGCTCAATAAAGGCGACTATCTAGGAAGCGCGGCCAATATTCCTTGAGGATGAAATCTATAAAAGGCCTCAACAAACAGCATCTAAGACAGCAAGGATGATGCTGCTAGATTACCAAAATGACCTGGATGATGATGTCTAAATTACTTAGTTCAGTTCATTAGAATTTCAAAGTTTTGAAAGTTTTGAATGACACGTCATTGCAGTGGTGCTGTCATTTGGCCAATCAACCTGTGTGTAAAAATTAAATTTTTAACTGAATTACTGAATAAATTACATTTTTAATAATATTCAGATGTCTTGAGATGCACCCCTACAATCATCAAATAGTATTAATCCACAAAAAAATATTGTGGATATTTCCCTAATATGGTGCAGCCCAAGACATGGTTATTCTAAAGGAAAATACATTGAAATGGAGGATTCTCCCACGCGGTAAATATAGATATTACACATAGAGCCACAACTCATAGTTGTTGGGGAGTGGTGCCATAAACAAAGAAAGAAACTGTGGCTTAAAAACTATTTTGGCTACAGAATAAAGAAAAAGAGACATTATGGTTTGTTTTTGGCAAGCAGTTAAAGCGGACAATAGTCATTCTTAGAATAACTGAAACTCTTAGCAATTAGTGGGTGGATGTGCTGCACTGGGGCAAAACAGGAGACAAAATTTAAATTTGACATTTTTGTTACAATGCTTCATTGTATGAATATATAATCAATGTGGTTGGTTTTTTTTTATTAACGATGATTGCAATTAAATGTACACATTTATTCAAAGAACAACAGAGGCCTCAGCTTGATGGATTCAAGCTGCATTAATAAAATGTGGATAATTTTCAGATGCTTCTGGGAAACTAGGCGTGAGACATCATGTCTCCATCGACTCATAGCTGAGTCAGCTCCCAGTGCCTGACGTTAAAGGATAGTCTCAGTCACCAGGAATCTGACTCCAGAACTCTAGACAAGAAGGGAATTAGAACAGGGAAGCAGTGAGAAATCAATTCAAATGAAAAGAACAATAAGTTGAAATTGCATTAAAATGCAAAGAACGCAAGAAACATTCAGTCAATAAATGCATGCAGTTTTATTCCAGTTCCTTCATTTTCAGCCAGGGCTTAGTCTCTGATAGAGGTTTGGAAAAAGCTGCACAGTGAGTGTCTGGCAAACATAACATCTGAGCATTTCCAGGACAGGCTCACCTGTCAATCACACAAATGTTCTCCACAGAAAAACCTCTACTTGTCACAGGTCAGGAAAATGAGCATCGGCATTCTTTGACATGTTTGGACAAAGAGGCAAATAGGTAATGAGGAAGACAGGAGAATGGAGGAGAAAGGAAGGGAAAAGAAGGAGAGAGACTCAAAGAGAGCTGCAAATCAGGCAGAGTGACAAACCCGCAGAGTCGGCATCCAAAGATCTTTCCACTATTCCGGAAAAAGTTTGAAGAGCCAGCAATTTGCACTGCAGGATTCCAGAATAAGATACCGCAGCATGTAAAAAAATAACCATGTGAACTAAACAACAGCAAAACAGAATAAATTAATAAGCTGTCCTTATAGATGTACTGCAGATGTGAAATAAAATTATCATTTTAAAATGGCCTGATCAATAAACCATATTCAGTTATTGCTATAAAAGGATTAAGATTCAAACTGTCCCGCAGGTGAAAGCAAATTAAAAAAGGTTGAAAAAATGCATTTATGTCAGAATGGGTTCTGAAAGAAAAATGATGTTTGCAAGTTATGAGAAAACTCAAACTCTAATGTTGGAAAAATGAAGCAATACAGCAGAGGGGAGACCCCTGGCTGGATCTGCTTAGTTTTCAAAGACAGTCAAAAGGGGACCACATGATGTCAGGATGAAAAAAGGGGGAAATGCAGAAGAAATGCTGAACATGTGAAAGTAATAAAACTGTGCATAACAGGCAGAGTAAACTAAACAATGTGGGATGCTCATGGAATGGAAACATTGAACTGACTAGCTGATGCTTTTTGGGAATTATTGATGCATAAAGAAGAAAGGACAATGAAATAAAATCTGAAACCTGGAAAAGGAGGACAATAGAGCAACATTTTTATGTGTAATATTCAGAATTTGTTTTTGCTGGGGATAATACCTGTTGTTTTTATTCTGACATATTTTGGTCTGTCTGTGAAATTCCTGTTCTGTTCCCTAAATTTCTCCTAATAACCATTTTATTTCACTTCAAGTCTGGTGAGGAGGCTGACTCAGCTCATCCTGGAACGCATTCAGAATGCTTCACCAAACAAAGTCTCAGCTCATCTCTTATTAAACCCCTTTTCCCTCAAACACATTTCATGACCTTTCCGCCTCCAACACAGATAATAAAAAGAACGATAGGTGGATCAGAACGGGAAGATGCCTGCTGGGTTAGCTCATTTCCGGCTCTTTTTGGTAGCATGAAGTGTGCTGAACATGAAGTGTGCTTTTTCCCCTCCTTGCTTCTTGTTAGGGTACCACATGTTCTATGTGCATTTCTCTCTCCGTTTATATTGGCTGTTTAAACTTTTACAGCTACATCTCTACTTACCCTATACAAACAACACTTGTTGCATAAAATGCATTACTGTCATTTAAAGTAAAGTCACATTTTATCATTTTTATCCAAACCCTTTGCTGTCAGTTGTATCGATTGAACCTTGACTTGCAGTTTGCACTCCAATACAATAGTAAGTATAAAATCCATACAGATTTATTGCTTGCATAATCCAAAGGCTGGAGCTTCCAAATGCTAACCACTAGTGTCCTGGAGATACAGCATAAACCTAGCGAATGACTTCACAACTAAAATCAGTAAAAAGGCATTTAGGCTTTGAATCAGCCCCTTCACTTAATGCCCAATTCCCAGTTGGAGCTCTCTGGATCACTGGGATATAATAGATACCAGTAACATTTCACTTTGGACTTTGGACTTTGAACTTGCCAGAAAGGCAGCAAGCTTCTTCATCATTTATTAGTAACTGGTAGGGATGTTCATTTAAGATGATGTATTTGCTGATACCTAGTCCCAGTCCATTAAAGTTAATAAAATCAATGCAGTGCACACCGCTGTGAAGGATTAATTTTATACAAAGATCAAATAATGATTTCTGTTATTAACAGAAAAAAGCTACCCAGAGCAATGTTACAAGCTTCATGTGACAAAGTAATTGCTCCCCTTGTTAAAATGAAGCAGCTGTGACTAATCAGATTTTTTGAAAAGCTGAGTTTTACTCAAAACCTGTCATACCTCAGAATGGTGGACATTTTGTACCTGAGAGGTTAAAAAATCTTGACATATTCGGGACATACTGTAATTTCTCCATCCACACCCACAACTCATTACTGACAGACCACTGATATTAAGAAATAAGTAAATTAGAAACTGTCTAACAGCATGAAGTAGACTAAAAGATCTGAAAAAGCATCACATGATGCCCAAGTAACTAAAGAAATTCAAAAACAGATCAAAAACTACTTTATTAACATCCATTAGTCTGGAAAGGGTTACGAAGCCATTTCGAAGGCTTAAGGTCTCCAGCAAACAACGGTGAGAACCATTATCCACAAAAGTACTCTGGTTGCTGGCTCTCATATTTGGGAATGGAACATCCTCCATAACGGGTATATGCGTATATACAAGATCCTAAATAAATTACAAAGAATTAAAAATTCATCCAAACATTTTGCAACAATCAATATAGTTGTGTCAAAATTCTGTATATTTGGCATTCTAGAACAAGGTATGTTCTTTCAAAGTTAGAACGGTTTAGTGTTGATGAGACCACAGTAACCACACAACCACTGTTGACTTTTTATGACTGTGAAAGTGTGAAAATCTTTGGAATATCAGCTCTTAAATGTGGTGAGCAGCGTGAAAGTGCTCGTCATGTGCAAGCTTGTGTAACCCTGAGATCCAGAGTCTGCGGATGGCGCAAACTGCCGGCTATTCTGGGCTTTATTAGGCCCGTCCACCCACTGCTTCACTCAGTGAAGCAGTGAATTACGCTGCCTGGTCTCTCCGTAGTGTAATTGGTGACACATGCAGCTTTAAAGCTCTTCTCCATCCACTCCCTCTATCTTAAGGTCAAAACAGCAGTAGGATCAAATGTTCGCCCCCATGAAGCCAAATCAATAGAGATGTTTTTTCCTTTTATTCCAGATTTTTTTTCTTTTCTGTACATGACAGAAATGCACATGCTGTTTCTCTTCAACACCACTGCAGGATTCTCAGTTTTCCAGGTCTGCCCTGACCAGCATTCTCTCTACTGTACACAGTGTCTCTCTTTTAAACACATTACACAGTGCCCGGAGTCTGTTTCAAAGCAATAAAGACACGATGGGCCCAGGTCTGGTTCATGCTAACATAAACAATCCTCCCTCTACTTCAAAAGGCAAACAGAAAGAGAGATTGAAGAATAGGTTGCTGGGTTTACCGACAGTGTCCTCATTTGTGATCCACAGTAACAAAAAGAGGTTGGATCCAAACAATGTGCACGGTTTTAAACTGTTTATCATCATTTTAAAACAATGATGGAAAAGATTTTAAAACTTTAACTAAGTCTTTGATGATTTGATCACAGCATAGAGTTCTGCAGTCTCAAAATCATTCTTCTAGCTTGTAAATGTTTTTATGAAAGGCATTTATAGGCATTCTGAATGGTGGAGGAAACCATTTAGGCAGAAACTTGTCCATGGGTTTCTCCAAAGGAGGAGGTGAATAAATGAAGAGAGCATGAAACTAAAAGGCATTTATTGTTATTCCTGGTAAAGATGCTAAAAAATGCTGGAAATAATTTTTTTTTTATAATAGTGGCATAATCCAGACTGAAAAAACTACAGCTGTTATTTAACTTACATTAATTTATCCATCCATCGTTTACAGTATAGTTACTTTTCCATGCAGGGTCGCAGTGGTGCTGGCGACTGTGGAAGAAAGCCGGAGTACTTGGACAGAACCTACACATGCATGGGGTGAACATGCAAACTCATGCACAAACGACCCCAGGCCAGGATTTGATCATTCATTTGTGTTTGATCTCTCTAGATTCTCCTGGATAATCTCATATGTACCACTCTCTTTATCTTAAAGTTTCACATAGGATTTAGCTTTAGGGGATGGGATGATTTTGGAATAAGGTTAAATTTATGTCCTTTTCCATCCTAATGCAGGCCTTTGTCTTGCTGAAAGACCAAATTATGGCACAGTTTTTGCCCACTGATAGAGTCCTACCGATTTTTATTTAAACTCCATAATAACCATTATACTAACATGACATTAGGTGTTTCCAATATATTTATTAACCTTTGCTTTCCCACAGCTGGCATGCCTGTTGCTTCAATCTATAATGTAATTTGGCCAAATTACAAAGTAACACTTAAAGCTGCAGCATAATATAACATCTGTGAGGGTAGGATAGATAAGGCTGTTTTTTGTATGCCTCTTTGAATGTTGGGCATCTGTAGAACGGGCGATTCGGAAATGTCTCTGGTTGCTGTACTTCTCTAACAGTGAGCTTTGCAGATGTTCTTTTGCCTCCCTTACCATCCATCTCATTCTGCAAGACTTGGGTCTTTGTCCAGCTTTGGTAATTGTTGCTCTTACTGTAGATATAGACAAGATGGGTGCCAATACGTTTGACACCTCTAACAAAACAAAACAAATTCTTAATGTGGATTTTTTTACTCTAGGTGGATAAAGGAGCTGAAATAAATGTTGATTTTTTTAAACACCTTCACCAAGATGCCAATAAATGTGGAGTGTACAATTCAACTTTAAAATATGTATGATCATAAAAAGAGGCACATTACAAATTCTGTGGTTTTGTGTCTGTGTGTACATGCAGGTAGGCTGCTTAAAGGCGTGTTGTATAGCTGCAGGCTGAGGACAGACAACACAGAAAGTGGAGTGTGTCATAGTTCACATCTGGCGGATGGGCTCCGTTAGCTCCGTCTGCCTGCCTGTTATTATACAGTGCAAATCCTTTGAACTGAGCAGCCACTGCTGACAATCACTAGACCTTCACGAGGTGGTTCCAGATTTAAAAAAGGTTGGCATTTCTTCCTCAGTAAGAGTTTTCAAAAGTCAGACTGTGCTTGTTTTCCTAAGGCATCGTTGTAGCACAGCACTGAGGGGGAAACCAGGCTGAAAACTTGATTAGGTATGAGCCAGTTTCAAAAAATGTATGCTCTAAATAAGCCATTCCAGTTTCTTTCAGTCCCAATAAATAGCCATTTCAACACGAGCTGTTTTAAAGACGTTGGGGTAATTTCAGAGGTAATGAGAAAGTGTTTATTTTGCTTCTCAAAAACCCCTCAAATACAAATCCACCCAACAGCTCTTTCTTTATGTGTCTCTGCCATCACCTGGAACGGAGAAACCTTGATTTATTGACAAAGTGCATAAACCAATTTTGATATACACAAGACATCTAGTCTTTTACAGTAAGAAAGTTCGGCTGTTGCTCTGGCAGCTTTCAATAAGGTAAAAATTATGGGAGCATTTAAGGCTTTACACTTTTCCTGCAGTGAGTTAGTCGAGCTTCTTCGGCAGACCCCTCTGGTTTCAGACATAAACTTAACAGCTATTTAAAGTCAATCTGAAACATTTCTACAACTGCTTGTTTCCTGTACTGGCAATGAACTGGATGGGTTCAAGAGACCCCCAGGAAATTATTGAAGTAGGTTGTCTTTCATGGAAGAGCAATAAAAACCTATTCTTCCCTTTTGGACAAGTGTCTCATGAATCTGTAACCAAATTACAATGTAAGTATAATCCTGCAAGAACTCTATAAAACATCCTGCTTTTCTTATTTGTCTGGTTCCACACTATACTCACTATACTCAAGCTCAACTCAAGCACAAATTTTCCTGACATCTCCCAGAGGCTTCTCAGTTCTATACAATGAAATTCACTATCAGCTAACATTTTTCAGGGAAATAAACCAGAATCGGGGTAAATGCAATTCCAGCATTTTAAATAGGAATAAAAGAAAACCTAATCAGAAACACTGCCTGAGAAGTTCACTTCTATCTTTTCAACAAATATACTTCTCCGTATTTTAACTTTGGGTTTAAAGGCAATCACAACATGAAATTAAGGGTAATGTAATCCTTCAGCAATTTCTGACAGTTTAGTCAAATAAATAATTAGGGAAGCTAAAGCAAAGGCAATTTCTGAACAAGTTAAACCAGCACAAAATGTTATTTATTAATCATATAAATGATATACATATAAGCCTTGGCTGGTTAGTAATATCAACATATAAAAAGAATTTAAAAAAAAATCGGTGTCTCAAATCCACAGAAACCTTCTGTCACACTGTCCCTACAGTTAAAAGTCTTTTTTATGAAATGACACAGAAAGCACCTGGAAGTATGGATGCAGCGATCGCCCTCCCCCACCTGTTGCTGCACACTCCTTGTAAGCTGGTTGAAGGAAGGGTCCTACAGTTTTTCCTTGGTACAAGAAAGTACCTGGGGAGAACCCACGCATGCACAAGGAAATTTTCATGCAGAAAGACCCCAGGCTGGGATTTTTTACTGCAAGGCAACATGGTTAACAACAGTGTCAGCAGTTACAGTCTATGTATCTAAATAAAAAATATATATATAACAGTTAATAATTAAAACAGATATGTTTAATATAGCTATAAAACATATGTTCTATAATTGTAGCTGCAGCTACAGCTTAAAGTTATTGAGAATCTCATCCCAATCCAAGCCTAACATATTGTTGTTCAGAGGTAAATGAATTAAGCAGCATGAATCACCAGATTGAACTTTTTATTGTTTCAGATTTGTGATTTGAATCTGGATGTCTCAAAATATGTCATATAATTTTCCATTGCCAATTGCATCAGATAAGCATAATCAACTTATTCATTTTTGACATTCAACAAAAAGAAACAAAAGATATGACTAAAAAGGATTTAAGATTCCAAATTGCAAACCAACTGCTGTCAAACCAGGGCTAATCAGATTCTTGAAATTATAATAACAAGGTTCAACATCCAAGATTGGCAACTTGTGTATAAACTAGAATAAGATGTATTTGGCCATGCCTTGCCATTACTTCAGATGAAACAAACCCAAAAGTCCAGCTAAGTCCAGAGAATATGCTGTAAGACTGGCCTCACATAACCACTCAAACCACAATCACACAAACTCAGAAAAAAATTAGCCTTTCATATTTTCTGAAAAGGCCTAAAGACACAGTTTTACCCTCTGCTGAAGGATAACAAATGGAGTCAAACGCTTCCAATTTCCTGGACATCATTAACAGAAAAAAAGAGTTGGGAATAAACTTGGAGATCTTTGTATTGTTTCCACCTGCAGGGGTGAAACAAAACAGAACTAAACAAAAAATGTTTACATGTCACATTTAACCAGCTGATGACTGGCTGCAGCCCTACACAGACTAGTCCACAGCAGTATATGTGAGCTGTCTGTATATTTTTGCACAAGTGTGTTCAACATGCACAAATACAACAACCCCACCAGGTCAGAGTAACACAGAATTCTGAGAAACCAGCAGATGCAGTGGAAAGAAACACACATGCATCATCACATAAAACCTCTTTTGTGTAACAGATCTGTTATTGCTTTGCAGTGGGATGCACACAACGTCTAAGCATCGACATATGTATGCTGCGGTGTCAAACCCCTGATTTCAATCATTTGCAGGCTCAGAGTTTTCTCCAAATTCTCCTTCTTCGTTTGATGAAATGTAATCTGATCTTGAGCCCTTTAATTTTCTTTCATTACCCTCCAGTCCACAGACAACCGTGCCAGAGTGACTGTGATCTGTACTTCACCTACTTTATTACCTTTTGGTAGAAATTGCTCTTCTGGCTGGTTTTCTCCCGTAAGCGTACACTGGAACATGAAAACCTCCTGTTTTCGTCTGAATGTTTATTATTACAACTTATGAATATCTCACTCTTTGGGCAGTTGCAAAGACAAAAAGCCTTTGTGTTCACCCACATAAATCAAGCAATTATAGTTAACTTAGAGTGATTGTGATGCAGAACCAAAATATACTTTAGTAATGATGAGGCAGTTTAACTGATGTTAAAGGCCCCTTTACCCTAACTGGACCTGCAGGGTGTTGGTGCAATCTTATAAGATTCATCAAGCACTCAGTGAACAGTACTGTGTAGAGGGGCCTGGTAGCAACAGTGGTGGCTTATCCATGAACCAATTATTTTAAGAAGGACTGATCACGCTCCCCTAAATCCAAGGGTAGAACCTCATCGCAATTACATTGTTCTGGGTGACATCACTCCAAGTTCCCTGATTTAGTTCCCAGCTGTAGAGAAGCCACACGCCTCCATATTGCGCATATAGAGAGCATGCTGGCAGTATGATGGAAATTCTTTAGGTTGCAGTTCAGAAGGATTATGTATTTACCAATGGCGGGGATCAGAGTGATCAGTTATAAAAAAAAACAAATATTGGGTTTTGTGTGTTTGACTTATTTTGATTGCACTTGCCAAGATATCTGCACATTTAGCTGAGCTAGGTTAAAATCTTGCACCAAATAGCACCAAATAGCACTCTCTGTGGTGTGCTACTATCTGTAGCACACCACAGAGAAAGCAGAAACTGATGGTGTCGATGCAGAAGCCTCCAATTTATATAGGACCTTTGCTCAGGTTGTGAGAAAAGGTCCTTGATTATTTTAGTGCCACCACTGCAGTACAGGAGGTAAAGTCTGTATGTAAGAGGGAAAGAGTGCAGTAAAGTTATGTTTCTCTGCAGACTGAAATAAGGTTTTCCAAATTTGTTTTGCTCCAGCAAAACTCCTAAGACAGCAGGACTGTCTTTATCCAGTGTTAATAGGACCTAGATGGTGAAGTCGATGAAAAGTTTATGCTGGAGCTTCTCAAAATATAAATTATGAGCATCGATTCAATTAGTAGAAAAATTTTACTGTGTCCATTTATTTAATTTTGGTGTTTATTCTTTAATCCACTGTGGTATAGAAAATAATTTAGAGTATCAGGAAACTTTCTGGGCAGCCATATCAATTCTGAAATTCAGGTGTAGTGACAACACTATTCCACAAACAGTAAACGTGCAAAACACAAAATGTTTTCGATGTCATTTGGAGTTCAAAGTTTTCTTACTATAACTTTTGCCCCTGAGTAATAGAATGCACCTATATAATAAGACCCTTCAACTGTTTATAATATAGTAAGAAACTTCCATTATGACTCTTGTCAATATCTTTGCCAAGGTCACTGCACAGGCAATCCATTAATGAAGACAGCTGGTAGTCCTTTACTCTCAGAGCAGATGACAAAACAGAACCCCTGGCTACAAAGACACAATGGCAGTAACTATACAAACCATGACTATCTGACCTTTCATTAAAACTAGACTGCCTGTGAGATAAGACAGCTGGGTGGACATATGAAAAGACATGAGGGGATGAATAGAGCGTTGTCTCATCTCCTACATGTATATCAAAATAAAAATGAGAAAATGATGTTGGTGACTGGGGAAAAACAGGAAGGAAGTTGTGTTACTAGAGACCCAAGATGTTTCTCCAGAGTAGCATTTAACAACTTCGGATCTAAATCATCATCACTGATACAAATCCGCAGGAATTCTGAGCTTGCCCACTGCCTAGAAAACAAAGATTGTGTTTTCCTTTTGGCCGTGTTGTTTAATCACTTGCACATGCGGGGAGGAACAACCAAGATGGAAGAGCAAAAAACTGAAAGATGGGGAGGAAAGGGAAGGGTTAAGTTTATGCGGCTACTTGGGTCCAAAACTTTGATGCCCTTTCTGTCTATGACTCTTTCCAACAGTTGGGGTGAGGACTCATAAGACAACCAAAACAGACACTTAGCGTGAATGAGCAGCAAAAAGGACCAAATGTGGACAAATATATGAACAGAAATGTTGGAGGACAAAGGATGAGGAGCTTACTGAAAAAGAAGGCAAGATCATTTTAGTTATAAGACAAAATGTCAGGATATGAGCTATTTACAGCTGATCAAAGAAAGACATTAATGTTAATGTGGTCATATTGTTGCACATCACAGTTAAGTCACCTCTCAAAGCCAACCAGACTCTGTAAAAATGCAGCAGTTTGTGTGAAGTATATTTAAAAGCATAATTAAGCAATAATAATTGTACACTGGGATGCTGTAAAGACAATTTAAAATATTTCACAGCAGTTAAGGCTACGACTATATTGCTTTATAGGATTCTTCCCACATCTTTCATTTTTTTATTACCTGTATATCTGCCGTGTTTCCTTTCTTAGAACAGTGATCCACCAAGGAGAAATTTCTTCTCCTTTTTATTGTTATTCCTTCATTATATTAGACAGTTCACTCTGCACTTGTGCAAACTGTCAATGTCCTTCAGGTTCTGCAGTTGCATTTGTGATGGTCCAACATAGCTATGAATTCTGCAGAGGCATGTGAAATGCAAAAGACATTAGATGAGGCTTACAAAACGATTTCATCTTCACCGCAAATGCAGACACATCACATATCTTAGAAAATCAACCTTAGCTATTCACCACATTATTACTTTTATTATCTTTGTGGGCTATCTGTGCTGCCAAATCCAGCAAACTGATGCTTTCTTTAGACTGTGCTGTACAGTACTAATTCAGCTTCAGTTAACTTTTGTGCATCAGTTCATATAGAGGCAGCAAGAAATTGGTTGGTGACTGGAATCAGCTGAAATTCAGCTTTACTGTCCACGTGGTGACCAGCTAGTAAGCTAGAAAATCTAATCTAACGACTCCTTGGTGTAGATGTTACTGAGGAAAGAGGACTCAGAGTTGGCCATTTTCAGGATAAGTTGAGTATATAAAAATGAAGTCAGAGGAAGGAATGACAAAAGGTGTAAGAACTTTTAGAAAGGAAAATATGTTTTCATATGTCGTCTGGTTATTTTGGCTGCTTTATAGAGCTGGACCTTTCCCTGGTGTCCCTAAGGACCTTAATTAGTACCCACCATTAGGACTTTTCGTCAAACTGCCAAAAGAGCAAATCATTAGGGAGCTGACCTCAGTAGTTAACAGGAAGGCTGAGCACAGTACAGCAAAGTTTTTTTCTTTCATCCTATTTGGGCTTTCAACCTCTGTCTGCGACACAGTAAACTGCATTTGACAATGTTGACAGCGTTTCTTGAAGCTTTTAGACATAAAGGAAGATATACATAATTTAAAGAATACACGTGATGACGTCTTACAGTTAGTAATGCTAACTGTGTATATGGCTAATATAAGACTCTAAAGACTATTCTCTGATCAAAATGTTTAATCTTTGCTTGTCATTCTATTAATTGTTAAAATTTTGCAAATTGGGCAATGATGTCAGGTATGAGGTTTATTAACTGACCAGAAATTCCCAAAAAATGTACAAGACATCCAGAAAAGACCGTCTTTGACACCTTTCATATTTCTAAACAAACAGAATGGTCATGTTTGTGCTTGTAATGCTTTTCATGAAAAATACAAGCCAGTCAAACCTTAAAAAACATTAGCTGCTACACTCAGAGAAAATCTGACATTCTCTTAACAAATTACAGATTTTTATAAAGCCCCTTGAGCATTACGCTTCTCATGTTTGCTTGAATTTTTCCTCAGCCTTTTGTGTTTATTTGAAAACAAATCACTTGTATTGTTATGCTTAACATCTCAGAAATGACAGATATTGAGAAAAAATATATTATACCCACCCAAGGGCCAACCTACAACACTGATCAGCTCTGAGAACAGCACTCGTAACAATAACAATGTTGGACTCGCACCATTAGCAGCCAGCAAGTGTAAAATAATGACGCAGCCAATAGAGAAAAGTTGTTTTGAAAGAGTTATTATAAAGTAATCAGAGTTGGCTTCTGCCCTGCTGACCTTTTGTACCATAAAGTTCACCATTGTTTAGTTTGGTGGGCTTTACTACAATGCTTTATAGTTGGTCACTGGTCCGCATCAAGCATCTGTGCAGAATTAGTGCTCCTATAATCCCATATTTTAGAGGGTAGTTTGTTTGTACAAAAACAGAGTATCCTAAAGTATATAAAACTTGGTGACCCCAAACAGCCTTCTATGTTTCACCTGTACTTAACAGATAATGCCCCAAAAATGGCATCTGAAGTGGTTTTGTAAGCTATTAGGTATGATATTTGCTGAGAAAACAAGATATAAAAAGTAGAGATTTGGATATAATTTCTTCAAAACTGACAATGATCCATATTTCTTTCCCCAACCAATCAGTCAGTGTTGTTAATTTGTACAATAACAGAATTTAATCAACATTCTTTACAAAACAAACAAAAACTCAAGTTAAAACAAGAGAGAAAGAGGCTTAATAGGTCAGAAAAATTATCCTGAAAGAGTTCAATGAAGGGCCGCACAGTGGCACAGTTGGTAGCATTGCTGTCCTGCAGCAAGAGGGTTTAAATCCCAGCCTGGGGTCTTTCTTTGTGGAGTTTCCATGTTTTCTCCTGTGCATGTATGGGTTTACTGCAGGTACTTTGCCATCCTTCCACAGTCCAAAAACATGACTGTCAAATTAATTTTTTTACTCCAAATTTCCCTTAGGTATGGGCGTATACAGGGTAGTCTATCCTGTATCCTGGGTGTCCCCTGCCTTACACTCCATGACTGCTGGAGATAGGCACCCCTATAAGAATAAGCAGGTATAGGTGATGGATGGATGCATGGGTTCAATATTGCCCTGCCTGCTTTTACATTACAAAAAATTGTCAGTTGAAACCTTTCCTTGCTGAAGGAGCTGCCTCAATAAAATCTTAGTAATTCTTTATCCAACAACATTAGCCGACCTACACAAGTAGAGCTACGTACTGGCATTGGTATTTGTTTTTTTAGGGACAGATATCACAACATCTTCAAAATTGTTTGGCCTTGTTTATCTTCTTGGAGATCATGGAAACATGGGTATTTAGGTCATATAAAGAGAACCCCATTGCAGCTGAGCTTTTACCCTCTTGGCACCTCAATATGCTTCATTTGTTTTCTAGTACTAATTGCAGACATACATATTATATGTAGTCTTTTACTCTCTCCAACACTCTTGCATAAAAAAGGAAAGATTGCATAAAAATGTACCAGAGTAAAAGCTTGCTGTTCCAAGCACAGGAAGAGAATATTGTCGTCATTTTCTTTTATTCCTCACATAGCGAGTTATGGCAGCAACAAGCTGTGACTACTGCCTCCAAAAAAGATGGCCCCAATTCTCAGTGCAGCCCCATAAAGAGGGGCCTCCTAAACTTTTACAGGCTGACAACACGCTTAGGTCCACCATCAGCCAAAATGTTCCCCATTATTCTGTGGAACAACCTCAGCAGGAAGTTGACCGTACAGCACCAGAAAAAAACTCCTCTAAGATAGCCAACTACATTTGTACTTCTTGAGACAAACATCAAAATCTTCCAGCAAATGTGTCTGGAATGTAAAGGAATATTTTAATATAAGAGAGCATTTGCAATCAATAAAAAATTTATTTTGCAGAAAAATAGGATGAAAAATAAAAGCTGTAAAGATCTGGGTTAAACTGCATTGTCCAGTTTTTAGTTTACAAATTAGAAAGTCTGTAGGTTTTACCAATTAGCAGATTTTGTGACATTATATATTCCGCATACAGATGTGATTAATGACATCTTAGCTGCTATAACATAGCTTATAGAAGCCATAAAAACAGATGGCATTTCCAATCAGGGGTAAAAGTAATCCAGGGCGTGGTGCGTGGTGTAGCAGTAGAGTGCGCACAAATAACAAAAATCGGCTTAATTGATCTACAGAAGATGTTCCTTGTTTTGACTGGTTTATGCTATGAACTAAATAAAAAACAGATTTGACAGTTTTAAATGTTTAAGTTAGTCAATTTTGCTGCCAATTCTAAAAGCACCTTTTCACGTCATGAAGAAACAAGAAACATCAGGTCTTGTCATGCATATGAACTCTGTGTGTTTCATGCTCCCTTGCTCAATATATTGCAGGTGTTGCAATAAAGGGTCTAAAATGAAAAGAAAAGCTCCTTTTATTGTGATGACAATGTTTCATTTTTTTTTTCTTTTACTATAGTTGCCGTACCATCTTGGGCTGAAAGTTTAATACAGTCTATGAGTGCCCCCAAGTGGTCAGATAATTATTAGCAGAATTACTCAGTAGACAGAGCCAGATCCCCTGAAGAGATGAGTAAATCTTCTTTCATTGCAAACAGAGCATCTGCATAGCGTACCAGAGTTAAATATCGTTATCGGGTCTTTGCTATGAGAATGCATTAAATTAACCAAAATTATGCAGTTGTGATAGAAATCCAAGGGAGATATGTAATCATGTAATGTGGGTATTAGTACAGCGCAATACTTTTTCTTCCAAGGTTCTACAATGTATAAATAGAAAATTGGTAGATAAGGTGCCAACATGGTTCAAATTCAGCCGAACCGATGTTAGCGTGGATTCACTTATGCCACTTGTTTCAGATGCCAGGCGTTCAAGTGAAGATTCTTTAAAAATAAATCACACTTGTGCAGCATCTACGGAACTTGAACCAATATGAATGTAAAACTCTATACACGTTTATTTGAATACCATTCCATTCAAGGCCACTTTACACTCGAGGCCCTGCTGAGTGGTATAAATGCTTGAAAAAGTGTCACTCCAGCAGAATGGCTATAAAAAGGTCATGAGGCAACGTCACCAGCCTCCTGCCCAAGCTCATGGAAAGAAACTGCTGTCTGATGGATTTGGCATTGCTCTTCATCTGACTGCTAAGACATCAATCCTGGGAACGCTGACTAGCACAGAGACAGATCCAATTGCATGGTCTACGTTTGCGACTAACATTGTCATTATCCCGGGAGGCCGTTAGAAATGACGCACCCTGGAAAAAAAAAAGCAAATAATAAGCAGGAATAACTCAGAACGGCTGGTCATTCGGATGATGATTTATGAATGGTGGCTGACAGTGTATGCCAACTGAACGTAACTGTATATCTCTCTTTATGATTATGTCATGCTGGCAGCCTAAATGTTTTCTTTTCTCTAGCATTAAATCCATCCTAGCCTCACTCTTTGATGGGATCTTTTCACATAATTTAGAGGAGATTATCACAGGGTCACTTTTAGTCTATAGAGTGAATTTTGGTTTATTACGCCATTAAAAACGGGAGCAGAGAACTGAGATGGCCAGGAATGTTGGGACAGAAAATTGTAACATTGAAAATAAAGTACTGATCAGAGAGGAAAGTAATGATTAATCAACCCAAACTGTGTGTCACAGAGTACTTTCCACTCACATCAGGACATGCAAAATGTAAGACAATGCTAAAAGGGGAACCAAAAGAGAGAGAAAGCTCATAAAAGCAGCATGCTTCTATTTAATTTTAACACTTGCCGCAACTTTTACTAGCGGCTGCAGCAGAATGGGGAAGCGGTTGAGGGTTTTAGGCAAGAACAAACCTCCAGACACTTCCATCTCACTGTTGTACAGAACCCAACTCAAACTATAACAGGAACACCGGCGGAATAGGTCCACAGGTAGAAAGGATGCAAAAAGCTGCACCAAGCTTGATTATGTGTAGTTTTTCACACGTCTGCCCACAAAGAAAAGGTGCTTGATGACAGTACCTCAACATGCAAATCACAGTCTTCTGTATATACTGTGTTATCTTCAAACAAGACTTACTTCTGCAATAAGCAGGCATGCGACTCAAGTGCGCTGATGACTGCAGCCATCTGGGTGTTTTGGAGTGTGTGTCAGTGCAAGTGTATTCTGTATGGTGGAAGCTGGCGAGCTGTGGGGTCTTAAAGGAGGAGGATGCATGAGCTCTGTGTGGCCATACGGCTTTACTTAAAAGCGTGGCACTGAAGCACATTTCTAATCAGAAGTGTGAGTGTGAGAGTGTCTCTGTGTGTGTGTGTGTGTGTGTGTGTCTGTTCTTGTACTTGTTGCTGAGTGAGAACCATTTTTCGTATTTTTATCGCAAAGTGAGGACATTTTGACAAAGTGAGGACAATTTCCTGGTCCTCACTTTTCTAAATTCCGTTCTTGGGACACGGGTTAGATTTAGGACTAGGGTATGAATTGAGTTATGGTTAGGGTTAGGTATTAACTGGTTAGGGTTAGGGTTAGTTTTAGGGTCAGGGTGAGGCACTACAAATCAAGGAAAATGAATGGAAGTCAATGGAAGTAACTGTAAAGTCCTCATAAAGATGGTAAAACACGGTTGTTTGTGTGTGTGTGTGTGTGTGTGTTGGTGCCAAAAAATGCATTTCCTGGAGTGTATAGATGGTATAGATTCATTTTAGCACCAGTGTAGTGTTAAGAAATGAAGTCATGTTGAGACATGTATTGGGTTCATTCATTCTAGAGAAAGAGCTAGCCTTAAAGCAGATAACAGGAAGGCTGAATGGAGTACAGCAAAGGTGCTCATTTTTGTACATTATAGCCATCATCTTGCTGCCACATTTGGAAATTTTAGCAGCGTTTTGGAAATCTCAGAGTTACATTCGCTTGCGAATAGACATAGCTACAGAGTTTTAGTAATGCTACTCAAACTAAATGTACTAAAGACACACAAGATGCAAAATAAACAATAAAATGTTAACTCCACAATAAGTTTGTCTGTGTTTAAACATATTAGTAAAGCCCTGTTTTACAGAACTTTATCTTGTTAAGTCTCAAAGAGAAATTGGAATTGACAAAAATCCATTTTGGCCAGTCCAAGCTATACAAAACAACAGAAATTGGAAATTGACCACAAAATTTCGATCGGTGCATCTCTGTTGCTTAAAATTTATGAATTTTAAAAGGGCACAAGGGTAACACTGGGTAATTTTTGTATTTTACATCAAATAATTTTGATATTATTTTGTTTTGTTAGAAAGAAAATGACAAGAAATAAATGTCTAAGCATCTACCATTGATGCTGAAACATCAATTTTACTTAGTGACGCCCCCTTTGGTAAGAATCACACCTGAACTGTAGCATCCAAAGGTTATTCACCAGCTATCTGATAGATTTGTAAATAACTCCACAGCAAAATAAAAGATTCAAGCTGTGAGCTATTTAGGACATCTTAGTGTTCAAAGCCCTTTCCACACTGGGACATTATTGATTCATTTATCACAATTTTATCCCAAAATCTTGCCTCCAAAGTTGTTTTGGCATTAATGGTTAAGCTAATATGATAACAAAGTGAAGATATCCATTAAACATCTTTTAGACTCAATAAGCAGTTTTGCAAAAAAGCCAATAATAGCGATGCACAGATTTTTTTGTCTATCGTCAGACTAAATAATTACAAAAAGCCGAAGGGTTGCTGGTACGTTATTTTCATACACAAAGCTTCTTACAAGAAAGATAAAAATATAGTTTAGCTAATTATGTATATTGTACCAATCTTATGTTTAAGGGCATAAACAATGTGAAATCCTCTTGAAGACTGTTGAGAATTTCAAATTGCTAAGGGTTGGTTTCTTGTTAGAGAGGCCATGACTCTTTGCAATTTCCTGGCATATATTTATAATGGTCATTGAACCATTACTTCTCAGGATAATATTTATTAGGTAAATACAAATATTAGCCTTAATCATTTATTAGGTGAGTTTCCAATGGTTGATGTCTGTACTATTTTACCACAGTGCATTTTATATTTTTGGCAAATATTTATTAGTCTGGAGATTCTTTAGCTCATACTAATGAAATACATCCAACTCAAGTATGTCTAGAAGCCAAAATATTTTTATTGCATTATCACATTTATCCAGACCAGGAATCCTGCATTTAAGTGCTTTATAGATTACATTGTTGTTCAGGTTTTAAATAACTCTAAGCATTCCTATCAACTTTATGTGAAAACATAAAGTTGGTGTGCCAAGATGTTATGTTTCCCACATCAAGGTACATTGAAATTCAACACATTTACTAATCGTACTGTCATTGTGCTGTTAAGCCTTTCTCTGCATGAGCTTGTCCCTCCCCCCACCACCAGCCCACCTCCCTCATTTCCCTTTGAGGAGAACCCCTGTCACTGTCCAGAATGAAATCTTCACAGGACCCGGCAGCAAAATTCCTGCTTGTTTTACAGCCTTCTCCTGCTAATAGCTCAGGATCCAGCTGCCTTTAAATTAGGCCTCTGTCTTTTCACTCAGCCTGCTGCACACATTTAAAACACACACAGTACAAAGGTAACAGAAATTACATACCCTTGTATCACTGGTCTGCTATCTCTTTCTTCCATACTTATCTTGGCAAAGCAAGTTATTAATTGTCGGCCAGGGGTGTCTGTTTCTGCTAGACGCAGGAGGAATGTACAAAAACAAGATGGTGTTTCACATCTGGGAGGTAGACTGTGAATGGAAAAAAACAATAGGCTTTCTGACTGGTGACAGCAGTGTTGGAGACCATCACTGAATGAACTTCTTGTGACGCCAAGTCAAATCTAATTAAATCAAGCCGATGTCCAGGTAATGGATCATCAATTTCCATGAACCCGAGTCTATACGCTCACTCAGTCCAAACAATAGCTTCTTTAGTCTATGCAAGGACTGACCATCAGGGATGAGCCTCCAGTCCTCTAATGGAGGAAGAATTTAAATATTTTATATAAACAATGCCACATTAGCCAAAGCTCTTCTTTATTCCCGTTTATAACGTCAAACTGCTGATTTGCCCAATTATGTTGAGACACCATTTGTTACTATACATATGTATAATCAGACCCGTCTCCAGAGGAATTTATCTGAGGGTGCTGTGGCTTATTTTGGGGGGCCCCAGTAAACAGTATTTTTATTTAATATAAATATGTAAATAAGCATTTATGTAGCAATTTAAATGAATTAACAATGTTGTTTATTAATACAAAGTAAAGAATAATGACTTAAAGAGCGACATGCAAGTGTGCACCAGTCACCAGAAAATGCTGAATAATTATGCTCAGGTTTGCATAAACTTTAGCTCAGGCGTTGCAGAAACCTTAGAAACTAATAAGCTCTGCATTATTATCATTGTGAGAGAGAGACCTGGAAATGTTTTTGAAAGAACAGGCTACTGAAAATTTTTGACATTTCCACTTTTTATTTTGCACAACACTTAAATGCCATCCATTGGTGGAGTGTCTGAGGTCTGTGTCCAAATTCAGGGGCTGCATCCTTTGAAGGTCTGCTCTACGTAGGCCGGAAAAAACGTGAAGGCTGGAAGTGATCAGCTGTGAATTTGGACGGTCTTGCCTTTACCAGCTGTTCCCGCCTTACCTCAGCGCAACTTCTGTCGCCTAGCAACCGTGATAGCGTGAAGCCTAAAATGCGGCCTTCAAAGGATGCAGCCCCTGAATTTAGACACAGCCAAAGCCCATTTTGGCATATTACTGTGTCAAAGTGTCTTCTTTACTGCATTGAAACTTCCATTTAATAGCCTACAGCACCCTCTGCTAGTTGCCTTGAGTGAATTCATTGCATAGTTGCAATTTAATTTACAGGTCCGTCCTAGGCGAACCCAGATACCTGAATGGGCGGGCCCCCCATGCCCAACCTTTTGTGCTGGGTCTGTGTATATTGTTCTTTTTTTGACAAGTAACAAGTAATTAAATTCTTTTTCATATATATCAAAAATCAATGGATAAAATGTGTGGATGCGAATATCTTTAATCAGACGTACTTGATGAAACTGGGAGCGGAGCAGCAACTGCTACAACTCTTGGAGGTCAAGCAGGAGGAAGAGTACCCTGTAAAGTCTGGGTGACTCCTTGGCCATTCTGCTTTCCCTGAACGTTCAGTAAAGCTAAAACAGTATTTCTTGAAAGAAAAACATTTGTTTGCTCATGTAAGAAAGCACCTTTAAACTGTAGTTACCATGTTGAAAATAATGCAACAAAAGTGAAGCGCCAAGTCTAATAGCCTAAAGCAAGCATCTGTTGAAAATTCCATTAATTGATAGCTATCGATACTGGTGCCATAGTTATAGAGCCAACAAGGAAAAACTAATATCTAAAAGGCTAAAGATAGCATTAACCTTTATTTAAATGCACATGCCTATTGTGTTCTAAGGGAAGGCATGCCTGCTATTCATTGTAATCCCATTTAAACATTATGACTCATAATGACACTCATAGATTAAAAAATGTTTTCACAGCCACTTTGGTCCTCTGTGTTCTTGCTCAAAATGTTATGAATTACTTCTCCAGAATTGCATCATGTTTTCCAGACACCTGATAGCGACCTGTTTATTTAAATCTGGTATGATGAACCATGGATACATCTTAAACTATGCAGGACACTGGCACTTGAAGACTGGAAATATCCTGAATCAAGACATCAAACTTTAGAAGACTCAAGCATTTCATAAGTGAAGGTTTCCTGTAGACCTGGTGCTGCTTAAGCAGAAGTTCATATGGATTTAGCACAAACTACCATTTGCAAAAGATTAGGTTTAATATATGTTTAAATATCAGCCTAACTGTGCAGTTTACAAGGTGAAAGCAGTGGCAAAAGGTTGCAGCAGAAGGTTTCTTTCAGTTTTTCCTGCTTAAAAGCTTTACTCCAACCAATGAAACCAGCAATACATTAACACCTATACTGGATTCCATTTACCTCTGATCTGGGAGTAACATCATGACAAATTTAATCGAGGTCTAAATTGGAAAAATATTCAGATTTGCTCCCAGTGGTCAGTGAAGAGGCTAACTGCTATTAGCCACGCAAGGCAAAAACCAAGTATTTACATTCATTTCAAGCATTGAAAAACTGCAATAAATTTGCTCATAGTAACTGTAG
This sequence comes from Crenichthys baileyi, assembly GCA_036173005.1. Lineage (NCBI taxonomy): Eukaryota > Metazoa > Chordata > Actinopteri > Cyprinodontiformes > Goodeidae > Crenichthys > Crenichthys baileyi. Next base: position 911,836 of record JAHHUM010001741.1, read on the forward strand.
AATCTGTAGTTTATTTACTGAGATACAAACTGTCTGATGCGGAAGTAAACAGCTGATTACTGGAGCTTTCAACATATCCTACGCAAAGAGCAGGCATTTTGGATTTGAGGTTGACTAGAACTGCTAACTTTCCAAGTGAGCATTCTGACTTCTGGGGTTGTTCCACTAAGATTTCTAACTTGGAACTGGAAAATTAACAGTATTATGTTGAGGTCTTCTTCATTATGTTGTCCGTCAGAAGCATTATTCAATTCAGTGTCACAGCTACTCTGAATCTGATGTAGTCATAAAGGGGGAATACGTTTTAGAATGGTTTTGACAAGACTTGACGACTTCTTCTGAGGTCTTCATATTTAACGGTAAAATATCCTCCGGCAAAATATAAGTAGAACTACTCACCAAAAATAAACGTTCAATGTGCTACTTGTGAACAAATGTTTTGGTAATAATCCATAACTGACAACAAATACCTTTTGTTGGGCTTGCTAAGTTCCCTGTAAACATTTCAAAGCTAACCAAGTCAACAGCTTTCATTAGACAGTGAATATAAACATCAAGCAGTTAACAGCGAATCAAAGTGATACAATTACTGTTAGATGACATGCTATTAAGAATTTCTGGGTTATTTCCAGGGTCACAGACACACTCCGATGTAAACGACATGGTTCATTCTGTGAAACTCTCTAAAGCATACTCTCTCACACACACAGAACAAAGAGCCTATTGAGAGCAGTTAGGTAATAGATTCTTATAATAAAGGCAAGCTGAAGGAGAATAAGAAAGAGAGCACACACCAAGGTCCAAAGTCCTCAAGAATCTGGACATTTGATAGCTGCTTGCAAAGCTGTTTGCTGGAGATTGCGACATTGATACCTTCTAATAAAACAGCCGACTGCATCCATGCATCCCGCCAGTTGAAAGGTCACTGGTAATAGGTCAACCTCGGACAGATGGGCATGGACAAAAATGGAAGGGTCAAAATTGTGAGAGGGCCATTATTCCTAAGTTTCTTTTTTTTTGGCTTTAACACCAATATGTTTTCAAATTAGAAAGGCTGTACGAATCGATGTTCACATTTACAAACAGGTGTTTATTAAATAATGCCAATTTCTGTTTTTAATCAAGAAGATTATTTTATGTACAGTGACCAAATTCTTGTAAAATTCAGACATAGCTGGGATCTAATTTAAGAATAGAGCTAAGGTGTAAAGTGAGATTAATCAAGGCTAAGGTTTTAAACTTGTCAGCTTCACACCAGCACTTTGACATGTGCAGAGGGTGTGGATTTCTAAACAGCTGCATGACATTTGCATGTGTGTATTCACACTTTCAGCGTGTCTTCTTCTGTTGGAGAGTTGCAGTAATGCTGACTCAATAATACTTTATCAGGGCAATGCTTTTTGTAATGGCCATAAAACCTTAACGTTTTGTGTAATTTATAGTTGACCAGGTTTAATTTAGGACAGGAATTGCTTTCTATCTCCTATGCAGGTAAACATAAATGAATTAAATCTATGACATTAGCCATATATGCTGTGCACTCAGGAACTACTGTGATATGTTGTGCTGCTTATATAAGGCCAGTATGTTGATAAAAAGTGTTGTAACTGTGTGTTTTTCTAAGAAAAGTGTTTCTTTCCACAGTCTAATAAATAGTAAAAATTATGTTTCATAAACAAAACCCACTGCCCTAGAAAACACAGCTTCCCAAGCCTGTATGCATGTGTGTTTATGTGTGAATATGCTGCGGTTGTGTGGTTGGTGGTAATTTTGTGCCATGTTGAGTACTTCATCGTCTGAATTGCTTCTGTTATTACAGTTCTGTTAAATTAGTCCCAGATTTACACAGGTTTAAGTACAGTATAACATGTCTGCTGTGGACTCGTTATGCTCATCCGCATCTTTTTGCCAATATCTGACAGGAGATATACATCTATTAAGTCTTTGTGAATGCTCATGTAATCCCTTCATGGCCCTTTCTTGTACTTTTTCAGCAAAATGAAAAGAGACATTGCTTTGATCTAACAAACGTGTTTTTCCCTGTGGGATAAATCCAGAATGTCCGTCTCCTTTTACCAGAATGTTTACTTATTTTTATTCTTTGTGGGATTAAAATATTTTTATATAGATCAAAAACATGATAACTTAAAGGTAAGAGGAAAGAAAAGTTTCAGTGTGTAAATTTCAGAAAGCCACAGCTTTACACACTTGGGCTTAACCGACCGTAGAAAGGATGGAGGAGGTCATTGTGCAACATGGGTCAAGGATGGGTCAAACACGCTTGATTCACGTTTGCTTTGGTTCCCCAAGCCATAGAGTACTCTCCCTCACATCATTCCTTCCCATTTTCTGAAAGTATCATTGAAACCAATATGAATAATGCTTGAAAGGAAGCAAAATGGAAACAAGACGGCTTTCGTTCAGGTAAAACAATCTGGAATCTGAAAGTGATGTAAATGAGATTTATAAGGAAAAACCGAGATCAACCTTACTGTTAATTAGTTGAAAGCAGAATGATGTCCATTACATCAGCTTAATTTTCAACCTTAGGGGCGTAGAGTGCCTTGCAAAAATATACATACCTATAGAACTTTCACATTTTTCACGTTCCAAACACAAATTTCAAAGTAAAGACAAGGAACATGGAAGCTGAAGGGTCTTTGTTAGTCTCCAATAGGGGCTATTTTGATGCTTCACATATACTAACTTATGATGCTTAATGCTTTCAGAGGAGAAAAGGAGGAAGCCAAACAAAATACTAAAAGGAATATCTATAGTGTGCCTTTGAGTATTTTTTGGCCACTTGTTTTTTTTGTCCCTGCCACTCTGATATTTTTACTGAGAGAAAGAAAACTCCTACACCTGAAGTCACACATTTCAATGTATTAGGATTTTCTTTAATAGACCGACACAAAGTAGTGCATAACTATAACATGAAAGGAAAATAATACTTGGCTTAAACATTTTCTTTTTACAAATAAAAATCTGAAAAGACTAGAGTGCACATGAATTTAGTTTTTTCACTTATTTGCTGTATTACATAGCTGGTGACTCAATGCAAATGGGACTTCTTTTGACTTACAAATGTTTTCTTCTTGCCTCTTCAAATGGACCAGATTTGGGGAACATTTGTGGATCTCTGTAGCTCCTCCAGAGTCACCATGGGGCTCTTGGCTCTATCTCTAGATAATGCTCTCTATGCCAAGACTGTCAGTTCAGATAAATGCCGTTGTCTTGATAGGGTTGCAGTTGAGTCATACCCTTCATTTCGGGGTAATGGACTGAACAGTACTGTTAGATGTTCAAAGCTTGGAGACATGTATTTATAACCTAGCCCTGCTACAAAACTGCCTCCCGCGTTCCTTGGTCTTCGTGATGCTGTTAGGCCTTCACATAAGAGCTGTATTTATATTGAGTTTAAATTACACATGGGGCAGTGGGGGGCCGTCTCTATTTACGAATTAAAACTGAAGACATCTGGTTGCTTTTATGTTGGGGTATCAGAGTAACAGAGTTAAGAGTTTTCCATTTTGTTTGTACATCAAAATGGAAAACTATGTATCATTTTCTGACTTTGTGTTGGTCCATCAGAATCCCCCCCCAAATCCCCCCAAAAATGTAATTGTAACTGTGGTTGTAATATGATAAAATGTGGAAAATTTCAACGGTATTCCATTAGCAGCCCAACTGCAATGGCTCCAACTCAGTATTGCACTAACACTAGCTTGGAATGCTAGTGTTAATGGGGCAACTCTGGAGGGTTTTTCAGAAACCAGATAAGGCAAACCATGAACCCAACAACAAAGGTCAGACCTTTCATCTCAATGCAGCACTTAAGATGAGATGCAGCACTGAGCTTGGTGATGGTACTTTTCAGTTATAGACACTGTTTGCTGTGCACACCAAACAGAAGCTTTTTCTGTCATCTGTGTGGATTGAACGCTGTCTACATATCCAGAACTCTTGACTTCTACCCCCATCACTGTATCCTGCAGTTTCTGTTGCACTATAGTAAAACGTAACCTTTTTTGTTCCTTTAAGACACTTTTAAGGCATTTCATCAGGCTATAAAATGAACAGGTTAACAAAAGAATATACGTCCAGCAAGCATGTTGTGACTAGAACATGGCAGAGCTGCTTTTATACCCATAAATGGTCTACACCCATCACAGTGTGTCTTTTAAACAGTAAAACCTGTGATAATAACACTACATCTGCACCTTCACTTTGAAAGATGAAAGTTGGGGTGTTTTGGATATCTGATCATGAAGCCTTAATAACACCTCTCTTTAGACGCTTTTTCTGCATATCTCAATGGAAGGAGACCTTGGGGCAGAGCCAGAACTCAATGGAGGAAATATATATATATAAATATCCTTCTGGCCTGGGAACGTTCCCCCAGAATCAGCTGGAGAAAGTCACTAAGGAAAGGAATCTCGGTGTTCTCCTCCTGGACCTGTTGCCTCTGCAACCTGACTTCAGATAAGAAGTAGAAGACAATGGATCAAGGGACGGATGGATACAAGGGAGGAATGACTGCAAGGCTTTTTTTCAAGCAAGAGAAGAAAACTTTTATTACAGTTAATAACCTTTTTAACTTATTTTTGCAAGCTCATTTAAGCCTATTCTTTTGAAGCTGAGTCTTTTTACTTTTTACTTGCACCCAAACATGGAAAATTCAGCTGTTTGGAAATATTTCCTGTCAAAAAACAGTCATGGTTTGGAAACAGAAGGACCTCATACATCACTCTAATAGACTTTTTTAAAACCAGAGTTAGTGAGGTACAAGCAGCATGGTAAGTAGCTGGCTGCAGGTTGGCTACCAGAGCGGATAGGCCAAATACCTAACCAGCAAATCTTTACTTGGGATACTCAATAAAAAAGCTGAAAGGTAGATTAATCTGGAAAATAAGCACCTAAAACTACTATGAAATATAGCAGATGTAGATAACAAATTTACCATCATGTTATATTTTCTTTTTAAAAAAGGAATTACATGTTATATATTTTTGTATTAAATGTTCCTTTTTACACCAGTGGAACTATAGCAATTTGTGGTCAAGGCCATTTCATACCAGCCCAAGACTTTTGTACAGTAAAGAACACATAAAAATACATAAAATATTAAAGTTCTATTGTCACTGTAAGAACACCTAATTTATTCCCATACTGAGGTGGAGCTTCTGATACCACATTCCCTAACCCTGTGTTTATTACCAGCACTTGTCACTTTCTAATCAAACACAGCCAAAATGGACACATAAATAAAGTAAATCCTGGGTTCAGTCACCGGTCACTAACAGCATCATTTGGCCGGACAATGCTGCTGAGGAAATTGGGTCTTTTCTCTGCAGCTGGATATGGTCAAAGAGTATCTAGTTACAAAGAGGCTAAACAAGCCCCAGAGAGCATCTGAATGTAGAAATTATGTTCGATTAATTAAAGGCTAATCATCACCGGATCTCTTAGGGGCCAAGCCGTCAGGGGCTGAGGGAAAAGATGGGAGTTTTTTTACTAAGTGCTGGATGAAGTGCTTGCAACGAACAATATGTTGAAATGAATAAGGATTAGACAGATGAGGATTAAAATACACAAAAAGGAGAAATACTATGGGTAAACGACTGTTTTTTTTTCTGCTTGGTTATCTACCCACTCTGATTCTGTTAGCTAAACCCTCAGCAGGCTGTATGCTTTTTATGCAGCCAGTGGGTGCATAAAAAGACATGAGTAAATGAAAACCTGTGCCTGTTTGTGTCAGGTCAAATGTACATTTAGAAACAAATGATGAAACTGATCTTGTTTTATGTAACACACTGTCAGAATGTTATAGTAGTTTTGTTAACAGAGCTAAGTCATGCTGGAGGAGCATATTACAGCTGTCCATCAGAAACTGGTTGGGACAAAAAAAAGGAAGAAACATCTGGAAGTTTCAAAGAAACATAAGAGAAAGTGGGGGAGGGGCATTACGCAGCTGGGATTGATACCCTTTTCTAAACTGTTGCTGTGCACTGCCAATCAGCTGGCTGAAGGAAGGCCACTTCACATTTTTCAAATAGACAATGAAGACAAGACAATAAAAACTAAATTATTAATATTTCAAGATGTAAAAGCATGAAAATCATGGTGTCCATTTAATGGAGCACCACCAATCAATCAAACTGAGGAAACGGTGTATACAACTGTCAACTTTCAAAGTTGGCGGACAAGCCATTTTAATTAAAAGCAATTAGATCATTCAATAAATTACAATTTCAATTATTACATTTACTACTAATACTTGCAAAGCAGTTACTCACGGTCATCATTATGTGAAAATCTTAAACTATCAAAGGAAAACAACCTGACCAAGATATTCGTAGTTGTATGATTTCTGGGACTTTTTTCTGGGAGTAGCCGCTGTTGAACTCAAGTATAAAATAAAATATCTAAATGTCATGGGGGTGAGTGTAAATGCAAGTACGATACACACAGCTGTGACAGAACAGTCATACTTTTGTCAGGATGCTCTAGTCTGGGCCGTACCTTGAAACTGTAGGTCAAATATTTTCTTTATTGAAAAGAACAGTTTTACTTTTGCTTTTCCTTTGGCCGCTTCAGGGTGAATGTTGAAATTCATTAACTGGCTATGAAAACAGAATAACACTCAAATGGTATCAGAATGGCTAACTGCATAAGTAGTAATAACAAATAAGGCAAGATTGCAAAATGGTACAGATCCATTCGGATCTAAAAACAAATACCCTGACGTCAAGTTGAAAAGTCTTGACAAAATAATTTTCAGCACACTGGAGCAGAGAACAGGAACAAAGACTTGTCCGCTGAGAACAGCAGAAGAGATAAAGACATTTCAAAGCTTTCATCTCAAAGTGCTGTTATCTTCTCCTCATACCACAGCCCAGAGAAGCAGGACAGCTTCAGTCACATAAACAGAGCTCTCCCTTTTCTGGCCTGCATGGAAGCAACATACCTGGCATTCCTGTTCCCATGTGTGTGAGTGAGAGTGTGTGTGGTGAAAAAGTAATGGAAATGTCTAGAGACCGCGTGTTTAAGAGTAGCTACCAGCTAAAGTGTAATAGAAAATGTGACAATTTAAAAGACAAATCTGAAATCTAACAGGAAGTTGAGGAAGATGTGTAATGCATGTTGTGTGTTTAAATTTGATTGAAACCAAGAGGGGTCATATGTGCCAGGACTTGTCTCCTACGCCTCCAAGATGTCACCTCGGGGTCGGATATGATTTCTCACCACACAAACCTTTGATTTACTGCTTTTAGACAGATTTCGTAGATTACACAGGCGGTGTACAAATTTACCCCTGAGGTTTTCAAATAGGAGGTGAAGACAATGTCACAGTGCTCATAAGTAAGCATGAGAGAAACTAAAGGACTTGTGGGCGCCCTGAGCGAAGAACACATGCCAAAAAAAATCCTACATGGAGTTTGGAATATCAGATGCTGCAGATCTTAAGGAAATGTGTATTCAGAGAGAACAACTTTCAACTATAAGAAATTATTTTATGTAATTTTTCCTTTTCAGGAAACCAGAAATTAGTTCTGCTTTCAATTATATTTGCTCCTTTTCCGCCTTTGTTAGTATTTACGTCTTATTAAAAGCATAAAAACTTGCAAGCATGAAAGAGCACTGAAAGTTTATTTTTTAGTAAGAATTAAATACATTTAATACTGGTATTCTGACAAAAGTGATACAATTACATTAAATTGAAATAGAAATTATTTAAGTTCACTTTCTTTCCTTGCGATTCTAACTGTTCATAGGCTGGTATGATATTCTGATGGAATGACTACATCAAGCAAAGTCCCCATGGCATGATAAAAATAAAAATGTAAGATACAAATGGCAAATGTACACTTTGAGCTAACTGATTTTATTTAAAAAATTAATTTGGTTGGAGTAATTTTTATTAATAACTATAACTATCATATAGATAGTTATAGTTCCTTTGATTTTGATGCACAGTCAATATTAACTCTTGTAAAACACAGGTGACTATTTAAACCTAGTGAATGGTAGATTGCCTGCAAAGTTAAAATCCTTATTTAATCTGAGTTATTGAGATACAACTTAAAGCCAGTGACAATTAAAAGGTCAGAAAACCAAGCAGGCCATTTAAAGACATAATGGTTTTGTTGAAAGTGGTGGGAGAGGCTGGAATCTTACTACTACCTCCAGATGATTACAACCTGAGACCATTTTTCTTTCTTCTGCTAATGTCATACACAGCTGACTGACAGTTTGCAGCACCCACTTTACTACACTGTCTTAACAGAAATTAATCCACACCGTCTCTGATATGTCACCAAGTAAAGTTTAAACTGCATGAATAGTATTTTATTTTATTTTATATTTATTTATACAGGAAAGTCTCGAGACCCATGGTCTCATTTACAAGAGAGACCTGTTATATATGGGAAAAAGTAAAGGAAGCTTGACTTTTAAAAACGCTGTAATACTAAGAAAAACGAACAAGGACCAATGACTAGTTGCAACAAACCACTTTAGTTCAAAGCCAACAGCAAAAACTATTTCATTTCATTTGATTTAATTTCAAAGTTGTTCTGTTTCATCATGGTTGGATTAATATATAGCTTTAATCTTCACCACTAGCAGATAACGTAACTCACCCGACAAACACAAAACAAAATGGCAGTTTTCTACCGTAATACTAAAAGCAGTGGACAAATTGTGGAGCAGCCAAAAGAAGATGGAAAAACAATTGTTGAAGTAACATAGCAGCAGAAAGACTGATAGAAAAAAAAGGGTTGCTTTTTTGCTTCAAGCTGATTTTTTCCAGAGAGTTTTTATTATTATTTTTTGGAACAGTAATGTAAGGTATCCCACTGTGTAATCCTCTGGTGGTGACAGACACAGAAGGATGGAGGGAGCGAGGGATGGAGGTGGAGGGTACGTGTGCACTAGTGCATGCGGGTCCACATAGTTTCAGTAATGTTCACTTAACACAGTGCGTTTACTGTGTGTCGATACATTGTGTGTAGATGTGTGTGTGAAGACGTATGTGTGAAAACACGTGCGTGATCTGAAAAGCCATCTAACCCCCTCTGAGAGTTTTATTCACCTTCAGCTTCCTTCCCCACTCCATCACACTGCAAAACCCATTTACACTCACGCTGCACTGTAACATTTCTAGGTCACCTTCAAGATGTGCAGCTGCACAAACACTTTAAATCACTAATAACTGTAAGCGGATTAAGTGATGTAACTGAATGTTAAAGACAGTTAACTCATTTGTTGCTGTGGAACACGTTTGGTCACAGATTGAGATTAAATAAAGAAACGTGATTGAGGTTCATTAAAAAAGTTGAAAAGAATCAACTTATTTCAGTGTTGTACATTTTTTATTAGACCAATGGGTGTGATTCTAAAAATAATACGAACGGCATATTGTTATAGCGCCTTTTCTATACACACAGTATATATCTTTTTACAAATTTTTGTTACTATTCAGCTTCAGTTTGGAACAAAAGTGCATCTCTTTCTATTGTCTTCTTCTTATCTTTGTTCAGGAAGAGATGTTGCCCCTGTCATGGGTTCATTGATTCAGAAAGTCAATGAATTATGGGAGAAGGGGTGCTAAATAGACTACTAGTTAGAGACTTGTGCAAGTAGAAACACTCATATTAGACAGAATTCTGTTCATCCAGAGGAACCCACTGACCTTGCCCTTTGACTTGACAGCAGACAAGGCTTCAGTCCGTCTGTCCATCTTTCTCTCCATCCTTCCATCAGTCATACAAAAACTCTAATCCTAGACACCATACACTCTGCTTTGAACAACTCCAGTGCATGCTAAAGGTCATGGCTTGGGGGTCATCCTCTGCAAAAAGAAACCCCTCTTACGCCTTGAGATCCTGTCCATGAGCACCAAAAACAGGACCAGTGACGTAGAGCGGCTCTAGCAGAGGTCAACCTGCTCTTGGAACAAGCTTGGCAGAGAGTGAGGACACATCACTTGCTTTAAGTACACAAGGACTGGATGGCCCTTGAAAGCATTCCAGGTGCTCCACATTTCCACAGCACTCCCAACAAAATGCCTTGAGGGACAAGGTGGTAAGTCTTCAAATGTGGACCAGACAACTAAAGTTCTCTGGCTCCCAGGTTGTCTATTTTTTTACAATAATTACAAACGATAAGATAATTTCTTGTCCCTATTCCTTGAAAGTTAGTATACACTCTCTGGTCTGTCTTCTTGAAAAAGGCTTGAATTTGTCTGAAATATTTTCTTTTTACAAAAAATAATTTCATTCAATTTAACATGTCATAAAAATTCTCTCAAAAGTACAAAACAGCTGCTGGATTTTATATGAACCCATAAAATACAGATAATTGTATTTAAGTCACGAATTTCCATTTTTTAAATAGACCTTTCAGAATATACCACATACAGGTCCACTAATTTCCCCCTTTCTTTACAGCATCATTTGCAGCATAATTTGTCTGTCTATTGACCTCTCTGATCTTCAGAAGTCTAAGTGGGGGGTGGAGCCCCTTGGCTGGAGGGTTAAAATCCAAACAGATGACCTGGGACCAGGCAGAGTATAAGACTTCCTGCTTTTCTTGTTTTTTATTGTGAGGTAAACAAGACAGACTTCCTGCTTCTCCGTATCAGTTGTTGGGCCCCGAGACATCCTACCCATTCAGTGACAACCGAGGGTCATTACAGAAGAAGAAAAATATTCGTCTACATCTGTCTTGGCTCGGCTAAAGCACTGAGGGATGCTGCAGGTGGTTGTTACCAATGATGTTGCTGTTGCTACACCAGAGATGGATGTCAGCAAGGTTTAAGATATGCAAATCCCATCAATTAGGCCACTTATTATGTGTCCCATATAAAGATAACTAGTTTGACTTTGCAGATATTTACCATATCAGCAAAAGGGCTCAAATGATTGTTTAAGATACAGATAACATATATATCTTTACTTCACTTTCACACTTAGATTATTTGTGAAAACAATAAGGGCGATGCAAAGCGCTTTTAATTATGTCCTGTTGTTTCTGTAATTTAGCTGTTATGCCTAGCTTCTGATGTTGGTATATTTGTCCAACAGAAGATGGCGCTTTTAATAACTTAATTAAGTTTTTGCAACTTCAGTGGAATAATTAGCTGTTCTCTCAGATATAAATCACCCCAGTCATGCCTTCTGTGTCATTAGGAGCTGAAATCAGATGGCTCAGTCCTTTAACTGGCCAACTTGAGACTGAACTCCTGAACTGTCCATAATTGAAATGGGTTTAAGATAAATTTTATGAATTAGGACCATTTAAGTAGCAATGGATGTATATTTTCCTGATTTCTGCCTAATAACATCAGAATTCATTATCAGGACTCATGTCATGCTAAGTTTGGATACAGACTGTGACGACTGAGGACCAGTGTCTGCACCAAAGTCCTAGGAGTCTGCACAAGGAAGCTATTGTATGCCTGTTTCACTCTTAATCTCATAAATTTTCTGATTTATTGCGTACCTTAACAGACCAGAAAAGTTATTCAGAAAAAGCTAATGTTATCAATGTGAAAAATTATGTTTTTGCTTGAATAGTAAGTGAAGCAACTGTATTTCTCACAAGAATAACGGCCAGAAATGTATAATAATGTGAGGAGCAGTCCCTCATCTGTAGCCAAGAGTTTATCAGCATATCTCTACAATAACAGAAAATATGATGGAAGTATGACAGAAAGACTCTTATACTCTCCACAGTTTTGTTAATCTAACATAAAGGTTATTGAAAGGCAGGATAAATATCTAAACTATCAACAACACATGACAACACAGAAGAACTCATTAAAGAACCTTTCAAGAAACATCTACATGCTTTGCTACTTCAGACCTGAGACATCTGTCACTAAGTAGGATACCTGAATAAAGGTTCCCAATGAAAAAATTTTATTAGATCTACCAAATCCCTAACCATTATTAAATGCCTGCTTTGTTATGCCCACAGAATTTATTTGAGGAAATAAAGTAGCCCAGGGATGTAAACATTAATAAGATAAAATAAATAGTTATGGTAATGCAAATTAACATGTTTTCTGAAAAAAAAGGCTTGTTTTTGCATGTTTTTCTAGGTTAGGAGATGTCACAATCATGATAGCATCCTGGATATCCAGATTTATGCAGGCATCTGCATGCCTGCCTAACATGAGTTCTGTTGAAGTTGAGCCAAAAGGTGTTCTGGTATTCTTTTACTTGCACTTCCCTTTACCTGATAAATTCAAACCACTGGAATGACGACATATGAAAGTGATATAGAAATGATGAAAACATTATGATACTCTCATTGATCTCCATGGTATTTAGTCAGAATATGCTTTAGGTCACAAGTCTTCATTGTCAAATTTTTTGAAACACAGCAGCATATGAAAGGTGAAAAAAACAGAAGTAAATCTTATGTTTTTAACAAACATCTATCTCTTTTGTGGTTAAGGAGGCTCTTATTTTTATTTTGGATTGGGATAAAAAGTTTTATAAGAGGCTGATCAGGCCTTATAGGCTACTTGAAAAATTTACAGTTTCAAAACCTTAACATTTTACATCATACTGTCCACACAGTTTTACATCTATAAACTTTTTCTTTGCTTTCTTGACAGACATATTGGCCATTTTGAAACATTTCCTGCCACAAGAAACAGTCATGGGGTGAAATACATACTAGTTTGTTTTACTGTATTTTTAACTGTATTATTTTTATCATACAATGAGAATCTCATATGAACCTATGCCTAAGGTTGATGTTAATCACCAACACGCACTGAGTTCATCAGCAGTTGAAATGTCGAAAGGTTAAAGCAGGAGAAAGAGAGTTTACTGCAACAAAAAGAAGAAGAAAATTATTTTAATCTTTTTAAGAAATGAAATCTCTTTACTTGTTTTCATCCTATGTGTATAAACCACCATCTAGGTCACACTTATGTTTTATTTAGGCCTGAAATATTGTAGGCTAGGTATGAAAACATGAATGTGATTCTGGACATTTAAATATTTCACCCTAAAGCAGAACCTTTCCTAGATTTAAAATGTGTCCAATAATTCAGAAATGCTCTAAAGTACATGCAGTACTGTAAAAACACCTTCATGAACACTGAGAAGCTAAGAGGCTCCTTTATGCCTTCCCATCACTGGTCCCCTTCGAGTCGTCTCCCTGCTGAGTTGTATTTATTTATTAGTTCGTTTGCCAAATTCCTATTTATGAAGGTGAAATTTGGTACAACGCTCACAGAAATGGACTCGGGATCTATTCATTCACTGTTCAGTGAATTAGGATGACATCCTGTTAACACAGTGTACTTGCGGCTATAATTATTTCAGAAAACATTAGAGATTATTGTTTTTCTCCTTTCAGTTGGGGTGGTACTTGGCGTAAAGCAGCGTGCACCACATGTACTTGCTACATGCTCTTGGTTCTCAATGCAGCCATCTCTAGTTTCATTTCCAACGTTGGGACCTTAGCTGCATTTCTTCTACCTTTCTCGTTACTACTCCCGGTGAGTTGAACTCTACCATAAGTAAAATTTTAACGAGTTATCATAGAGGATACATTGAGGATAAACTGAGCTGGCTGTAGATTTCAATATAAAGCTCTATGGTTATTAGGTTTGTTCTGACACTTACCATAATAGAAACTGTAATTTTTGTCTCTGATAGGGAATCATCAGGTCAAATCCTGAAAATCCAATTTTCAAAACCAACAACAATCCAGCATTTTTAGTGTATGAACTGTTCAACCAAAAACGTTTACTTGTTGGGTTTAGGAAACATCTGATAAAGTTTAGCAACATAAGCTTATAAATAAAGATTTAAAACTTCTAGTGCCTGCACTAGAAGGCGGGCTAGAGGGTGGTATAGGGGGGGCTGCTGTTAGTGGGGTGGGGGATTGTGTCCTCTTCTTGGATGTGGGGTCAGATGGATGTGGGGTTTCTCTTTGGGCTATCGTCGCAGTGGCGGTGATGTGGTGTATTTGTGTGGTTTTCACTGTTACACTGATGACACTCAGCTTTACTTATCCATAAATCCTGATGAACCCAACCAGTTAGATAGACTACAAGCATGTCTTGAAGACATAAAAACTTGGATGACTTTACATTTTTTGCTTCTAAATTCAGACAAGACAGAAGTTGTCGTCTTTAGACCGGAGTCTTTAAAAAAGAAACTGCTTAGTCAATCACTTAACCTGGATGGCATTAAATTGACCTCCGGTAATAAAGTAAAAAACCTTGGTGTTACTTTTGACCAGGACATGTCATTTAAATCCCATATTAAACAGGTTTCTATGATTTCCTTCTTTCACCTCCGGAACATTGCCAAAATTAGAAATATCCTGTCCAGGAGTGACGCTGAAAAACTAGTCCATGCATTTGTTACTTCAAGGCTGGACTATTGTAATTCTTTACTATCAGGATGTCCACAAAATCCAGTTAAAAGCCTTCAGCTGATTCAAAATGCTGCAGCAAGAGTTCTGATGAAAACTAAAAAGAGAGATCATATTTCTCCTATTTTAGCTTCCCTTCATTGGCTCCCTGTTAAATCCAGAATAGAATTTACAATTCTCCTCCTCACATATAAAGCCCTTAATGATCTAGCTCCATCATACATCAGAGATCTGATTGTTCCATATGTTCCTAACAGGGCACTTCGTTCTCAGACTGCAGGTTTACTGGTGGTTCCTAGAGTCTCTAGAAGTAGAATGGGAGGCAGATCCTTTAGTTATCAGGCTCCTCTCCTGTGGAACCAGCTCCTGGTTTTGGTCCGTGAGGCAGACACCTTGTCTACTTTTAAGGCTAGGCTTAAAACTTTCCTTTTTGTGAAAGCTTATAGTTAGAGTGGCTTAGTTTATCAGGGAGGGAGCCTTTCTCCCTCCCTGTTGGATGGAGTAAGGGGGAGTCAGGTAAGCCTAAACCGGCTCAGTTATGGTTGAGGTGCAAACACACCCTCCATTTCTGCTACCTGTATGACCCCTTCTCTTTTCCAATGGTTATAATCAGTCTGACAGAGAGAGGTATCCTAATCTTTGTGGTTTTTAGTATAACAATGACCATCAGTGGGCTCTAGATGGATAAACTTTATCAGTTTATTATTTTACTTAGTTCCCCTACACATGGCCCCACTCGGTGGTTTGGTCTAGCCTCCCCGGCAGCCCCACGCCGTTCCGGACCCTTTGTGGGGTGCCTTGAGAAGACATTGATGTAAATAAGCACCGTTTAACTAAATAATCTGAACTGAAACTATCTGTGTAGTTATGCTGCTATAGGCTTAGGCTGCTGAAGGACACAATGACCACTTTCACCCTCTTCGCTACATTCTCACACTACTCTCCAACTTTGCATTATTTGCTGTTATTTCAGTTTTAAACTTTATGTTCTCTCTCTTTTCTCTTCCTAGAAGCTACACCTGGCCTGACTCTTTGTCTACCTGTGACACCTTCTGGAGGGGGCACTGTCCAAGCTTTTGCTGGCAACAATTTAATGCTCACCTTCTACAGATGATCCACTTGGCCCTGTCTTTCAGTGTTTAACCCTTTCTTTCTTCTGGATATAGCAATTGACTGTGCTTTTGCTGTAACTAATTATACAGTATCTGCTCTCTTTCAGACTCAATCTTTGAAAACTGTTCTTTCTTTCTAGATGAAACGACTAAAGGAGCTACATCCAATAACATTTACTTTTCCTTCCCATAGAAAGGACTCCTGGATCAGTGCTTCTTTGTTCTCTTTGTGTCTCTGCCCTGTTCTCTCAAACCCCGAGTCGGTCGTGGCAGATGGCCGCTCACACTGAGCCTGGTTCTGCTGGACGTTTCTTCCTGTTAAAAGGGAGTTTTTCCTCTCCACTGTCGCTACATGCATGCTCAGTATGATGGATTGCTGCAAAGTCAACGCCAGTGACTGTCCACTGTCGCTACATGCTCATCCAGGAGCAGTGAATGCTACAAATCTCTGACTCGATGCAATCTGCTGGGTTTCCTTAGATAGAAAACTTTTTATCCAATTTGAACAAATAACTGAATCTGATTACACTGTTCAATGGTTAGGAATAATTGGAATGTATGTACCTGACTTTTGTGAAGTGCCTTGAGACAACATGTGTTGTGAATTGGCGCTATATAAATAAACTGAATTGAATTGGTTGCGGGGGCATGGTGGGGGACGCTGGCCCCGGGTGCTTGCCGCTGGCCGGGGACCTCTTACCGGGTGAGTTTGTCCCATCTTGGTGTGGGGTCGGGGGGTCCGGTGTGGGCGCGGTGCTCGGTGGAGTCTGCCCTGTTGTACCTGAGAGCATCTGGGCTTGCATTGCCGTTGTGGTGCGCTGTGTGGTGGGGGGCAGGATGTGGCGGGGTGCTTGGAGCGAGGCTGTGTGTGGAGCTTGCGCTGTCTGGGTGTGGCTTCGTCGGCTTTTCGGGGATGGAGTTCACCTGTGTGCCCCTGTGCTTTGGCGAGGGGATTCATGGCGTTTGGGTTCGGGGCCATGTGTTCAATACCTGTGTCCTGGTTGGGGGTGGCCCAGTGGAGAAATTCATGTTATGGTCCATTGAGGGTGGGGGCTCATGGGGTTAGGATCATTATTCATTGGGGGGTTGGGACTGTTTCATCCTGTGGCGGCTCTGGTTGGCGGCCTAGTTTGGACCATGTAGACCCCTCTTTTGTACATGGCCCCCTCTCTGGATGAGGATAGGGGTCATTGGGGAGTGGGTTCGGGGCAGGGCGGGGGGTCGAGGTCGCTCAAGTTCAGGCACCAGCCCAGGCTAGCCCAGCCCAGGTTCAGGTGCTGGGGCGGTCTGCCTGTCTCCACCCCCGGAGGGAGGGGGACCACCTCCTGGGTCCGGGGGCTGGTTGCCCCTATAGGGTATCGGCACCTGGACCTGGGATTATAGAGTATGTATGGGGAGTGTGCCTGACTGTACGACGTCCAATGTTGTTTGTCTTTATGTTTGGTGCGTGGGTATGAGTGTTTTTATGTGTACGCATGAGGGTGAGAATGTGTAATTGTGACTGGGTGTGCCTGTTTTTTATGTCAGGTTGGGTCTTTTACTGCTCCCTCTCCTGGATCTATTTCCTCCCCTGGTAAAAAAGCTGTTAATATGAATGTTTCTGCAGGTGTAGAAGCAAGCAGGGTGTTATCTTGTATTCTCTTCATCCTTCTTTCTCTCCTACATTCTTTTCTCCTTCTCTCTCCTTTTCGCCCCACCTCTCTTTCTCTTTCGTGGCTTCTAATTTTTTCCTTCTTGTTTCTGTCTCCGTGTCCATAACAGTTGAAATAATCCCAAAGCAGTTTCTAATGAAGTTTCTTTTTATAAATATAAAGCAGAGCTTTAAAGCGTTAGCTGTAATGCTCCACTTGTGAAAGTAAATCTGTTGGGTTTCTTCTTGGCACTCAGACAACAATTCTGAGTGCTACTCTGCCAGACAGGAAACGGTAAAAAAAAACAAAAAAAAAAACAAAACTTCTTCCTCTTTCGGAGAACCTGCAGCTTTAAGGATTTAAGGATTGTGTCGCACTAGTTGCCTTAATTTACAGTAATTAAGACCGGAAACAGGCACAGAGAAGGGGGGAGGACATGCAGCAAAGATCTCAAGGTCGAGCTTTGAATCCCGGACAGATGCATCAAGGACAAATAGCCTCCATACATGGGATTGCCTACACTACTGCTAACCATTGTTTCTTGCCATCCCATTTTATTACTTTTTTAATGCATTACAGTCTGTTAAATTAAAAAAGAAAATCGGAATTGTTCAAAATCACAATCGTCAGATCAGATCTCAAAGAAAACCAATTATTAAAGAACAAAGTGAATTGAGAATGGTTCAATCTTTTATCCAAACACGCCTTTCTGGTACAACTATGTGGATGATCAAATACCATAGCAGTAAAAGTCTTACAGATAAGGAGAACACAAACTGCTTAAGGCGAGGTTACCTAATCTCCATCCAATTTGTTTTGGCCATGTCAACAAACACACCAACACTTCATCCTTGTCCTAAAGCTCCTTTGTGTGTTCAGCAAATATCTGTGGGTTATTAATAGGCAACTCAACACTCAACACAAAGTAGGACAGTAGGCTTCGTTTTAAGTCCCAACTAATAAATAATATACTAAAGAAATAATAACACTAATATTAAAAAAAAAAAGATTTCTTACACTGCAGTAGGACAGATAATTTTACATTCTCCCTAAGATGCAGTAAAGTGGAAACAAAGTGAAAATATTGTAGTATACCGTATGTAAATTATTTCTACTTGACTACAGCATCAGAATAGTTGCTTGTTGGATGTCTTAAGGTTGCCTACAGTGGATCAGTTTGCAAATCCAGATGCAAAATGGAAGTTACAAATAAACTGATTTTAAGTGCAGGAATATATCAAATTATTCATTCTAATGCAAAAAACGTCTCTCTCCTATTTGATAGCCCAAGTCTTGATGATGGCTGACTGGAAAGGAGTAGTGCAGATGCTTGCTTGAAATAATGGGAGGAAAGTGAAGGAACTTATGTTTAATCTGGACTGAATTAGACGACGATCAGGAGGGTGTTGCTGATGGGGTTGTGATAGTGTGTGTGTGTGTGTGTGTGTGTGTGTGTGTGTGTGTGTGCGTGTGCGTGCATGTGTGTTGGAAGAGGGATGTCAGGAGGGGTTAAGGTGTTACAGGCCAGTTGACCCAGCCTGAGGCCTGGAGTCAGGGTTGACGAGGTGAGCAGAACCCTGGAGAAAAGAATCTGGATGACTACAGTATGCACAGGCTATAAAAGAACCATAAAACGAGGTCGAACAGAGGGGACACGCAGAGAGGTCTGGGAAAACACACCTCAACAGACTCTGCATCCCTCGCTCGCTTTTCCTTTCTTCATTTGTTTGTCCACATTCCAATTCACTGCCTCTACTCTGTTACGCCGATCTATCGTCATCTCCTGCTCTAAACTCACTTTACTAATGTATGCACGCTCATTCTTTTCTGCCTGCCAGAAACCATATTAGTCTATCCTTTCAAACCATTTACCTCCAAACATTAATCATCTGCTTTTACTGCATTTTAAATGTAAAAACACTGCATTCCATATTTGAGACTAACAACATTTAGCTGATAAAAGTGATTAAAATAAAAAAACACATATTTACTAGATGTATTTTAAAAGATGTAAAAGCTTTTAAATGTATTTTTAAGTTTCTATTTGAACATTTTAGATGGTAAGCAGGATGCAATATTTTTAATAAGGCTTGACTGAGTTGGGAGCTGAAAAAATATTTCTCAATGCAGGACACTGCAAGTATGAGATTCTAATAGTATGATAACTAAAATAATACAGTATATTGATCATTTTTTATTTTACTTTTAAAGTTGCATTTAAAGGTTTTATGCCTCATGTGAAGAAATATTTCAAGGTTTAGATTCTGGGGGAACAGATGAAGTACTTCATTCGCTTGGAAAACCATACCTTCATAAAGACAGGCCAAAATAAGCATAGAATCCCTGGATAGAACAATTGCACTGATATGACCTTCACTTATTCATCCACTGAAGACAGCGCAGTTTTCTTTGGCTTTCAGAGCTCACAGAGCACACTGAACTTTGTGCCCTGCATCTAACCCATCAAATTTGGTGTCTTCCCTCCCAGTGTCCATCTCTGTCCCTCCTTCTCTCAGGTCAATCCATAGAGATAAATGCCACCACTCCGTTATTCCTGACAGCCCTTTCTCCCTCCTTTTTTCCATCCCCTCCTCCCTCCTGCATTCCATTCCCGTGCATCTTCAGTCTCTGTCATGAAGCTCTCTCTGATTACCCGTTATCCATCTCATTCCCTTCGCCCTCCATATGTTGTGTGGGCTGCATTGACCCAAGCTCTGTCTAAAGTTCATGTTTATGAATGGTGATTTGACATTATATCAAGGTAAGCCGGTAAAAAGGATGCCAGGGGATATGGCTGACTCAAACCTGTTACAGATATCTCTTGGATGTTTTTACAAGCCTGGATGTTTTTTGTCTGGCTGTGTGATTTAAGTAGGTTTTGCTTCTTATACAAAAATGCAGTGATTTTGTTTTTAATATTTCATTATTACTGACCATTTTTCCATATACCCCTGGCTGAATCTGTAAAAACAATCTATCTGGTTTTCTTTTCATTGTGATTTCCTCTGTTGGCTCAGCCTACTGTCCACTCCTTCAGGTTTAAATTAAATGAATGCCCAACCCCACACCTTTAATAAACATTTTCGACTTACCATATCTACAAAGGAGCTTATCTGTTAAAGATATGGACGTTGAAAAGTGTGAAGTTGGGATTTCAATGAAGTCAAAATTTACTTTCTAGGAGATCAATAAGCGTCTTTTTTCGTAGCAGCTTGGTTAACGCAGAAAGGCTTCAGGGCATAAGCTTAACATTCTTTAACAGGAATTGTTAAACAAACAACAATACTTAATGGGTGCAGCACATTCAAAAGTTTTATCTGGAAATGTCCATTACATGGTAAATAGCAGCATTTTCAGCTAATCATATTTAAAAAAAAGAAAAGGAGATCACTAAAGTGATGCAATATGACTACACTTGTAAATTTTCATGCCGTTTTTGGGAAATAAATTAAAGTTGAAGATGATTTCATTTACATTTGGTATTTGATTCCAGTTTGATTTTTGGATCAGATATGGTTGGGGTCACTGATAGAGACACTATGGTCCTGTGTTCCTGCAGGTCCCATTTTAGATGATTTTACTTTTGGATGTTTAAGCTCACATCTACAATATGTTTTACACTTAGATATTTAAATATACCAAGTATTCTTATAAACTTTATACACCTACTGGCCATAGCCATAATCCAAGAAGAAGATAATTTTGCAATATATTTTTTCCCAGATACATCGAGAAATTACATTAATCGCAATTGGCAGATTTTCATCTTTATCGGGCCTGGCTGGTGACCAGACAATCAGTCACTAGATGGTTCTGATCAGTGAACGTATCATGCTGGGCGCTACTAGGTCACACTAACAGGAACAATCTTTACAGTGGATGATGTTACAGAATGAAAAGACTCAGAGTTAACTGTTTTCAGTGTTGGCCAGTGTTTAAAATAAAGGTAGACGAAGCAGAGAGATGTAAGAGGTCATTTAAAAGAATATTTTTTATGACCTGGGAGCCAGAACTGCAATTTATTTAGAATGAGAATGTGCAGGAGAGATTGAGGATTTCAGAAAATAACATCAAGCCTAAATGGAGTAAAACAAAGTTGCTCTGTTTTATCCATTGAAGCTTTCAACCTCCGTCATAAAACAAGCTGGATTTTTAATGTTAGCAACCTATTGGAGTTAAAACAAGGATCTACATTCTCTAGGAAATACACACGGAGACTGCTGTTTATATTAGCTTATTGCTCATATAAGATGCTAAAAACGGTTAGAAATGTTAAGTCCAAATTAATTTAGTCTTTTTCTTTCAAAACAGTGGAACTAAACTCTCACGCAGCATATGACGCCACTTTTGCTCCTAATCTAAATAGTTAATCACTGTTTACTGCAGAAAAGATTTAAATGTATTTTTAATGCGGTTCTTATATCTTCTAACATTACAAATAAAAAGTTGAAATCTGAATCAGCTGAAATCAGTATTAAAAGATGTAAGCCTAAAAAAAAAAAAAACTGAAAATCGGCTACAAAACCTCAGGTTGGTGCGTCTCGAATGTCATACCTATAAAAAAAACAAATGAAAAATCTTCTTTTCTTTTAGGCAGAGAAGTTTTATAGTTTTCATCATTGTTACAATAGTTGATGGATTTAACTCTGACTCACTTATATCTCTTTCTATTACTGTATGTGAACACAGAGGCTACTTAGTTGCCTTCATGGTCCACTAACTCACCCCTGCCTGTACATTTTCGATCTCTAACAAATAATTTGAAAAAGACCTTTAGCTAAGCTTTCTGAACTCTGTTTCCATCACTGTAAGAAACCATAAAAAAGTACAACTGTGATCAATTTGGTATTTTCAGTCTTTTTTTCTCTCCTATGGAAAATCCTACAGCCTTTTTCTGCATCCCCAATGCTCCTTAATAAGTTCCATATCTGTTTTAGTGGGAGTTGCTCAGTGTGGCATTAAACAACACAGATGTTGAACTCAGCAATGGGGAAGTCTGCAGGAGGACGAAGCCCTCGTCTGTATATTTTCATGGTGCTGGCGGTTTTAGCGTTGACAGGGGTGTGAGCTGCCCCCTCCCCCGCCCTTCATTTAACAGCTGAAGCCCAATAAAGCGGCAAGAAACTGCTGCAGAAATCCAGAACTCTATGTTGTCCACTCCTGAGAGCTATAAGAAATTGGCGGACAGAAAAACATAAATTTATCGTTGGTAATTTTTCTGAGAGGTCATAATAAGACACTATCAACATTTACAGCTCTGATAACTTCTGCTTTATAGGATTAAATTAGGGATTATCTATATTTAATTTTTTTTATACCTTCTGTGACATTAGAGAGCTGCACATATGTTGATGGACAGCTAAAATGTGTGCAAAGCGAATGCGGTATGTTTGCATGTCATTTCTAACCCTGCAATCCATAAAGGGTTCATTTATTCTATCCATCCCTCCCCTTGCAGTGCTCTTACTATAGTACACCTCTATTTTTCTGCTCACCAAAACACACATCACACAGCCTTTTAACATATCAGCTTTTTTTAATCGTTCATGAGAATTTTCTTTCTTAATCCATATGAAAATAAATTAAGATTTTTAGAGGTTTTGAATGGTAGTGCTGATATGCATATCTCAACAGATGACATATTATGTCCTGCTCCACCTGTTTTTTAGTCTAATTGCTTAACCAGGCATGGAAAGTGTGACTCCTAAAAGCCTGACAGCCTTCTGAACTGTGCAGTTTATCCTCTCATTTAACTTACAGTGCTGTGGAAAAAGTGTTTGCCCCCTTGCAGATACCTCTTTCTACTTTCTTGTTACGCTTTCAGATCATCAAACTAACTTTAATATCAGACAACCTTATAACCTTAAATGCAACAAGCCGTTTTATTGAGGATTTCATTTATTAAAAGGAAATTCAGCTACTCAAACCAACCCGGCCTTGTGTGAACCGCCTTCTTGGTAAGCAATAAATTAAGTCTGATTGACCCCATTTTTTGGGAAAGCTGAGTTCAAAACTACATGCCACACCCAGGCCTGACAGGACAATAGAGTCAAGAAATGTGACTAGAAGTAGGCTAAAAAATCTGGAAAACCTATGCCTCATGCCCCCAAAAAAATTCAAGATCAGATGAGAAGCAAATTTATTGACATCCATCATTCTGGAAAGGGTTACATGGCCTTTTCTAGGGCTTTGGGAGTCAACCCACAGATAAAACCATATTCAAAAATGTAGAAAGCATAAAACAGAAATGAACCTCCACAGAAGGTTACTCCAAGAGTGCATTAAAGACTCATCCAGAAGGTCACAAATGAACCCAGAACAAAGTCTAGAGCACTGCACACCTCATTTGTCGTAGTTAAGATCAAAATTCAACAACCAGAAATAGTTGGGCCAAAAATTGCATTAATGGAAAAGTTCTAAACAACAGCTGATTAATAACAACACAGGTTTATGGAACAATAAATATTAAATATTTTTTAAAAATCACAAAGGTCTTGGGATCGTCAAGATATATATATAATATATATATATATATATATATATATATATATAAATATTTTTATTTGTGAGAAGCTCTTTGGGAAAGTATTCTGTGGACTGACAAGACTAATGTGTAACTGTTTAAAGGGTGTGTATCCCATTGCATCTGGTACAAAACAGCATTTCAGAAAAAGATCAAAATACTGACAGTAAAGAAAGGTGGCGTCAGCATGATGGTCTGGGGCTACTTCATGAACTGGAAAAGCTGTAACTGATGTAACCATGAATACTCTCTACCAGAAAATCCTGAAGGATAACGTTCCCTAGACTCCAGCAACTTGGTGTCCTGACCCTATTGAAGGCCACAAGCCAAAATGTGTTAGTCTGTTAATAAAGTTGGTTTCTTTGTATTTCAGGTGCTGCTGGGGTCTTCGCCTCACCAGATTTTTCTCCATTCCCATGCACCTGGTAACTGGGTAAAGGTATGCCAGAAACCTTATGATTTCACGCCATTTAGGCTTCAATACCTTCCAGTGTGGTGGAATTAACACTGTAAAGAAGAGTGCACAATGACTTCCTCCACACCAATATAAAAACTTATTGCCAGTTATCAACAATGCTTGACAGCCATTGTTGCTGCCAGTTACAACCAGTTACTGGATTTAGGGAACAATTACACTTTCACATAGGGCTAGGTTGGTTTGAATAGTTTTTTTCTCAATAAATGAAATAATCATTGACAGCAAAGTCAAAAGTAGGAGAAATCTGTAAGGTGGCAAATACTTTTTACAGCACTGTATATTAGCTATCACTCAGATTTTAAGCTGTATGTTTGACCTCAGAGTCGTATCAGTGCTTCACTCCTGCTCATAGTGTGTGCATAACAGCTGCCATTAATGAGACTAAATCTGGCAGCAGGCAGGCCCCTTGCAGCAGCCGCCTGTTGGCAGGGAGAGTAGAAGTATGAGTATCTAGTTAGCATATCAGACGTAAAGTGCTGAAACCAGGATGGTTAAGAAACAGCGCCCCATATGAAACTCAACCCACTCCATACAAACCCATGAAAGCGGCAGACTGCATGTGTGTGCCGAGTTTGTTTGCGGGTTGTTGAAACGAGTAGGAAGTGTGTGTGCATGTTTAAGGCCTGCATCATGTGTGACCCACATTCCTGAGTGGCTGGCTTATTCACACGCAGTAATACTTAGGGTTAGCGCAGATGCAACGCTTCAGTACTTAATGATTCACACGAATCAAACTCACATCTGAAGAACTGTTTAAATATATTAAAATACCAGTATTAGCATCTGTGTCCACAGTTGCAGAAGGCCCAGCCATGGGAATTTCCAACAGGCTCAACAAATTAGCCGGAGGAAACTGTGATGGGGCTAAAAAAAGTTGTCAAGCATCTAGTACACATTGAGCCGACAACTAATGGTTAAAATCAAAATGCCTTTTTTCTGCACATGTGTTTTCAATCAACAATAGTGTTACAATTTGTGCAATGTACTGAGTGCTTGGTTGAGATCTTGATAGTTCTTGGTGTACTGATTTTAGATCTTGTAGCCTCAGTAGCATAAATTAAATCCTGATTCTAAGTGAAGTTGTATGCTTGAGTCCAGAGTTGTACAATTGCAACAAACAATGTTTACAAGGAAACAAGAATAGGGTCACTGAGGGACACAGAAGGATAACTTGCAATAAGAAGGCAAAATTAAAAAATAACTGATTCAGATGGTTACCAGATTGTCACCTTGAAGGCGATTTCCTTAATCTCTTATCAACCGTACGTCTGTAGTTCAAACAAGCAGGCAGTCACTGCTTGACCCTGCCGGGTCATTGGCCAGTAGCACCCGGAGACTAATGAGATTTCAGTCACCCAGTGGAGAGTCTGTGTAACAATCAATTATAGTTCACAATAAGCCAACCTTAGCTGCTGTGGGCCAATTAGAGAGCTTCAGCTGTGTGCATAAAACATTCTTCAGGCAGGTGGCAAGAGAAGAAGACTGTACCCACTTCTCAGAGTCAAGGTCAGCTGGGGGAAATTTTCAAGGCTAATTACAGCATGTTTAAAGGCTTCTGTTAATTTTCTTGGCTTAGTACATGTGGTTGTATCAATCCGAAATATTACATTTTCCTAATTAGCAAGCCATCTTATCCCATACATGAAATAGCAATGAATGAGATTACATATTATTATAATTTTTCTATTTTCAGTATCCCAGTATTGACACTTCAATTGAAACTGAATGAATACATTGAAGGTATTCACTTATGGAACCCATACCAACTAGTAATAACATAATAACATATTTTAGTAATTAATTAAGTAAAGCTAAAACACAAAATAAACAAATCTTAC
Source organism: Crenichthys baileyi (assembly GCA_036173005.1). Classification (NCBI taxonomy): domain Eukaryota; kingdom Metazoa; phylum Chordata; class Actinopteri; order Cyprinodontiformes; family Goodeidae; genus Crenichthys; species Crenichthys baileyi. Next base: position 937,824 of record JAHHUM010001741.1, read on the forward strand.
TACTTAAAGGGAAATTGCAAAGGGAACCAAAAAGCGTAATTCAGAGTATTAATAGTTGTTTAAAGATTCAACTAATGTCTTTCTCTGAAATTTAAACCTAAGGTTTTGCTCATAATTCAGATGTCTTTCCCCTGACCTAACTTACGTAAAAATGTGGTGAGGAAAAAAAATGTAGGAAGGCCTTTGAGGTGTGGCAGGCTCTGATGCCAGAAAACAGCAATAATTAAACTTATAAAGCCTTACTTTAGGTCTGGCCTTGTGCTACCTTTGAATGAATCAGACTCAGACCTTGGATCTGCAGTTCTGAATGTCGTGTGAAATGGGGCATCTTGGCATAGTTCACTTGAAACTGGGAACTGACAGGCATCATAACAGCTTTATGTTCTGACACTCTCAGGGATATATGTCTCTAATGTCTGGCCAAAATCTTGGTCAAAAAGTTATATACATATGAGCCGCTGAGTTTGGCGGGCGCGGCCAGGTGGTGTAGGGGTTAGTGCGCGACCACATATAGAGGCTATAGTCCTCAAAGCGGCCGTCCCGGGTTCGAGTGCCAGACTCGGCGACCTTTGCCGAATGTCTCCCCCTCTCTTTGCCCCTCCTTCCTGTCTACCTACTGTCAAAAATAAAGGCCTCTAGTGCCGAAAAAGTTCTTAAAAAAAAAAAAAAAGGTTATTAGGCAAGCTAGTAGGGCTGTACATTCACTGTTAGCGTTGACATGTCTGACATCAGTAATGTAAGGGAGTGATTGGACTACCATAAATGCTATTTTACTATATTTCCTAATGTCAGGGATTCTCTGCATAGCAGCAACAAATCAGATGTCGCTTGCTGCCCACACCCGATTTAGAGTGAAGATGCTCAGATTTTACAACACAAAGAGAGCAAGAGGGGCTTTTTTTTCTTTTTCAGACCACAAAAGACACTTTTACTCCTGTTTCATATACAAAACCATGAAAACACACGTGTCCCTTTCACTGAAAAAAGGAAACTAAACAGGTAGGCCCACGACCAAGTGCAGCTTCATAACCAATAGTGACCAAAACATTTTTTCCATTCCTCTCTTTGAGGAAAACATCGTATAAAAAACAGAGAAGACAACCACTGAGGCACTTTTTAATAGTACCAGCTGTGGCCAAATTTACACACAAAACTCTGCTTTTCTCCTCTGATGGAAACTCAAGCCTCCAGGAACTTGAGTTAGGCTACGTGCCAATCTTAGCCCAGATGTAAAACTAACTTCTGCAAAGTATAAAATACATTACAGACATTAAATACATTACAGAAGTAAATTGGTCCTGGATTAGTCTAGTAAGTAGCCAAAATGGAGACTAATGTAGACAACATAGGGTCCCAAAAACCAAGAGCCCTGACATCTGACTGAATCAGATGCAGTCTAGGAACAGGACACCTGAAAAATGATCACATTCATGGTGAAAATGGACCCACAATGGTGATGAGCACATCTTGTGGAAAAATATCACAGAACAAACCGCCTCACACCCCTACTAGTACTACTATTTAGAGTAGTGGAAGTAGAGGAATATGTAAACGAAAAAGAAGGAGTGAAAGAAGAAGACAAAAAAGGGAATTTCGAATTTCGTCATTTAAAACAAACTGTATGTTTGTATGTAAGCATGGTGGTGGTGGCATTATGCTGGACCTCTGAATTTCTTCAAGTGTTACTGAATTGGACAAGTGGATGGAATAATGAAGAATGATTAACTCCAAATTCTTCAACTTCACCTCAAATCAACAGCTAGATGCTCAATACTTGGACATAATTAGGTGCTCCAACAGGACAATGATCTCCAACACACATCAAACCGGTTTGGAATAGATCGTTTAAGCCTTTGGAATGGCCCCAATCAAAGCCCTCATGAAAATTCATTGACTGTGTTTAAAAGCCAAATCCATGCCAGAAGAAACGAGCCTTGCCATTTCCAAAGTGTGCTTAAATATTTAGTGAGAAGTATTCCGGAACCAGGTTGATGGTTGCAAAATGTCTGTGGTTGTAGCGCAACTAGTTGAGAGAAATATACACTACTCAAAAAAATAAAGGAAACACTCAAATAACACATCTAGATCTGAATGAATGAAATATTCTCATTGAATACTTTGTTCTGTACAAAGTTGAATGTGCTGACAACAAAATCACACAAAAATCATCAATGGAAATCAAATTTATTAACCAATGGAGGCCTGGATTTGGAGTCACACACAAAATTAAAGTGGAAAAACAATCTGATCCAACTTTGATGTAATGTCCTTAAAACAAGTCAAAATGAGGCTCAGTATTGTGTGTGGCCTCCACGTGCCTGTATGACCTCCCTTCAATGCCTGGGGATGCTCCTGATGATACGGTGGATGGTTTCCTGAGGGATCTCCTCCCAGACCTGGACTAAAGCATCCGCCAACTACTGAACAGTCTGTGGTGCAACGTGACGTTGGTGGATGGAGCGAGACATGATGTCCCAGATGTGCTCAATTGGATTCAGGTCTGGGGAACGGGCGGGCCAGTCCATAGCTTCAATGTCTTCATCTTGCAGGAACTGCTGACAAACTCCAGCCACATGAGGTCTAGCATCCTGCATTGTCCTGCATTAGGAGGAACCCAGGGCCAGACGCAACTGTGCCACCATCCAAAGAAATGCCACCCCACACCATTACTGACCCACTGCCAAACCGGTCATGTTGAAGGACGTTGCAGGCAGCAGATCGCTCTCCATGGTGTCTCCAGACTCTGTCACGTATGTCACACGTGCTCAGTGTGAATCTGCTTTCATCTGTGAAGAGCACAGGGCGCCAGTGGCGAATTTGCCAATCCTGGTGTTCTCTGGGAAATGCCAAGCGTCCTGCACGGTGTTGGGCTGTGAGCACAACCCCCATTTGTGGACATCAGGCCCTCATACCATCCTCATGGAGTCGGTTTCTAATCGTTTGTGCAGACACATGCACATTTGTGGCCTGCTGGAGGTCATTTTGCAGGGCTCTGGCAGTGCTCCTCGTGTTCCTCCTTGCACAAAGACGGAGGTAGCGGTCCTGCTGCTGGGTTGTTGCCCTCCTACGGCCTCCTCCACGTCTCCTGGTGTACTGGCCTGTCTCCTGGTAGTGCCTCCAGGTTCTGGACACTACACTGGCAGACACAGCAAACCTTGCCACAGCTCGCATTGATGTGCCATCCTGGATGAGCTGCACTTCCTGAGCCACTTGTGTGGGTTGCAGAGTCTGTCTCATGCTACCACGAGTGTGAAAGCAGCAACAACATTCAAAAGTGACCAAAACATCAGCCAGAAAGCATAGGTACTGAGAAGTGGTCTGTGGTCCCCACCTGCAGAACCACTCCTTTATAGAGTGTGTCTTGCTAACCGCCAAAGATTTCCCCCTGTTGTCTATTCCATTTGTACAACAGCATGTGAAATTGATTGTCAATCAGTGTTGCTTCCTAAGTGGACAGTTTGATTTCACAGAAGTTTGATTTACTTGGCGTTATATCGTGTTGTTTAAGTGCTCCCTTTATTTTTTGAGCAGTGTATATACATATTTTTATTTTTTTGCGGCACTGGTGGCCTTTATTTGATCATTTTTCGACAGTAAGCAGACAGGAAATGGTGGAAAGAGAGAGGGAAGGGTGTGCAGAAAACATTGCCAGGGCCGGGATTCGGCAACAGCCTGCATCGAGGACTAAGACATCCGTACATGGGTCGCACTTTCAAACCCTTCAGGCGGTTAACGGACATATTATTAGTGATGGTGTATACATACATATGTATAATTTTAAGAATCTGTGGATTAAGAAAAAAACAGAACAAATGTAACTTGTGCACCAAATTTATTGAAGTTGTATTTTGGTATGATTACCCAACCCTGATAAAAAGAACAGCTAAGTTATATCACTAAAATCCCCAGAGGATGTGTTAGTTATGCTGATGATGAGTGAATGTCTACTTCTGGCCACCATTGTTGCGACAACACACAAACAGTCTTCAGCATTGCGTGAACTTGTTCTGGGTTAAACAAGTTTCCATACTGCTTTGAATCCGTTAACATATTTGAAAGCTATGATCCATGCAGCTGCTGTTTAGAACTGAGCTTTAGCTCCCACAGACGGGGAAGTTCTCTCATGTGAGTATTACAGGTTTGGTCCCCAGCGTTAGTCCTGCTCTCCTCTCATTAACAACCCATTTATCAAAAGCTATGCCGTCATCCAGCGCTGCCGCCCTGTCATTTAACTGCACAGCAGCAGCAAGACACGCACACTCATTTCTCTCTTTACCAAAATCTGAAAAGTGAAAGTGCTTTTCTTTTTTACATGGCTGATGTTTTTAATCACAACTTGTGAAAGGATTCATGCATAATTTGTGTTTGTGTGGTTTCAAAAACATACAGTTAGCTCAGTTGAAAACCCTTGCAAGGACAGTGTCAAAGCTGGAGTCAAACCCTTAACCATAGACAAGAGAGGGAAAATTGATGGCCTTGACAACAACTCCTTGTATGTAGCAGAATGTCCGATTTCCGCAAAATGTGAATCATTTTGAAGTGGCTCCTGATTCTGGTCCTGTGTAATTCATACAAGTGAGGTTGCATTTGCCATGTAAAAGTTAACTTTATCAGGCTAAGAAGTCTTCACGGCATTCTGATAACTAATCAGTTTCATCATCTAAAATGCATCTCCCCGTCCTTTCTCTTATTCTAAGTTATAATCGGCCTGAAGAAACAAAATAACAGCATTCTTCTCTGACAGCATGCTTGGCTCTGCACAGCCTCAAGGCCGCTATTCATGAGTAAAACAAAACTGAGAGTGACATAAAATGGTATGCTGTGACAGTAAATTAATGCCAGTCTTATTTTCTACATTCCTGGCCAATAAATAAGTTAAATAATGTCCTATGTCCACATGAGACCTTAGTAAGACTTCAGTATGCTCTCTGGCCTGTACAGGAACTGTAATATGGCGAACAAAACACAGATTAACAAGGTCCTGGGCTAGCCCGCTCTTCACACGAACATAAAAAAGGGGCACAGTACACCTGGTCTCTGCCAATATGCCCTCACTCCAACGGTAGAGTGACACACTGCAGGTCTAAGACTCCTGGGTCCAACAAAAACAGCCGTGTGTGTGTGTATGTACGTGCGGCAGACTGCATGCACAGCAAAGTCAACAAACTGAGACCGTGCAAACCCAAACAGAGAAGCTCAGATTGAATGTAAGGTTTGATGCATGTACCTCTCTAAGAGCAATGTAACAAGACTGGGCTTTTTTAAGCTCTGTTACATTTAGCTCTTTAGCAGTTAAGTAAAGGATGGAGTGTGTATTTAAAAATACTTTTAGTTGAGGTTTCAGTGGGATTTGTCTTATTTTGTAAAGATAATTTAGATGAAAAAAAAATCCTAAAAATTCATATCAAAAAGAGGTCAAATGAGACAGAAAGTGAAACTTAGCCTTATTTGGTCTGTATTGTGAGAAGATTAATGATGAGATCCAAAACAATGGACAGAAATCTACCACACACCAGGTTAGTAGGTGGTAAGGAAAACACAAGATCCAAGCTCCTTTTTAATTATCCATTGATCAAAAGTGGACAATTTCTCCTTAACAAGTTCTGATTGGCAATTAGTCATGTAAAATTAAAAAATAGACAAATTCCAATACATTAAATGCAACAGAACTAGAAATACTCCCAAAAAAATCTGCTGGTGACTCAAATCAGGCAATTTTGGTCTGATCATCGTCTGGCCGGTCGGAGTCTTTTTCCCGATCAGTAAATCCAGGCTGATGTTTTGAACCAGGCTTCAGACCTCAGAATGTAAGAGTAAACTGACATACTGCAGCAGGCTTGCTCCGTTTTATCCTGTTTACGAGTCCAATTCCATCCGTCACAGGTCTGGAACCTGGATTTAGAAATGTTAGCAATCATTTAGAAATCTCAGTAAAGGTAGGGAACTACTGAAGCTAACCCTGCTAATCATGCTAAAATTTAATTTAAAATGCTTACCGCTGGGTGAAATGTCAACTCTATAAATCATCTTTGCTTTGAGATAATAGTGAAATTCTGTTAAAGCTGCTCTGGCTGCTCTTCCTCGCACTCAAGTTGCCTATTTTACTAACTTCAAGAGAATTAAATTGTGGATTGATGTACAAAAGCAGACGTACATGTTCATCTATATAATCTATTCTGATGTAATTCAGAACAGACTAAAAATGGTATCAGAAACTGGATACAAACCAGTGGGTCCTAAACTAAAATCTAAAATCTCCCAGTGTTTTTGGTCTGTAAACACATAAATAAACAGACAGAAAGATAAATGAGGATGGAAAAATATGTTAAAAGCCCCACAAGTGGGACATTGACGATGTTGTGGTAGAAATTAGGGACATATACCTTAATGGAAAATTGAGAATAATCTAGCAATCCTTTCCGTAAGGATTAAAAAACAAGGATCACAGTTTTTCTTTTTTGATCAAAATCTGTTAGAACTGATTGATGAACTAAAGTGTGCATGCTTTATAGCCCTTAGAAAGAAAGTTAGAATAATCAGGTCAGAATTCAAAGAAAGCCAGAAAATTAAGATTTTGCTAATGACTAAGACATGTTTGAGTTTACAGTAAAAATTCTTGGAATAGATTTGTGGTTTTAGGACATTTTGACTGATGCTCAACTTTCTTTCAGTATGTTTCTATATCTGTTTAAAACAGCCGCGTGCCACTGTTTGAGTGTTGCTCTGACAGCAGAATGTAGGACAATAACTAACCTTGAATGCTGTTTGGGCTTCATTGGCTTGTATATTTTCTTATATACTACAAAAAAGGAAACATTTAAACATTTGTAGGCTGTTGATCACTATGGAAACAGATTTGCTTGCGATGATAGGTCATTTAGTCTCTTTCTTAAACGTTGCTTTCCAGTTTTAACATTTCATAGTATGCATCCAGTGAGTTGAATGAAAAGCTCAGTCATCAGATTTTTCTATATTCCTTAACCACAGTGCTCCATTAAATAACCACTTACATGGAAGACCAAACAGCAAATACATGGAAAAAATGGATTCAATCCACAATAAGGCTGCACACTAGATGAAGATAAATGAGGATGGAAGAGTTTGTTGAAAGGAGCTCAAGTCGAACTTTGAAGATGTTCATAGGTCAGCAGAAACATTTACGAAATGCTGGAGACGTTCAGGAGAAGCTGGTTACATAACCAGAAGCAGATGGCAATCTTTTGTTTAACTGAAAAAGAAATAAATAATACAACATTAAATGCTCAGCCATGTGTGAAACACCTGAAAATTATCAACATATGATGGAATGCAAAAACATTTACTAAAAACAATAATGGCCTGACATTTCCCTCCCACTGGTCTGATAATCATGATGGAGAATCCAACTGTCCCGTATTTCGACCAGAACTGACCCAACTGTGTTAGAACTCTTTACTACTTTAATAATAACACCAACTGCTCATGATTTTCTGCTTATGGTTTACATTAGGTAGAAATTAATGCATTTTATTAGGGCTAACATGATCGTTGTGGCAGCTTTAGAATGAAAGATGAAAGTTTTTTTTGATCAAAGATGAGAAGGGGAAGATTATGACAAAGAGACTAAAGCAAGAGGTTGCACGCAAACACGGGACATAAGATATTATTACTCCATATGCAGTCCACAAGTTGGTGTATTACGTTTATTTGCCAAGCAGTGTGATGATACGACAGCTCGTGTGGTCGACTGCTAAAACACACAAATCTCTAAGGTCTTCAGTCATGGTAACAGGCATCCATAGAAAAACAACAGAAGATGGCAAACAATGTAGAAAGGGGACATCAGATCTACATGTATGAAGCTCCTTTGTTTATATATGTAGCATAGAAATCTGAACAAAGAAACTGCCTGTCCCAGGTTCCACCTTCTGTTCTTTTCATTCATCTGCAGCATAAATACACGGTGGCTCTAAGAGTACACACCTCTATTACTAAGGTAAGGTACTAAGTACACACCTCTGTTACTAAGGTAAAAATGATCCAGCTTTCATTGTCACATATAAAGAATTCAACTGAGAAAAATCTAAACAAATTATCTTGGAAATACATATCTACTGCACCTTGGAAAGGTTCTCCAAACCCATCAGATTGCTAGGAAATTACTCTTGTGTCATCAACCCAAAGCCTACAGATTTAGTCCTCGAATTTCAGTTTACGTCTGGTGAAACAATTTCTGTTAGTTTGGATGTCTGCTTGGACTCTCTGTGATGCTAAAAATGAAATCGTTTATATTATATAAAAATTTTATTTTCTATAATGTCAATGACATGGTAAATAGCCTGCACTTGTATAGCGCTATACCAAGTCCGAGGACCCCAAAGCGTTTACATTAAATCAGTCATCCACCCATTTATATACACATTGTAAGTTACATTATAGCCACAGCTGCTCTGGGGCAGACTGACAGATGTGAGGCTGTCATACAATCGGCGCCACTGGGCCCTCTGACCGACATCAGCAGGCAAGGCGGGTGAAGTGTCTTGCCCAAGGAGAAAACGACTGAGAGGGACGGGGTGGGTATTCAAACTGCCAACCCACTGGTTACAGGACGAACCCCTACCACCATCGCCACTAACATTGCAACCTTCACAACAACCAGAATCTGATTCTGATTCACAACTCCAGAACATTAACCCCAGAGCATGATGCTGCCACCAGCGTGTTACTCTGTGGGTTTGGTGCTCTGCTCAGTGTTGTTTTTGTACCAAACAAACAGTTAGGGGTTAGAAATTATGACCAACGAGTTTAACTTCGGTTCCTTCAGATCGTACCATGTTCTCCGACAAGGTTTTGGGAAATTTTAGTCAGGCCTGGATGTTTCTTTGGATAAACCCAACCATAACAGCTCCGTCTGTGCTGCTGTCGGCTGCGGCTGTCTTCCCGACCTGTCTAAAACGGAATCAGTTGACAAAATTTCTGTTTCTGGGTGTGTATAATCATGTGTCATCATCATAGTAACCTTCAAAAGGCCTTCAAAAGGCAAAAAAAATTAATAAATCTATTTTACCACAGCAGGCTGTCTGTGTACTTAGGTGGAAATCAGCAGTGAACTGAAAGACAAATATGGAACAAGGTGTTAATACAGGATTGAATGTTAATGATGCTGTATTTTGGTTTCCTCTCATGTATGTGTGAATAGACACATTGCACATGTCTGCTAGTACACACAGGACACTGCCTTACATATACATATCAAAGCGTGTGTGCTTGTCTAAAGCAGTGCCACAGTTCAAGAGTGTGTGTGTGTGTGGGGGTGGGGGGGGGGGGGGGGGGGGGGGTGGTGGTTGTGTATGCTTGCTAAAAGAAAAATCCTCTGCATGGCCCCACAGAGACAGGCAGAGTTTAGACTTTGGGTGGTCCTTTTTGTTTCTTCTACTCTACGAGTAGAAGTTTATAATTCCTTTCTTGTTGGAGAGTCAAAACGTCCTTGTACTTTACACGTCAACGTGTTTCGAATACATGTGCCTCTGTGGAGTCAGTCAAATATTTTCCTCAGGGTTATATCAACTACATACGGTTGAAGCACCAGAGGAAGGATTTTAACCTCGACTTGAAGTTCAGCTTACATCACAGCAGGCGTTCGGCCTTCAACTGAACTTCTGCAAGTATGCAAAACTATGAACCAAACATATGACCTCTGAGTCCTCAGTAGGGGGGCTTTGATTTTATTTAAATATTTTTCGTTTATAAGACATGAAGCTTGCCCAGGTCCAAGATGTGAAAGTCTGCAGCTGATAAGACACAGCATAGAGCAAATAAAATACTGAAGCTCACATACAGTTTATAGGAAGACCTTTCTATAAACTGAATAAACTCACTTTAGACAAAGTTTGCCACGAACAAAAGTCATTGTCAGTTTTCTTTTCGTTTGGCTCTTTTGTTTTAAAACCTCCATTCATCCATCCATTTTCTATACCCACTTCTTCCATACAGGGTCCATCTCCAGCGGTCTACGGGCGAGAGGTGGGATACACCCTGGACAGGTCGCCAGTCCAAGGCAGGGCATGTTTTATAACATTTAACTAAAATAATACCTACTCTCCAGAAACAAGCTTCCACATACACATGCCTCTGATGACATCACATAAGGCACAGGGCACCTAATCAAAGTTTTTTTTGATTACATGCATTTGTATTTTTCTAGTTTTTTCACTTTATTTGCATGTTTTACTCAAACTGGCCCTTTAAATGTGTTCAGTATATTACTGCCCAGTGATCCGCTTGGTACTTGTGCCTCCTGTGATGTCATCTACCCAAAATAACACAAAACAGAATCAGTGCGAATCAATGTGCTGCTTCAAAAACTTTGTGAAACACCGCTGTTGAAATCCTTACTTTATAACAGTGCTGTATTTTTACTATCAAAGTACATTTGTTACTGGAAAGAAACTAAGATTTGGATACTAGCTTTAAGAATCATTTTGTAAGGATGGAACATGAATGGCATCAACATCTTTGACTAAAACAGCTTCCGGGAGGTCTTTTTCGTTTCCTGATGACAACAAAGGTCTGGGCGCATTTTTCCATGATTTATTTTATTCACTAGCCATAATAAACAGTTAATCTGATAAACAAAAAAATAAACCTGGAGACACAAAGATACTATGAAACGAGCACAATTTGGAACACTTGGAAAAATATGTTGTGGTTGTGTTAAACAAAATCAACTTACAAAGAAATAATATAGAAACGGAACAGGGTCATGCTGGAAATGTTTGTGCAAAAGCACAGAAATGCAAAGTAAAAGGTTTAATACAGAATGCAAAAGACCTCTTTAGATTGACTTAATCTTCCCAAAATGACTGGAAGGATCGATTTCACAGAAATGAGCACAATATGTGAAAGGATGAAATTATGGCCTTTTCATATAAGCAGTATCAAACTCAAACATATGCTGTAGTGGGAGGGGTTGGAGGGTCGACACCTCTTGTCTCCCCTAATAACATACTTAATCAATCTAGCTGCCCTTGAATCAAGCTCTGAGGGGCTTCAACCACTACAGGCACATTTAATAAAACAGCAAAATGAAAGCTTTGCAGATTATGCTGCATATAGAACAGGGTACGTTGTAAATTTGACCTGTGATTATCATAAATATTCCCCCTACCACACACCCAAAGGAGATTTTAGAAGAGAGGATGAGTAAATTCTAAATAAAAAATTATCAGTACCTAAAGAAAAGAAATCAACAGTTAACTTTGTGACAGATATTCAGCACAGGAGCATGCAGAAAAGAAAAACTGTTTATCCACAAGTCTTGCTCTCATAACAAAAAACAAAGATACCAGTTCATATCCTGGAATGTAGATAAGGTTGAAAGGTCAGGACCCTTGACTCAGATCTGCAGAACAGTAATGCCAGAACCAGATATGGAAGATGATGAGATGAATACATCAGAATCAGCTTTACTGCCAAGTTTGTACATACAAAAAAGGAATTTGACTCCGGTACACTTTGCTCTTTGGTTTTTGTTTTTGCATTACAGAATATACATATTTACAATGTACAATATACACATATATAAATAAAAGGGTGCATTTGCAACATCTGTATGCTGTTGTTTTGTACTCTATTGAATGTTTAACAAGAGAAAAAGCCGGGGAAGAAACTGTCTCTGTGGCGGCTAGTTTTAGTGAACAGAGCTCTGTAGCGTCGGCCTGAAGGTAAAACACTGAACAGTTTATGTGGAGGGTGTGTGGGGTCTGCAGAGATTTTAGCAGCTCTTTTCCTGACCTTAGACCTGTATAAGTCCTGGATGGAGGGAAGGTCAGCCCTGATGATTCTCTCTGCAGTCCTGATTATTCGTTGCAGTCTGGACCTGTCCGTTTTGTGGATGAAAAAACCCACCGAGATGGATGAAGACAGGACAGACTGAATGATGGCAGTGTAGAAGATGACCAGCAGCTCCTGTGGAAGGTTGTACTTCTTGAGTTGCCTCAGGAAATACAGTCTCTGCTGGGCCTTTTTTCGAACAGTGTCTATGTGTGAAGACCATCTCAGGTCTTTAGAGATGGTGGCTCCTAGGAACCTGAAGTGGTCCACAGCAGACACGTTGTAGTTGAGGATGGTGAGGGGGGTGTATGGGGGTGGTGTTTTCCGAAAGTCCACCACCATCTCCACAGTCTTGAGTGGGTTTAGCTCCAGGCAGTTCTGACTACACCAGTGTATCAGCCGATCCACCTCACGTCTGTATGCAGACTCATCACCGTCCTGGATCAGACCAATGACAGTGGTGTCATCTGCAAACTTAAGGAGTTTCACGAACGAGTCTGCTGAGGAGTAGTCATTTGTGTACAGGGAGAAGAGGAGTGGGGATAGAACACACCCCTGGGGGGCACCAGTACTTATTGATCTGGTTTGGGAGAAGATGCTCCCCAGTCTCAGCTGCTGCTGTCGGTCCGTCAGGAAGCTGTTGATCCACTGAAGGTGGAGGCTGGGATGTTTGGGTGGGTGAGCTTGGGGAGGGTGGGTATGATGGGGTTTAGGGGCCGAGCTGAAGTCTACAAAACAGGATCCTGGGTAGTCCCCCGGGGGGCGGGGTTGCAGGATGAAGTGTAGACCCCAAATTGACAGCATCATTTGCCGACCTGTTTGCTCGGGAAGCAAACTGCAGGGGTCCTAGAGGGGGTTTTTTTTTTTGGGGGGAAACGGGGGGCCCCGGGGGCCCTTGTGGGGTTTTTCAAAAAACCCCCCCCAAAAGGGAATTTTGGGGGGGGCCCCATTTAATTTTTAAAAAAATTTTTTTAAGGGGGGGGGGGGGGGGGGGCCCCCCAAAAATTTTTTTTAAAAAGGGGGGGGGTTTTTTGGGGGGGTTTTAAAAAAAGGGGGGGGTTTTTTTTCCCCCCTTTTTTCCCAAAAACCCAAACCCCCCCCTTTTTGGGCCCAAAGGGTTTGGGGGGGGGAAAATTTTTCCCCCCAAAGGGGTTTTGGGGGGTTTTTTTTGGGGGTTTTTTTTTGGGTTTGTGGGGGGGGGGGGGGCCCCCCCGGGGGGCCCCCAAAAGGGGTTGGGGGGGGGTTTTCCCCCCAACCCCCCGGCCGGGGGCCCCAAAAACCCTGGGGGGTTTTTTTTTTTGGGGGGCTTTTTTTGGAAAAGGGGGGGGGGAAAACCCAAAACCCCCCGGGGGGGGGGTTTTTTCCGGGGGGGGTTTCCGGTTGGGGTCCCCTTTGGGCCCAAAAAGGGAAAGGGTTTTTAAAAATGGGGGGGGGGGGTTTTTTTTTTTTTAAAACCCCCGGGTTTTTTGGAACCCCAAAAAAAAAAAAAAAAAAAAAAAAATTTTTAAAAAAAAAAAAAAAAAAAAAAAAAAAAAAAAAAAAAAAAAAAAAAAAAAATTTTAAAAAAAAAAAAAAAAAAAAAAAAAAAAAAAAAAAAAAAAAAAAAAAAAAAAAAAAAAAAAAAAAAAAAAAAACCCCCCCTTTTTTCCCTCCCCCCCCCCCCCAAAAGGGGTTTTTTTTAATTAAAAAATTTTTTAAAAAATTTTTTTTTTAAAAAAAAAAACCCTTTTTTTTTTTTAAAAAAAAAAAAAAAAATTTTTTTTTTTAAAAAAAAAACCTTTTTTTTTTAAAGGTTTTAAAAAAAAAAAAAAAATTTCCCCAAAAAAAAGGGTTTTTAAAATTTTTTTTCCCCCCTTTTTTTTTTTTAAAAAAATTTTTTTTAAAAAAAAAACCCTTTTTTTAAAAAATTTTTTTTCCCCCAAAAAATTTTTGGGGAAAAAAAGGGGGAAAAAAGGGGAAAAGGTTTTCCCCAAAAAAATTTTTAAAAAAAAAAAAATTTTTTTTTAAAAAAAAATTTTTTTTTTTTTTTAAAAAAATTTTTTTTAAAAAAAGGGAAAAATAAAAAAAATTTTTTTTAAACGAAAAAATTTTTAAAAAATTTTGGGGGTTTTTTAAAAAAGGGAAAATTTTTTTTTTTTTTTTAAAAAAAAAAAAAACCCCCTTTTTTTTTTTAAAAATTTTCCCCTTTTTTTAAAAAATTTTTTTAACAAACCAAAAAAAATTTTTTTAATTAAAAAAAAAAAATTTTTGGGGGGAAAAAATTTTTGGCACTTTTTTTAAAATTTTTTCCCCGGTGTTGTGGTAGATGGAGATCGGGCCCCCAAAAAAAGAAGGCCCCCCTTTAAAAATCAGGAAACAGAATCAGAATCAGCTTTATTGCCAATTTTGTACATACAAAACAAGGAAAATTTACTCCGGTACACCCTTTTCTCTTTTTGGTTTTTTTTTTTGCAATACAGAAAATACATATTTACAAGACAATATACCCCATATAAAAAATAAAAAAGGGGCCCTTTGCAACTTTTGGGATGCTGTTGTTTTGTTTTTTATTGAATGTTCAACAGAGAAAACAGCCGGGGGAAGAAACTGTCTCTGTGGGGCTGGTTTTTTTTTGGTGAACAGCGCTCTGTAGCGTCGGCCTTGAAGGGGAACTCAAAACAGTTTTGTGCAGGGGTGTGGGATCTGCAGAGATTTTAACAGCTCTTTTTCCTGACCCTAGACCTGTTTTTAAGTCCTGGATGGAGGGAAGGTCCGGGCCCTGATGATTCTCTCTGCAGTCCCCGTTATTCGTTTGCAGTCTGGACCCCGGGCCCTTTTTTTGGGGGATGAACCGAACCACACGGAGAGGGTGAAGACAGGACAGACTGAATGATGGCAGTGTAGAAGATGACCAGCAGCTCCTGTGGAAGGTTGTATTCTTGAGTTGCCCCCGGAAGTACAGTCTCTGCCGGGCCCTTTTTTCGAACAAAGGGTTGTCTATGTGTGAAGACCTCTCAGGGTCCTCAGAGGGGGGGGGGTTCCTAAGAACCTGAAGTGATCCACAGCCGACACGGTGGGTTTTTGAGGATGGTGAGGGGGGTGTATGGAGGGGGTGTTTTCCGAAAGTCCAACCACCATTTTCCATAGTCTTGAGTGGGTTTTGTCCAGGCAGTTCTGACTACACCAGTGTACCAGCCGATCCACCTCACGTCTTTATGCAGACTCATCACCGTCCTGGATCAGTCCAATGACAGTGGTGTCATCTGCAAATTTCAGGAGTTTTCAAGGGCGAGTCCGCTGAGGTGCAGTCCTTTGTGTACAGGGAGAAGAGGAGTGGGGATAGAACACCCCCCGGGGGCACCAGTACTTATTTTAATCTGGTTCGGGAGAAGATGTCCCCAGTCTCACCTGCTGCTGTCGGTCCGTCAGGAAGCTGTTGATCCACTGACAGGTGGAGGCTGGGACGTTGGAGCTGGGTGAGCTTCTGGTGGGGGGAATGTCTGGTATGATGGTTTTTGAAAGGCCGAGCTGAAGTCTACAAACAGGATCCTGGCGTAGGTCCCTGGGGGGTCAGGGTTGTTAGGATGAAAGTGAGAAACCCAAAATTTAAAAGGCATCATCTGCCGACCTGTTTGCTCGGTACGCAAACTGCAGGGCGTCCAGTAGAGGGCCTGTGATGTCTTTCAGGTGCTTCAACACCAGCCGCTCAAAGGATTTCATGACCACAGACGTCAGGGCTACAGGCCTGTAGTCATTTAAATGACTTTGCAATCAAGATGGCGCCGACGATGGCAGCCTCGGAGCTTCGCTCTCTCCTTGTTTTTGTATTTTGTGTGTTTATATGTTTTTCAAGCCACAGTACTGTGGTCTCGGGCCACAATTCGGTGGTCTCATTCAGTAGAGAGGAACTTCTCAACATCAGAGAGTCCTCTCTTGGGATTTTTTCACCATCTTTCATCCATCCGAGGTTCACTGCGCTTCTGGCAAGTTGAGCGGCGGCACTATACGGGATACTGCGCCGGAGGCGTCGGAGGGGAAAGCAGGCTGGCGCCCTGGTAAAGCTCCGCAAAAGAGGACTTCGCACACCACTGCCTTCAATCCACCTGGCAAATGTCCGCTCTCTAAGCAACAAGATGGACGAGCTACTTCTTCTCACCGGTAAAAACTCGGACCTCCGCAGATCAGCGGTTCTCTGCTTCACCGAGACATGGCTGAGTGAAAACATCCCGGACCGCGCACTGCTGATACCGGACTTCCAGCTGCTCAGAGCGGATCGCAGCGCAGAGCTATCAGGGAAGAAGCGAGGAGGCGGAATCTGCTTTTATATAAACGAAGGTTGGTGCAGAGATATAAAAGTGCTGGGGAAAACATGAAGTCCGGATCTGGAGTCATTTTCCATAATCTGTAAACCGTTTTACTCACCGAGAGAGTTTTCCTCGTTTATAATAATCGGCTCATATTTTCCTCCGCATGGCTGCACTTCTGCCGCGGAAAAACATCTTGCTGAGCTGATTACAGACGTGGAGAAAAAACACCCTGACTCTTTCATCATAATACTGGGAGATTTTAACAGCGCAGATCTCTCTAACGAGCTCCCAAAATACAGACAGCATATTAAGTGTCCCACCAGAGACAAAAACACACTGGACCACTGTTACACAGCTTTTAAGGACTCATACCATGCTGTTACCAGGGCTGCTCTGGGTTTTTCGGATCATTCTCTTATCCACCTCATCCCAACTTACAGACAGAAACTAAGAGCTTCCAAACCCACGGTTCACACTGTTAAAAAGTGGACTGAGGAATCGAAGCAGATGCTACAGGCCTGCTTTGAATGCACAGGGACCTTAATCTAAGCATAAACGGCCCAGCTTTCAAACCCCACAATGGAAACAACCAAAAAACAGCCTGGGTTTTATAAAGTTAAGTCCGGAAGGGAAAACCTTCAGGAACTCAAAGTGGAAACAAGCTTGAAGTATGTTAGTGGGTTAGGGAAGGGCACAAGTTTCCAGCTTTCCCCTTTGCTCCCGAAATCTGTGCTTTTTTTGCCTTGATGGATAGTTATTGTTAATTTTTCAATGGACACAAGAACAAATCTTTGAAGGTATATGGAAGGTTGTCATTATCAAAAAAGAGCCACATGAAAAGCTGAAGAGGCTACCGGTTGACTAGGTGAGGATGCACATAATAAGATGTGCTTAGAGACGGAGACTGGGCAACTAAATTAACCAGGCAGTTTAGAGCATAAAACAACTACTGCTGCCTTTTTCCTGCTTGTGTTTGTCCCTTAAATTGGTAACATGGATTATTTACGGCTTTAATTACACACCATGCAACATGTTCAGCCAAACTAGGATAAAACCTGTGCTTTTACTTTTGACTGGTTTTATAGTGCTTGTCCATGACATTACGTCCATTTTGGTAGGGAGGGGAAATTGTGAGAGCCCAGCAGAGGCATGCTCAGAATTTTAATTTGTTTTATTATAAAAAAAATGATGAGGGACATATTCTTTAGTTACAAAATAAAAATACATCACACAAATTCACAGTGAGATGAAAACAAAACAGTCCAGACAAAGTAGCACATATTAAAATAATTGCACTATGTCAATGCTGTAAATAATACTTTTTTGGTTTCCTAGAGGAAAAAGTATCTTATCAACATTTAATGAAGACAGCTAGACCTTTACTCTTTAGTAAAATTAAAGGGAAAACACAAGTGAAGCCTTCACTGACATCCCAATAGTGGGATAAACTATTTGATGTAAAGACGAGGTTAGATCAGCTGATAAGCACAGCTGCTGTATCTTTAAGCTGTAATTAAAAGTCATATTTTTCTCATATTGGGTGCACTGAAGCACCAAAAATGAAAGTTCCCCTATGTATAATCATCTTTTGTTGCTGCACGTTTTAGTGACACTGAAAGGTTACAGCTGCTCTTCTGCATTTCTCTGAAACAGTAAAATAGTTTGGCAACTGTGCACAGGGTAAAATCCAAAAGTAAACATTTCAACAACTTTTAAACACGTCGGATTTGTAAAGTTGTTTTAGCTGCCAGAGAAACAAGCAAAACTCTGCTCAAACATTTCCTACAGTGGTCCTTATTCACACTGGCCCTGCTGCTGCGAACGGACTTGTAAAAAAAAAAAAAAAAACAAGAGAGGGATTCTTGTGCCAGAACGCCGACACTCACATCATCACACACCCGCTCCCTGATTGACGCACACACCACAGCGTCTGACCTGTCCGCCTGTCAGTACACCAAAAGGCTTCTTTGTCCTTTGATAACCCTTGTCCAGCCGCCTCTACAGGAGGCTGTCTCTCTAACAAGTCTAACCCATGGCAAGAACTCTGAGCCGGGTGGAGAGAGCAGAACAATGCCCTCTCTCCTGGAGGAGGCACCCTCACACAGGGAGCTCTAATGAAATCCATGTCTCCAACAGCCTTTCCCAACATTTTAACAACCCTTCTCTATTTCTCCCCCTTGTTTCCTTGGCTCTTTCCTTCTTTTAAAATGTGTGTTTTGTAAAAGGAATTGACAATATTTAGAGCTTAATCTTTCAGATTTTACTCTCAAGACAAACCCAAATCTTTCAAATAATGAACTCTTCCTCTTTCCTGCATGCAAGTTATCAGAAACAAGACATTAAGCATGATTTTGGCACAAAGAATGGAGAGCCCTTTAAATCATCTAGCCTTCTGGAATCGAGTAAGATGAATTTCCTGGGCTGTAAAGCATAAAGAAAAACGGAAAGAGAAGCAGAATAAAAAAAGACATGAAAAGGAGAAGGAAGAAAAGCAGAGGCAGAAATGACAGGGAAATGCTGACCTCTGTGAGTGTGTGATGAGTTGTGAGGAGTGAAAGTAGGAAAATCGTAAAAAAAAATAAAAAAAAGTCCTGCCTACAGTCTGCATCCGCTGTGGAAATCCGTCTGGACCAGTTGCCGCACAGCAATGCAGAAATATCTGTAAATACCATTCCTCAACCTTCTACTTGTTGAAAGATTATTCCTTCATAAGTATATATTGTATTAAATGCATTTTATAACTGACCATAAAATTATGCAAGCAGAGGCGGCGACAGCTCGTTTTAAACTGATGTCATTTTACGTAGATGATATGATAATCACAGTCCAAAACCAAAATTTCCTGACCTCTATTCTCCCTAAATATCTACGCTTCTGCACATTTAAAAAAAATCTCAATCCTTATTTAGTTGATATAGTCTCACCTTCCTCCCAAACATGTCAGTGATGGAGGCCTTCATGTTTAATGTCTCTGTCGACACTTTAAAAGAGCTGTGGTGTTGTGAAAAATGAGCCAGAGCACATTGTAAAAGGGAGGTGATTTCCCCTGAGCCACTTTTAATTGCTTCAAGCTTGGACCAGACAGGACAAAACCAGGAGGCCTGGCAAAGGAGGTTGGACAGGAAATGGTTTGGATTCTGCTGCTGAGGCAGCAAGCTTGGATCTAGAAGAATGACATATTTATCATGGCAATTCCTCTAAACGGCAAACTTAGAACCTATCTGTAGAAGTATGATAATAAGAAGCTAAAAAATCATTTTGATTTTGCCTGTCCTCAGTTGCATTGGGTTTTTCTAAGCCTATGTCCATGTTCCCTAAGCTCCCAGTGGTCTGGTTCCTATCTTGGGGGTCAATCTGATGCTGCAGCCCCCAGCCAGCATTTATGCACAGGCCTTGAAGATCTGCTTTAAATCAAAAGGCTCAGACTCTCTCAGTCTCTTGTCATGCTTGGATTGAAAACATAAGTGCTCATGCACATTGGTCAGCATGGCAGTATAACTGTCTACAAACATTTAGAAACTCTTTACACTCCCATACGCAAAACTGACAGAAATTTCACCCCAGGACAAATTCTGAAAAGTAACATGCCGAAATATGGACATGATTTAAAATCGTCAACAGGATGTGCTAAATCTCAGTATGGAATTAATACTGGTTTTATGTACTGAAAAGAGCAGATTCACCAGTCAGGTTCCAGCACATTTTGAATGTCAAAATTTCACACTTTTCAAGGTTCAAATTGCCACAATTTTATATCTTATATCTTTTAAATTTGATAATTTTGATAGTGCTACTGGCTTTCTTCATGGACAGATTGGAAGAGCAGAAAAAGATGGAGTTCGAAGCCATAGAATTAGAGGTAGTAATAATAATAATAATAATAATAATAATAATATAAAGAAGAAGAAACATAATGTACTTTTTAAAAACATTTGAAAAAATGAAAATAACAAAAGCTGAAGTTAAAAGATGAATTAATCACAAAAACCTAGAAAAGATAACTTTTATCCTCCACACATGATCAGTACATGGCTATAAAAAAGACCTTATCCAGTTTGGAATAATCTGCCAAGTCATTGAAGGCAGCTGGTGTAGATGTTTGTTTCAACATGAATGGCCTTAAGGGTGAACCTGGCATTACTAACTAAAGGGTTAGCCCCAGGCTAAGTGGATCACCTCTCGAATAGTCCAGCTGTCTCATTAACTCAAAATGCCTTGATAACTAAAGAGAGACCCATTGGACCACAAGCACAAGATAACACCCTTATGCTATACATGGAGAGCAGGTGAAACATGGGGAAGATTCTTTTTCCAAGCAATGCTCTCCATTTTTGCCCAGACTCTGGGACCCTCCTTTGCTATCTTTTTGTCCACTGCCTCTTCTCATATGCAGTTCCACATTTTCTCCTTTCTTCAAACTGGGATTAGCTCAGCAGGACACCAGCATTCCTTCTCGACTGGTAGCCTTTGTTTTGACATTCCCACTCCTCCCAGTGTCCTCTACAGCTCTGCATCCTCCAGGAAAAAGCAAGTCTACAACATAAGGGAGACAATATTTTATCTAAATCTGTTAACCACTTTCAGCTACTTTCTTAAACTAAAGAATCCAATCTGGTTCCACGTGTTAAACTAGAATTCAGACTCCAGAAAAGCGTGGCCTTGAAAGTACCTTTGATCTGAAGTCTGTTTTACACTGCCGACTACCTGATGTGAGATTTTACACAGGGGTGAGATAACTGATACAGACACGAATGCAAAGAGAAGAGGGGGATTCATCTGCGCTCCATACTGCTGGGCCCCTGCAGGAGAGGTCAGTATGTCATTTCAGCCATGTGTTAATCCAATTACTCCAATTTCTGTGTTTATATTTAACTTAGAATCAAAGTTTAGGCAATATGCCCCTTCTCTTAATGAAAGTTCAACACATAATTGGCATTAATAACCACACATCACATAAATGTTTAGAGATTTAAAAGGCTATTTAAGGCATTTTTCAAATACAATAGTGTAACCTTTACAGAAAAACAACACTTAGCTGACTAATTGCACTAATAGGCACGTATCTAAAAATAAATAAATACTAACATATGCTCTAATAAAGGGCAGGGGAAGTAACATTGTGAAATCACAGACTTTGCTGCTGTATATTTTCATACCGTGCTATTTGGCTTGAATCCACTTTTTTATAGTTTTCATTTTCCCTTCTTGGCAAAAAAGGTCTGGTTGAAGAAACTGTTTAATGTTGTGGAAACTTTTCCACATGCAAAAGATTGATTTATATTTTGAAGATTTTTCTAGCTACTGAAACTCATTTTCTTAAAGTTGCAATTAGTAACTCAGTATTCCTATAATGCACAGTGCCTAAAGTTAAGATACAAATTAATTACACACAGATTGTAAAGTATGTCTATGGAGAGCATGAATTACTGCATCATTGCAGTGTGGCATGGAGGCGATCAGCTCTGCGATGGTGTTAAGGAAGCCCAGCATCCTTCAGATTATGTGGGTTGTTGGGTCCGGTCTCTTTCATTTTACCCTTGACAATACACCATTGATTCTCTAATAAACTTAATTCCCAGTCCTTGTTGTTTGTGTATTGCCTGCAAATTTATGCTTGTAGCTTCCATAGAGTTAGCCAGAGAGCCGCTGCACCATTAACGTCAGCTGTTAATTTGTTGCTCTAACAAATCTGGGTTTTACCTAACAGTCTAAACGGCAAATTGTCGGCATCAAATCCCTTCCAAATTAAATTAGTCTGTTATTTCCAAACAACACACTGCCACTGGCCGGTGACCGATGCTCCTGGACACGGCACCCAGCAAATGTATTTAAACCTGTTCTATTCAGAAGTGTGAATACAAATTTTTAGGGTTGACACTAGTGCTCTTTTTTTAAATCAGTTACACCAGAAATAATCAGAGAGAGAAGGGGGGAGGCCATGCATTGAAGGTCTTAAAGTCAGGAATCCAACTCCAGACGGCCGCAACACGGACTGATAGCCTCTGCATACGTGGTGCTCTTCTGCTACACCGCTTGCCACCCCAGAAACTTCAATGCCTCTGGTAAAACCAACATAAAATTGTTGTATTCAAATTTTCAGAGAAACAGAATTTAGGATACGACTAGGTATGAGCCATAGTCATTGAAATTAACTAGAAAAAGAGGTTGTAATATATCTATCTGTATCTGTGTGTAATGAATCCATAAATACATAACTTTCACTTTTTGAATTGAATTACTGAATATGATATTTATCACGGTTCATACCAGAAAGTATTTCCAGCAGCAGGGGTGATTAAAAAACACACAGGTCTACAAACCATCTGGTCTTGAGAAGATGCTGCATTTTACCAGTAGGACAGCTACCAGCAGTGATTTATCAACCGCATGATACACTTAGACTCTGCAAAAGAAGCACACAAACTTTCAAAAAACCCAAAAAGCACATGTTGCTTTGGCATAGGGAGCAATAGCGGGTTTCATTTTTATGATCCAACTGGGGTCGAAATCAGTGTGTATCCACGCTACTTGACCTGAACTCATAAAACAAACATAAAAGGACAACGGGGAGAAAGGCAGAAGTAAAATTGTAAGGGATGGAACTGCTGGAAAGGAAATGGCAAAAAACGTGTAGCAAAACAATGTTAAGAAGAAAGGCAGCCTGAGAAAACTAGGAGCTTGATCTATATGTGTTGTTCAATAAGTGTTCAATCATTTCTAAATGTATTTGCTTGCAAAATCATCTTTTTAATGCAAACAAAGATATCGTCTTCAGCAATGATGTTGTTACTTAATACTTATCATTTCTTGAAGATCTTTCAGTATTCTTTCAAAGGGATTTAGATGTTCATTTCAACAGATATATGGATTAGCAGTAGTGTGAACATGGTGCCATCAGCATGTGTGTGTGCTAATTACCCTGACAGAATCCTTCATACAATGCCCAGGCTCCTAAGGGTCCATGTGTGCACTCTGGTCTCAAACTGCCAGATTAGTTTACATAAGAAGGTCATTTTAATCAGGTGAATACCAGGACTGCCAAATTGGCGACCCATTGCCTGATCATAAACAGAGGATACACCCAGGCTCAGAAAGTCATGAAAGGACTCATGAAAGCCATTTCTGGAAAAAACTAATAACCTACTACTCTACTGATCAGTTCCTCTACCTCAAACTCAGTATTACAATCAGTTAGAGAGATAGCCTTTATTCTCATGTCTTTTATGACTTTCAGACATTACTAACGGACTCACAAGATCAAACAACTTCATAATACAAACATATACAAACATAGAAATGGAAAGATAACTTGAAGAGCGTACAGTATATAGACTTTCTATAAAAGAGTTTTCCTTGTAATTTCTGATGGGAGGGAGGCTATACGTCTATGTCTCTCCATTGTCACCATGTAATAGTAAGACAAGGCAATGGCATGAGTTAACAGACAAGGTAAAGCACAGAAACTAGAAGAGGAATTAAAGTTAAGGTAACTATGTTTTTTTATATATTTATTAGGAATGTTCTGATTCTGGTGGTGCAGGGAACAGCTAAGCAGAGAGCAGCTGAAACACTACTCATTACATTTTAAGCCGTTACAGCAAATGCCAAAGGTTACAAGGCGGCAACAACTTTTTCTGTATGCCTTGTATGCACATTAATTACCTGGAACTAAACTGAAATATATTATGAGCCAAATAATCAAAGAGTCATATCAAAACAGATGGTAAACATGCTAACTTTAGCTTAGTCTCCTAATGTGTCATAATAATGCACATTAAAGCAACATAGTTTGCGTAAATATACATGGGGTTGATTTTATTCGTTTTAAGCTAGTATTGGACAAGCATTCTAATTCTAAATGCCTCTGAGAGGTATTAGGGACAAGAAAAATTCTTCATCCAGTCATTTGTAATTTTTACATTTATTGGGTTGGTCGTGCAATAGTACAACCGGTGTCACAAATGAGATCCATTTTGAAGAAACGTTTGAGGAGACATGGTTTTAGGTACTATGCTTTGAGCCTGGGGATCTGTGAATAGCCGTGGTGTTGCCCTGCCATAAAAAATGGGTGAATTAGCTCACATAAAAAAAAAAAAACAGAATATCATAGAGTATGTAATTGTTGGAGATTTCCATGCATTCTGTGAGTTGTGCTCTTCACTTTTTTGTAACTGCTGCTGCCTGGGAATGTAGCCTCTCTTCCTGTGGGCGATAATGGCTGGACATTATCCATGTGTTATCGCAAATGGACACCAGCTAAGATAATGCGGCAGCCATGGAGTGGCGACTTTGTTAGCAATGGTCTGGTTTGTGCTTAAGTAGAAAGGCATTTTGCTATGACATACAGTGTTTGTAGCTATATGAGCGTGGGCGACAGATCCAATAATAAAAGTAATTGAGTTAAATACGATTACACTGTACTGTAATAATATCATCTCAAATACGTTATACGTTAAATACAATGATTACTGATGTTAACACAACAGAAACATGCGCTAGCAGCCGAAGGTCTGGATTCTTTACATTTAAAATCAGGGCCAGTTTAGTTAACTGTTGTGGTTGTTTCTATTCTGGGTCAGACTCTTATCCCTGTGTGTCTATCAGTGTCGCGCTGCTCAGGAAGGGGTTCAGACCTTCTAACAACCCTGGATCCCACTTCACTGAGTGCAGGTTTTAACCCCAGTGGAAAACAGTCTGAAAATAAACAAAATCTAACCAACAAAAAACACTTGAACAAAGAGATGATACTTATGAAAGAAGAAAGAAAAATGTAAGGAGGCATTGGGATATTTTTGTGCTGTTTCTAACATTTAGTCCACTGAACGGCACCCCGTTTTGCCTCCAGATGTCTCGCTGACTCTGACGCCTGTTTCACATTGTTCAAGGACACAAGAATCTGTCACTGTGAGACTCAAATCAACAGACTTGTAAAGACTATAGCTCCACCCATCCCTGCCAGAGCACGCACACACACGTCAACAGTCCTTACAATACACACTTGTCATAACATTCAGTCATCCAAACATTCCAGTGACACCGAATGTACCCACATATCACTGAAACAATATAGGCTCTGTGATTTATTAATTTTGTTTTTTTTAACGGTTTATTCCAAGCCAGTTTGAAAACGCATAAAATACAGAAAAGAAATAAGTATAGTGTACTACAGAATACAAAAATAATTATAACAATAATAATAGCAATGACAATAATAATAATACTAAGAATGACTTGGAAAGGAGTAAGATGAAGAAAAACTTATTTAGTCCCACCCCTGTTCCCATTCCTTAAGAAATTACATGATTGTTGCCATTTACAACTTAGTAACTAAATCTTCACTGTCATATCAACATAGCATATTACATCGATAACAATATACATAGTGAAAAGAATTTACATATTCAATGTATAGATATTATAGCCACAATATACAAATATACATTACAGGTCCAGGCTGACCCCCCTGCCAATAACCATGTGATTCACACTTAAAGGAGAAAGACTAAATAAAATCTATGTGTGCAATCAAGAAGTCATTTTGACTTGCATCTACTTTTTGATCATTATAGAAAACATACAGGTGCATCTCAGCAATTAAGATAATCATTTAGAGGGTGTTTTTGAGTCATTTACCAGAAATAAAATGAATGAAACTCATAGGTTCAACATACAGATATATTTTAAGAATTGGTTTATATTAATGCATATGATTATAGCTTATAGCAAATAAAAAGCTACATTACAATTTCTCAGGTTACTTTAATTCTACATAAGATCTGTTTAGAGTGCTGCACCTTAATGAAAAGTTGAGTGGGAGGAAAACGTGTGGTGGATTTTTGTTTTAATTGGCTATGTGTAATAAATAAAAATTATAAAAATGAAGCCATAGTATTAATTATAAATATAGAAATCTATCACTCAGTAATTAAAAGCTTTCACTTTCTGAATTGAATTGCTGAAATAAATTAAAATTTCCATTCAATTCTAATTTATGAAGATGTAATTTATAATTATTCAATTGTCATGAGGCTTCCACTGACCAAGCACTAATAAACTGGAGGCCTTCAGCAACCAATATGGCTAAGATACTATTTGTAACCTAGGGAATGTCCTTTCAAAGCATTGCCTCAAAATCCATTTAGTGATATTGCATGTGAGGATAGAAAAGGCAGCTAAGAAGGTCGGTTTACCAAAACTGTGAAGGAAATGTCACAAAAATTGAAAGCAATTGGAAGAGATTCTCTCTGAAAGGGTTATCTGCGTAATCACAGCCTGATTTCATTTCATTTAACAAAATTACAAAATGCCATAAATCATGTGCTTCCCAATTTTACTAGCAATCAGAATTAGATTTGTGTACTTTAAA
Organism: Crenichthys baileyi; assembly: GCA_036173005.1. NCBI lineage: Eukaryota > Metazoa > Chordata > Actinopteri > Cyprinodontiformes > Goodeidae > Crenichthys > Crenichthys baileyi. The sequence goes on from JAHHUM010001741.1 coordinate 964,287, forward strand.
TCTCCAGCATTGAGCTCAAATTTTAAAACCCTCTGGAACCTGATGAGAGAACGCAGTTTTTTTTTTTCAAATCCAGTTCAATCTAAATGAATTTGCCAGCTGGGTCAAGGAGTGTGAAGCAGAGAGGACGTTGTTCATCTTCTTAAAGCGACGCGAGTTTTATACGATTTTAAACCACAAAGCCAGGTGGTCCCACCGCAACTGGGAGAGCACACAAGGGAAGCCATGGAAAGAAACCTTGGATAAAAAGAAAAGGATACAATTTAGTCGGACAGATTAGATCAGGAGGATAAAGTGATTGAATAGGAGCTAACAAAGAAGGTAAAAGAGAAAGAGGGAAGTGACTAACAACTATCTGTTCTAGGGCTGACTTTCTGAACTCTCAGTGGACTTCTGGTTGTGAAGGGAACTAAAGCCAAAGAAGAAGTGGGGGTTGTAAGGTTTGTCATGGAACACCTGCCTCCACTTAACCCTTTTCCTTTTCTTTCTGCTTGAACTGCTTCTTTCACTCATCTTCTCTCCACCTATCCCAGCAGTCCCACTCTATCACTCTTCTCCACGGTCATCTGGCCAAGGATTCTTCTTTTCCAAAACAAGCAAGAAGTCTTAGTCAAAGCTGGGAGCCTTACAAAAAGCCACTCAGAGTACTACTGAAGAACTCTTAGAAATTGTATTACCAGCAGTAATACCTGGAATTAAAATGTCAGTGACTTTCTTTTGCACACTCTGAGTGGCTTTAGGTGGATTATTTTGGCTTAAGTATCTGAAATCTTTTGTTGCAGAACAGCACAAAGTGGGGACAAATATTTTCACTCAATCTGTGCAATGAAAATAAACCTGTTGAGGAAATTAAATCCATTTAGTAGGGTCAAAATGAGTAGGCTTTATGAGGAAATAGTAAAAAGAACTGGGACCTAAATCAAAACAAATATGCAGGCATGTTTAACCTTCTGAAAGCTTTTTCAGGAACCCTTGGAGTTTTTTAAGGGCAACTGTTTTACCCCTACTGTTTCCATAGCCTCAATCGCAGTAAAAACAGATTATCCAGACAGAGATTTACACCAGAAGATGGATGTTGTAGGGAAGTAGTACTATCTTCGGTTTTCACCTGTAATATCAATGTTGGATGATTATTCTTTGGCCCTGCTTACATGACAACGATTCCTTTGAAAACGTGATTTTTTTTTTTGCTGTTTCTGTAAACATGTCTACGTGAAAACATTTTAAACTCAATCTCCATTCACACAGCAAAAGTGGAGATGTGAAAATGGTGTAATTCCCCCACCACCAGTAGGTAGTATGTTCTTTGAAACTTAACATGCACAACACTTTCTGCTTACAAAAAGGGGAAGAAAATGAGCATGTTTTTGGAGAACCGTTGTTAGATTCAAAAGAGTCAGCAGCACAAGTAGGTACTGTGCATTTTGCCATTGTTATTGTTGATATCTTCGTCTTCCATTGGCTTTAAGCTGGTCGGCAGCCGTTATGCTGTGCTCATGTGAATTAATTACTACTGATTTCAGTCATACTGCGCCTGAGCCAGGGCTTCCACATAAGAAAGATTAAATTTTTTCCATCTACACGACAATTTAGATCGTGTTTTCAAACCATTACACTGGAACACGTTTTCTGATGAAAACGGAAAACAGGGCCTTTAATATAGAGCATTAAAAATGTTTCTTCTGGCCATTAGCAGTAATTAATTTTATTGATTAATAGCAAGGCGACATCAAACTATGTGACAAAGACAAAATGATTATGTATTTAAAACGTAATCCTAACAATTAGCATTGTTATAGCAGCTAGTATTACTAAAAGCAGTTTTGTGTATATTCCCTAGAAAATGTAGAGCCTCCAAAGCTACAAAAAGGCTGCTAGAATTTCCAAATTTAGTATGTCCCAGTTCAGACAGTAAGTCATGTTGCAGAAAGAGAACCTTCTGTAATGTGACCTAATGTGTATACCAGAAAGCCCATGTGTAATACGGCAGAGGTTGAAGAAGGTTTGCTGCATTTGCTTACTAAAGAAGGCATGCGCAGAATTGCGGCAATTGCCTTATTCTTTTATTAGTTATTATCACAATACTTTACACATTCTGTGTACTTTGTTCAGCCTTCTTGTTATCTGCGTTAGGTATTGCGCTCTCTCGCACTCTCAGTCCAAAAGAACCACAGAAATGTTTTAACCTGTTTTAGATAATACAGTTTCCTTCTAGCTTGTTAAATCTCTTTTATCCCCTGGCTGCAGTTTTAAACTTGCTGTCAAACTTCAACGAATGGCAGTGCTTACGTATGGTGCAGTCACTGATTATAAAAAGGTTGGACATCTTCAGTTTTTTATTGGCCGCTCCCTGCTCAGGGCAGATCAAGAGATGCACTGTGAAATTGGCCAATCACTAGAATCTGCCAAATTTCCTCATGAACTGCCCTGACTAGTGATCTGTCAATGGAAAAAGAAAGATTGGAGACTTTTTTTGTTTCCTTTGCAAATAAATTCTGGAAGGAGCCAAAACAATGCCAAACGGGTTTGCTAACATGTTTAAAATTTGTTAATCAAAATTTTAAAATGTTAAAGAAATCCAACAACTGTCATGGTCCAAATCTAAGCTAAAATACGTTCTGATCTACTAATACCACAAGTACAGAAACATACAAGTTTTCACCATCTACAAACATGTGCATCTGATGCAACCTAGAAATGGAAAAAGGGACTACACATCTCAGAACTTAAATACTTAATATGAGTTTTCAATTAACTGAAACTAGTTTAAAACCATCTTGGCTTTAACTTGTAAATATTGTAAGTATTGTCCTGGCAGGGCAAGTATGCGATGTCACGAACTACTTTTTTGCTTAGATTAGGAAGGGGCACAACTAGGCTAAATTACGGGAGATAAAGAATAAAACAGAGAATAAAACACACAGAAAATGTTAGGGGTAAACATGACCGATGACAAAGAGGTTGCAATCAAACTCTTAACTTATAGTTAAAAACATTTAAATCAAGCAGAAAAATGTTCTTAGCCATATTCATGTTCACGGATGCCATTTTTTACTCTTTGCATGTGGTTGTTTTCACAATCAGCAGAGGTCACTTGTTCTTAAATGTAATTATCGGGCATGGGAACCCCAAAGTGTTGTTGCAACACAATTTCTTCATTTATATTTAATTTATTTTTAGTTTAATTTAACTTTCTAACTAAGTTGATGCTGAGTTTGACCAAAGATTTTCCTATATGACTGTGTAACTGATAGCCATCCAAGGTTTGAACACATTCAGCATAACTTAATACAGTACCGAGAGGATGAGCATTTCTCACTTTCACACCGTAAGCTGTCCAAGCATCTAACTGGTGGTTCTACTAATTAAAAGGCTCTTTTAGGTCAGGAGTTATTCATTTAACAGCATAGAGGACATGGGGTCCTTCTATTCAAACCAACAACAGGCATTAACTCCTCCTTTCACACTTTTTCTATGCACCATAAAGGGTTTGCCTGTCTCTCTTTTTTTCTCTGCTTTGTTCTCTCTCCCTCTTTCATTCACATATTCTTTTTCTCCCACTCCTTTGAATGAACTCCTTTACATAAGGTCTGCTTCCCAGTCATCTGCTACCATTCGGTGAAACTTGCAGCAACACAACCAGATCCTTCAATGCAAGATGATTTCTAAAGTGCCTCTTTAGATTTGGCTTCCTTGTCTTGTTTTTCTCCCTTTTCCACTTACGCCCTTTCTAATGCTCTTCTGGACTCATTTCTTCTTTTTATTCATCAACTCTCTTCAAATATTGTACTGGAACCGTCACTATTAGCCTGGGCCTGTACTGAAAAATGGGATTAATGGCTTACCGAGGTAACTTCAAGTTCAGCTTTGGGTTTTCAGTATTACAAAGCTTTTTTAGTCCTTACTGAGGTCCATCACCCTGGTAACCTGCGAAAATCCTTACCAGCATCAGATGTGCAGAAACTTTGTGAAGTTGAAATATGCAGCTTCAGGTCATTGATTATGACTGGCCATATAATGTCAGCTTAACCAAGTTTACACTAATGGCCAGAGTCTGAAAAACAGGTGCTGATTTACAGATTAGATGACATCTCTATTGGATGTTGACCCCTGGGGTCTATTAAGTCAAATACACAGGAGAGATACGTTTTTTTGCTTATTTTAAGCTGAAGTGGATGAGTCTCCATTCGGTTTAAATTCCTTTCTTCTGCAATTTATGCCCCCATTTAATCCCAAGCTATTGCCTTTTTTTTCCCAACCTACTTCCCTTTCATTCCCATAAACTACACACCTCATATCCATACTCTCAACCCTTAGTAACCCTAAGAAAATATTTGGTTGAATTTTTGGAAAAAGGTAAAATTATGAAAGTTTACTTTTACCATTTTTTTCAAAATAATTTTCTTGGCATTGTGACTGCTGCAAATGCTTTTTTATACAAGTTTAAAAGTAATCAAATCTGACGACATTTACTGAAATATGTCAAATCATTTCACTCTGAGAACATCAGAGGTAGACAAGTGAGGCTCCAGTCAAAGGTTTTGCACTCCAAAGAAAATGCATCCGCACTGTAATTATTTTTTGGAATAGAGGCCAGTCCAAAGAGCAGGTCTGTCTGCCAATACTGGTGGTCCACCAGCACTTATGGGACTGGGCTGCAAGATTTCGCGGAAGTGTACCGATCTGCATGGCATACTTTATATATCCCAGCAGGGGCATTCATTTTCCATTTTCTAAACTCTGAAAGGACATCAGAGTGGAGCGTCAGTTCATAATGACCTCTCAGAGGTCTGGTAGGCGTTCACTGTCTGAGTTATGAACACACGAAGGGCATAAATTTACCAACACAGGTTTTTCAGCACAGACCAGTGGTAAAACAGTTGGTTTCCTTCTCACTCTGTTGCACCACTCTGATAACTTATGAACTATGTTAGTTCAAGATACTGGAACAAGAAACTACAGCAGATTTGTAGCTTTTATGAAGAGAGTAAAGTAATCTGCAATAACAGCAGGAAAAAAACTGAGGTTATTTTCAAAGTGTACGTATATCATATATATCTTAAAAAGAAACTCTTTTCAAAACCTGTGCTTTTCATTACAAGAACACATGTCCTTCTTCATGTCTTTACTTTCCATGGAGATGATTTGAGCAAGAGATGCGAAAAACTGTCCAGCTGGAAGAGTTGATGATCCCATAAAGACACCATTGTTTTTTTTAGCAGCTCTGAAGTGAGTTTAGCGAATGTATTTTACAGTGGCGAATCAGCCCTATTAGAGTTGGGTCTATTTTTTAGCCAAACAACCCAAATCCTCCCCTCACCCACAACCACCAGCCAACACCTTCTCCCAAAACAGTCCACCACCCCACCAATATGTAATCTGTCAATAACGTTGCCAGATTCAGTTGTGTTGCATTGCAATCCAAGGGTTGTCCTCAAAGTGATTTTATGGTTCACAACTTTTGACTTCGCCTGGTTTCAGTCGGTGTATTTCAGCACAGACACATTTATATGCTAGCTGTGTGGTTTTACTGTTTACAACAGATCCACTGCAGACCAGGTGGTTAAGAGTGCTTCTTTAGTAAGAACTTTAAAAGTCTGCAGTTACAACTGTGGCCTGATTGGTGTGATGTGTCAGTGATGGTACTGGTGGGGTATCAGCCTAATTTCAGCGTAGCGGTGACAACTTTCATCGTGGCGGTCCACTTCACTGAAAGTTGTCACCGCTACGCTGAAATTAGGCGATACGCTCATTTTTTATGAGCCTTTTGACTGACATCTCGGCTCCCTCTGTATCATTTTTATGCTATAGGGCATGCGCTGAGTCTGTTCCCGCTTTCTTTCACCCTATGACCCTGTGCGACCGCTAACGATAAAGCTTTCTAAAATCGCATCCGCTTCGAAGGGTGGTTATAATGGGCGTCATATCATGACGGGTCTGCAGAGGAAAATCGTTCCCCCCTGTTAGACATAATCTTTTCTCTCCCCCACCCCCCGACATGCTCATAAAATTTCTTGGTGAGAACCTTGGTTATTACCACCAGGGAACTTCTAGTGTACATTCTTACACCCTAACTGCATGATCTTTCAGCACTGAATCATGCAGTTGGGATTTGACCGGTGTAGGTATTTTAGCCTGTAAATTAGAGATGACTGCAGCCTAAATTCCTTTAGAAAATGAACTTTAAAGGTGGAAATCACATACTTATCTAAGCCAAAAAAAAATCCACAACTTACTGAATTGTATAACTTGTATTTTAACTTTTTTTCAAGAGCATAAAATACTTAAGAGAAATGACCAGCATGTAGAGTGATTTAATTTTGAACTAAAAATATGAGGCTTGGGGCACCGTGGTGGCACAGGGGTAAAACTCCCAGCCCAGGCGACCTTTGCTGCATGTCTTCCCCCTCTCTCCATCACTTTCCTGTCTGCTTACTGTTGACAACTTAAGAAAAATAAAGGCCACTAGTGCCGCAAAAAACATAAAAAAAACTAAAATCATAAAAAAGTGAGGCTACAAATGTGTCGCTAACTTTCTAGCTAACTTTCGCATTGCTTTCCTGCCGCAATGTGAAGAAATTGCACTTCCTACAAAACATTCCTGCCTTGGCCACCTTGTTACTGTTCATTCTTTTTCTAACAGGTACCTGAAATTCTGTAAAGATTTAAATTGGTTGGCACTTCTTCTGTGCTAATTTAGCCAAATGAAATCATGCTAACTGCTACTAGCCAGTGCTTTACAGAACAGACTTTTTGTAGGTGAGAAAAATTGCCACCTTTTAAAAGAATATTACCCCGTAAAAAAATAACAAAATATTTCAAGTATTTTAATGCCATTTTAGAAGTGTTGTTCTTCTATTTATACATAACTGTGTTTGAGTTTAGATAACGCCAGAAGGATGTATATCTGGTATTTAGGTGTTGAATATGTTGAATAACCAGGATGTGACAACAAAAAAGTTTTACATGCTCACTGTAGCAGCAGCATACATGGATGGAGTTCCAGACTCCCCCGCACTGTTGTCTGTTTCCACCAGCATTTTCCTTTTTTAATTCAGCGTATAAAAAGTGTGAAATTGGGAAATCCCAAAATGATGGTTTAACAGTGAAAGGCAGCAAGACTATAAAATCTCTTTTAAGCTTTGCTTTGATAGACGTGGTGCCTAAAATTACTCATTGGCTGAGACAGCTTTGTGTTTGCCCAGGCACGACAACAGTAAAGAGAAAAACAGAGACATGATGATAAGCCAGAGATGAAATGTAACAAGAATAGAAGCAGTCTAGGTGTGTTTATCTGTATCAATGTATATCAAGATTTTAAAAAGTTACAGTTTCAAAACCACTATAATTTGGCATTATATTATTCCTACGGTTTAAAGCCCTTTTAATGAGATGCCAGGCAACACGACAAAGTGACTGGACTTTTCTCCAGCTGTATGGCACATAGAGCAATGCATTGCTGCTCCATCTGTTGCTGATAACTATCAGTTAACAGACTAAAATAAGGTTTCTACACTTTATTTCTGAAATGCACACAGTCCTAGGATGGAGAATAAAGATGCACAATTCATCACAATTATTAAGGTGCAGCCCTCTGCAGGCTGGCAACCCGAGCAGATAGCCTGACTAATTAACCAGGCAATACCATGTAGTCTCCTTGATATGTATAATATTCCATGTAATAAGCATTTGAAAACTATTGCTAAATTTAGCGGGTGTTTATTATTATATATAAATTATATATTATTATAACTAACAATTTTGTTTGTCTGCTTGTTCTTGCAGGGTCCCAGAGGGGCTGGTGCCTACCTCCAGCAGTGATTGGGCGAAAGTCGGGGTACACCCTGGATACGTTGCCAGCCAATCACAGGGCAACACAGACACACACAGGACAAACAACCATGCACACTATTTTAGATCATATTATACATTTTTATTTAAACATTTTATGTAAATGCCTAGACACTGTAAACCACTGGTATTTTCCCTCAAGCTTGTCTATCACACCTTGGGAATCACTTACTAGCCAATGTCTAGAATAATGAACACAAGAAAAGATTAATATATATTTAATTAATTAGAGGCATCAAAAAAAAGAGAACCTTAGTAAAAGTTTCAAACCATTAAAAGCCAATGCAGATATCTGTGCGGATCAGGCTTTTCATTTGCAAACAGCAAGCTGACTCGTGCAATCCAAACTGAAGGCAAAGACAGTTTATTAAGTGACGTCTATTATCTGAGAAAATAGAGATAATAAATGTAACGCAGAGTTAAGAACTCCACTGCTGTTGTTCATTGAATATGAGGTCTGACTCTTCATCTTACTCAAGGCTCCTGCTGATTTTAAACTTAGTCTTGGATAAAAATGTAATTTTAGTGACAGTGGGCAACAAATTTGATTTGTTCAGTCTTTCATCTTGCACTCTCTTATCTTCTGATCTTTTTTTACTTTTGTTTTTGACTCCTCTGTTTTCGGGTAGTCTGTAAAGTTTATGATTTGCTGATGGAAAGGGTAGGCAGAGGTCTCATAGGGTTGTTTGCGACAAAAGCTGCACATCTGCACTGAACCTTGATTCATCTTAGCTGCGCTCCCTTCAAAAAGCCAAAGGTTTCTGCTAGGGGTAGAGGCTGTGCTCTACATGTAAACTTGCCAAACTGTCTTTCCAGTCTTGTCTTAATCTGACTTCTGAGGTTTTGTTGGGGCAAATCTATCCTAATTAGGAGTAAATTGATCTTTAAGGCTATTTGTAAGCTTTAATGATGGCATAGCTGGTCTGAATAAAGACCCGGGCACTTCCTGAGAGGGTCTATAAAAAGGTTAATAGAAAACAATGTAAATAACAGAATGAGAGAAAGAAAAAAAAAGCATCTGCACCAGGTGAGATTTCCTGAATGCAGCTGCGAGTATTTTTCCCGTCATTTAGCAGTTCATGAAAAAAACCACAAACAGCCAGATGTGACGGGGGGCGTAGACCCTAACCACACACCGTAAACCTAACAAACACAAACTTAACATGCACAACAGTCAAGCTAATCCAAGGTGAATTTATGCATGGCACCATTTTTCACCTATTCCCACTGAGAGCCGTGGGGAGATCTCTATCGAGGGCAGGTCCGTCTCATTAGGATGAAGGTCAAATGATGTAAAGGGCGTGAAAATACATCAAAGAGGTCTGCAGGAAGCTGAATAAATCTGAGTTTAAACTTAAAACAACCTGTTTATGTCAGATTTGATTATGAATCTTTGCAAGAGAAGAAAAGATACAGAAACAGCCTGCATGCAAGTTAAAGAAAGCATCAAGTTTAGTTGCTTTTCATGATCAGTATATGACTTTTTTAAGGATTTAATTGTTTGCTGATCTGATCTAATAGAAGAAAATCATGTTTTAGTAAACCAATTGAAACACAAATCAGCTAAATTAGGTTCAGATTTGCAATTGTTATGAATTGTTATTCAAACAGACAGTGTCCAAGGTGATGCAGTGGCCACACAGTTTACCTATCGCTCCCTGCTGACCTATATTCCCCTTTGTTATTCCACACAAATCGGCACTGCGTAAAACCACTGGCTGCTAATTGCTTTCACATTACAGAGCAGCCGGGTGAGCTTGGTTGCTTTCCAAGACCACCAACACTGAGACGTGGGGTGTGCACAAATGCATGCAAGCCAATCCCACCAGCTGCATGACCAGCTACAGATTTACATCTCAATACACCTGTATTTATACTCTGATTTCATATCTGTTTGCAATTTCATTGTTGTCACAACTGGATAGTTTACACTTTTTTTGTATTATTGTAGTAAGATTGTAGCCATCACTAGCTGATGCTAACTCTTCAAACAATGGGTTTCCATGGTCACATTTTTATGCCTATTTTACATTGTCTTTTATTCAGCGATTTAAATGGTTAAATATTTTTTAAACCAATTGGGTATGCCAAAATGTAGCCTAAACAAAGACATTGAGATTTAAACCACTATATCAACCCCGACCACCTTGCAACATATAGTTGAAAGGTGCTTAGACAAAAGGCAACATCATGTTTTCAATGTAAAGACCATACATTCAACCTTTCCTGCCCACAACCATCACCACTCATAATGCCTTTTGGAGTTGACTTGGAGGACGAGAGCTTCTCCAGCATCCATTTTTTTAAATGGTCTAATCCTCGCAGGCGTGTATGCAAACTCCAGGCCGGGAAGGCTTCACAAGAAGAATTAAAGTTTTTGAATATTCTAGCTGGAGTTCAGAGTTAATTCTATAGAGTGGGCTTAAGAGGCCAGAGGACAAAGGAGATTTATTTTCAATCTGATGGATTTGGAGAATGTTTGCAAAGTGAAGTGTGTAACTGGCTGCACAATTTTTTTGGTTTGCTTGTTCTTAATTTTTGTAAAATCCCACAGATAATTTGTCTATTATGTATGAAGATGGTATATTACAGCCTGTTTCCATTGCTTTGGTTCGAGGTCCCATTTGGAAATCTCGACAACCAGCAGTTGTTAAGCAGATATGAACATTTTCCAATGAATATTTTGTACCTGCTTGGATGAATGATTTGAAATAGACGCTCTAGGTAAGCAATAAGGTGGTGCCAAGCTGGCTTTCTGGCTATGGAAAACCAAAATGGTTCTTGACCGTCTTTGCTCAACCCATTAGAACTGGATGGAGTACTGGAACCAGTTTGCTAGAGATTTCCAGTATGTAAAAGAACACAGTAACACAGCTCACTCAGAGTGTTGGGATTTTCTAAACAGGTTTACGAGCTTACACTACACTCATTAGCAGTGAGCTGTTTGTAGCCATTAAACATGGAGGCCAATGGGCAGGAAATTTGTTGCTTCCTTAAATTATCCTACATGTAGCAAATAGGCAGGCAGAGCTTTCACTTATCTCACAACCATGCAACTGACATAGCAAAACAATATTAGGAAAACAAACACGAATCAAAAAGTGATTTTATCTCTAGAGGTAAAACACAAAATTATCCTGAGCTTTCCAATAAAATAGTAGTATTATTATTATTACAATCTAAATCTCGACTCTTTTGTCTGTAAGTTTGATCTCCCAACAGTCACTTGAAAATGAAAAACAAACAGTGAGGGAACTGAGAGTGAGCTAAACATCTTAACTTGATTTTAGCAGGTAATTCTAGCAGCTGTAAACTGAATTCAGCTGCCTGAAAAGTTGTACGGGTAAGAATACTGTAAATAAGAAACAACTTTCAAAACAAAGGACAGTGTCTGGTCTGGGTAATCATGAGGAGCTTTAGCTGGCCAGCTGGCTGGAGATAAATCAGATTTAAAGCAATGACAAAATGAAAAAGACAAAGCTAAGGGTCCAACATGAGGGCAGCAGGGGACAGTGGGTCGGTGCTGCATGGCTGAGACAGGAACAACTCGAGAAATAATAATAATGTTGAGCTGAAGAAAACATGCTCCAGGATAAAACTAAAACACCAACACTAAAAAGGCCAGAAGTCTCAGAGAGGACAGGAAGAGATCAAGCCAAAGAGAAAAGGGGAAAGAAAGTTGAGACAAACTTTAGTATAAGTCCAAACTGTTAAACTGTAACAGCAGTGGAAAATTCTGACACCACTGTTGTTTAAAACTCTCATACCATGAGTCTAGCATCACACCCACAGCAATCCAACTTGTTGCAAATTATCAGCAGCAGCACAGTTTTTATCAGTGCATCAGCTGAGCATGTCAGGAATAAAAAAGCCACCCACAATACAACCCCAGGGTTTTGTTTTCTCTAGTAACAGACTGCATCTACAGACAGACCTTGTTGCAAAACATCACTTCACATTATGTGCAACAATACTAGTGCATCTCAGTAAAGTAAAATATAATCCATATTTATTTCAGATATTTAATAACAACTAGAACTCATTTAGATTTACCTGTTTATTTCTGTTCATTTCGTTTATTATGACTTACAGCTATTTATGACCTAAAACTCTAATTTACTTAAAATTATAAGATTACTTAAGACAGAAAAGGATTTGTAATACAAAAATGTCAGCTTACAGAAAAGTATGTCAATGTACTGTGAAGTATATGCCTTCAATACTTGATCAGGGCTCATTTTGCATGAATTACTATCATTAATACAGCTTGACATGAAGGTGATCAGCCTGTGGTCTGCTGAGGTGTTAAGGAAGCCCAGGTTGCTTCACTAGCAGTCTTCAGCTCATCTGCATTGTTGTCTTCCATCCTCCTCTTCACAGTACTGCTTCTCAATGAAGTTTAGGTCAGACAGATTTGCTGGCCAATCAAGCATGACTGGTCATTAAAAAAGTATTGGTACACTTGTCAGCGTGGGCAGATGCCAGGTCCTGAATGAAATCACCTACACAAAGCTCATCAGCTGAGGGGTGCATGAAGGACTCTAAAATGTTCTGGTAAATGGCTGCCCTGACTTTGGTCTAAATAACACCCAATGGACAGATGCCCAGACTCCCCAAAACATCACAGACTGACAAAACTTGGACTTCCGCCTCTCTGCTCTTTCTCTGGACTCTGGGCCCTTGATTTCCAAATGGAGTAGAAAGTTTATTTTGATATAAAAAGATGACCAAACCACAATTGAATCCAACCATTTTCACCCTAGCCATTTCTGAATCATGGTTCAGAAGTGGCTTAAAATCAAGCACCGTGACAGCTGTAGCCCATGTCCTGAATGTGTCTGTGTCTGGTGGTTCTTCTTGGTTGTGCATCTTTTTCTATCAGTTATTTTTTCTTCCACTCAACTTTCCAGTTCTGTTCAGTCGGCAGTCTTCCCTATGATTGTTTCCTGTTTGTTTCATTATTTGTGTGTAGTAATCATTAACATTAACCCTTTGTGAGTAATACATGTATATAATACACAAGTTTCACTTATTTAATTGAAGTAAACTTTTCAATGATATTCTGATGTATCAAAATGCAACTGCACGAACAGTTGTACCTCTTAACAAAAAGTTCAGTGATTATTCTATTCAAGTTTACTCTGCAAGTTTAGTCTGTCTATTTTTTCATTTTAGAAATGTATGTGCATCAATAATTATTTTGGCATCAGTATGCGATTTTAAGGTAAACTGACTATAATGGCTCGACAAAATGGTGGCAGACATAATGGCGAGAGGTAATGAGCTTCTTTGGGTAAAGCTTAGTGCTGCAGAAGGAGCCACACAGAGGTTAAACAAATGCACAGTGGAATCACGCGGGTCTAAGCCTCTTATATAGGCCCCTCTGAAGAGAAGATCATTGACTTCTGATAGCAGGATGGAGTTCAGGAGATGTGCACGATAAAGGGGCCAGAAGGTCCTACAAAGTTCTCTTTTGCTCTGGCAATTATTGGAAGTTCCAGAGTCAAATCTTTAAGATTCTGGATATATACAACTATTTAAAAGATAATTAAAAGGGCTGCTGTGACTCAAATTGTTACATGAAAATATTTTTTCATCTCAGTATCATTCCCGACCTGCTCACCTCCTCTGACTATTGTTCGTTTTCCCTGTTTTTCTTAAACTACTATTGTGCTTCATTTACTCAATGAACCTCTTCCCCTTTTCCTCCCCAGGTCCCCCCTGTCCTGCTGGAGTCGCAGGGCAATGTAGTTTCATTTCCTGTCTGGCTGAAATTAATGCTCTTTGATAGGAGGGGGGAAGGAGTGCTGATGACTGACGGAGAAGGAGACAAATATAGAGAGAGACAAGAAAATAAAAGTGGGTGCGAGAGAACCACTGGCACCCAGGAGACGATCTCACCAGTTGGTAAATTTAAGCCGGGGTGGTTCCAAGTCAGTGTCAGCTTTGATAAACATCTGACGTACGGAATCACTGGTGAAAGTGAAAATATGAACACCGGGAGACTGCTTTAGAGGGAAAACTCAACTTTGGAGTAACAGTGATCCCTATTTTTGTTATTTGGGTCGCAGTGGGACCAACTGGCATCCTGAATGAGAGTTAGACAGAACGAGACAAGAGTGAAGAAGGTAATACAACGGCAGATTCCAGTTCTGTGACTATCTCATACCCTTCCATTATCATTCTGGCAGAATTTATCCACAGGAACTCAGACATTACACAAGACATTGGTAGTGCTATAAGCCCTTTAACCCTTCTTGAGAGTCTGACTGTCTCATTCCATTCTTTTTGTTTCTGTTTAATACACCAAAAACCTGAATTGTTAAGACCTCAATTGCTCTTCCTAAAGGGAAGCTACCTCGTGGTGAGTCCATCAAATCCACAACGAATTTGTGTGAATGAGTGAGTGTTGACAGACTTCCCGAAGATTCTTGGCATGTTTATATAGGAATCCTTTCACATTCGTTTTACTGATTTGGTTTATGGAAATATCAAAGTCAGAATTTTCAAAACATATATATATTCGGCTAAGGGTCAAAAATATATATATTCGGTTAAGGGTCAAGAAAAAGGTTTCATTTTCTTTGACGTCCTCTGAATACAATGTGTCATAAATTTATTCCCTTCACATCTTGCACTGGTGCCTTCAGCAAAAATGTGCATAAAATTGCAAAAACGTAACTTGTGCAAGTACCCAGCAAGTCATGTTCTTCAGACATTTAAAACTACCACCTACTATTTCTTAAATGATGTTATAAACAACAAAACTAGAACTTAGTGTACATATATGAAAATTTTTTTTCTGGACTATTACCAAATCCATTGGAAGAATGAACACAGTTGAGGCCAAAATGAGGCATGAATTTTAAGGACAGGGGCCAACTGTGTTTTGGTAGATGGTTTTTTAACGATAATTCAGAATTACAGCGAGCCCTTTAACTTCAGAAACGTTTGTTAATGTAGACAGTGAAGTTTTTGTGTTTTCTTTGGTTTATGTTTTTTTTATTCATTTTATATAACAGTCCAGTATGGGGTTCTAGGTAGCTCTGTCACTGTTAAAGAAAGGTGGTCTTCAGTCTTAACTAAATCTTTGGGAACTCCTGAACAACATCACTGTACACCAAATTCAAGGCAACACCACATCTTTTGTAAGATTTGAGTGGTTTAATAAATTTTAGCTAATTCAGATTTCTCTTTAAGAACTTCAATATAAGAAGATATTAGAATAGCATTCTTAGTACTTTTTCCAGTTTTCTTGTGGTGAGAGGCCATTATTTTTTTATATTAGGAGCAGAGCCGCCATCACATTGCAATCCCTAACAAATGTTGCCCCTCAACTCTTACAAAAACAACTGAAAACATTTCCATATCTAACATTTTCCATGACAGAGGTTAAAAGTTAAAAATAGAGTAACTTTGCTGTCCTCTGTTCCTGATCCTTCCTATTATCTTCTGAAAGTCTTGCTCTCTGGCAGCCTGAATGCTTTTTCATAGCTCAATTCACATTCAAATATAGCATAAATGTATAGCATAAAATTAAAAGATTACTTTAAAACCACCATTCACATTCGTTCACGTTCATGCCGTCATATTTTTTGCAGTGTAACATTGCAGAATACTTTATTTGAGAATACATTTTCTTAACTTTAGTTCTTAGCTAAAAGGTAGTCGTTCCTTTCCACACTCACCACATGCTTGCTCAGGAGGCAGGACGGCTGCCATCAACAGATAACACTTTACCAATTGGCATTATAAGGAGAATACAGAGGTTGAAACAGAATAACCTGAAATTGGCTGTATTTTATTATAACCTGGACTGAACTGGAATGTATAGGATTGAATTTGAATCTATGTGATTTGATTTAACCGATTTCATTATATATTACTTGATGTGAATTAGAGCACTTTGTCCTGTAAAGAGCAATAAGAGGACATTTGTTGTGAACTGGCGCTATATAAATAATCTGAATTGAACTGAACAGTCCTCGGTGGAGACAGGCAGCTAAAGCGACATTTATTATTTATATATTTATTAGAAAATGTGTATGAGACAATGAAGCTACATGTGGAAGGTTAGAACACACGCCAAACATAAGCACTTCACTACCCATATGTATTCCTAATATACCAAAAACACCTGAAGTGATGAGTATAGACAGTGAAGAGCTGAATCAAAGAGGACTTTTAACAGCTTTCTGAATAACGTCCAGAGATAAAGCTCACCAATTTACAGCTGTGAAGTTAAAAATTATTTATGCCACGAGAGGTGGTGAAAGGAAAAGGCTTAAGCATTTTCAGCATTATTATTTTAGCAGATCTCTAAATCTGCTTGGTCACCAAGTAGCCTAATTTAACTGGCAGCTTTAAACTAAAACCTATTTGGAGGAACTAATCTTCCAAAGAAGAACGTTCTTGCAGTCAACCTGAGACAGGCTTAAACACTAGTCTCTGTAGCCACTACCAGTGTTTACAAAGCAGTAAAAGCCAAAGCACAAAAGCACACTTCTTTCGGTTTCTTCTATGGTAATAGAACCTTCTCAAATATATATATGAGATGCTAAAAAACCTAAACTAATCACAAGCAAACAGAAAATAGAAGTACAGAGTTAATTCACCCCAAACACAAATCATTAGATGGCCCGTAAAATTTGATTTCCCGGAGCCCAGACATGTTTATTTAATGATTCCATTTCCAGGAGGGGTGGATTTCCACATTACACAATACAACATTTGTGTTTGCACATCCAAGCGTGAAAAAAAGAGAAAGAAGCAAACAAAAAACGGAGGGATGGACCTGCCAAGAAGAAAATACATGTGATGATGTATTAATAATAACTGCAGAAGGCCAAGTTTATACAAATCCCCCAGGAGCTGATGGTCTAATGCTTTTGCTGTCTAACCACACCGACTCGTACTAGAAAAAAACAGCTGAATATGCTGCCTTAAATGTCTCTCAATGCTGTTATCAGAATTCTTTTCATTGGATAAAAGGTCCCTGATTCTAAATAGAAGAATTACCGCATGAGAGCCTGCTTTAATTTCAACAAGATTTCTCTAACTAAAATTTGAGACATATAAATGACAACCAAATGCCAGAAGCTGGCAGAGTTGTTATTCATGTGAACCTGCAGAGCATAGGAGCCACTCTGCCCTCAGTTACTGTTGAGTAAACAGACGCCTGAGCTCAGACTAGCATGTCAGTCAGAGGGGCAAGAAGGGCCAAGTGGAGGAGCCACTGAGCAGCCAAAAGGAGCTTGTGTGCATGTGTGTCTGAGTGGGAGAAAGAGGTCTTTGGAAGGCGCTGTAAAAGTAAAGGCAAAAGGAAAACTGTGCGAAATGTGCCAGCATTAGTCTCAGTGTTTGTTTGCCAGTCAGATAAGAGGAGTGCCAAGGAGTTTGGATGTCATGCCCATCATGGTGGTGGAATGACAGGGGAGCCGAGTGTTTTCTCATATCCAACCGAGCAGAAAGGAGGTCTGAGAGAACCACTGAAAACAAATGCACAACTTCTGAAGAATCTTGACTGATCCTGAGAGTCTGTTAGCAGTTAGAGACAGGTATGACTTGCATATGTCCCTAAGCTTTATCTGATTTTTTGTTAAATTCAGAGAAGTGCAGCAAAGTTAAGGGCAAGATTATGCATAACCCTGGTAGATTTTGGTTTAAACTTGTTTACGTTCAACCAAAAATTTATTTTATTTTTTTCCAGAAAATGAAAAAAACATCTCTCAAAAGATCACACAGCGAAGATTTCACATGTACACCACTAATGCAAGTTGATCCAAATTCAACACAAACCAATGGTCACATTGGAAGCACACTTCCACCATCTTTATTGTTTTACTTTGTTATGGTCTATGGATGAAAATCAAAGCAATAAAAAGACATTATTATGACTAATAATCAGTATTGTGTGATATTTGGCGGCATTGGTAATACTTATTGGTGGTGTTGTTAGAAAAAAAGCAATGACATTATGTTTTTGTGGAAATGCAGTGAAACAGCAAAATCTTCGTTCAAAGTTATACCATTACAGTGTCATACTGGCCCAAAACTGTTCCATGCTCTTTTATTTTGCATACTTATCCGGACCTGAAAAAGTAATAGCAAATTAACAAATTAAATTTCAGATTAACTGCCCATAAAAACATTGCAACCCTATACTTAATTCAATTTCTAAAAAGCAATGAACATATTTTAATTTTTATACAGGCATAAATTAGACAGTGCCCAAGTAATAAAATGGTAAAGTGAATGGCTTTCTTTAAATAAATGCATGTGTATTTGAAAGGCCATAAAGTTAGCAGTATTTAATACCTTGGGAGGAGTTGCAGTGTCTCACAAAGACCTAATTGTGGGTGAACAGCTATCAGCCTGCCTGCATGGAGAGCTGGTATCTGGGGTCCTTAATGCAAAGCAAACAAGGTTTAAAAAGATTTACTATGACATGCATAGGGGAACCTAAAAAACCATGTTTCATCCTACCGCCTGCATGATGTTCACGTTTTAGGTAGTTTACCATAGATGATGCTTAAGAAGCACTCATATGATAAAATAAACGATGGAATTTACAGCTCTTCTACTCCCTGTGCTGCTCAACATTAAACATCTTTAAATCCATATAGGAAACTGATACACAAAATGTGTGCTTTATTCTATTACACTCATTAAAGTGTCACTTTGTCATCAGCATAATCTCACACTCTCAGCTTGCCTTACCGAGCTGCAGCAAAGAACTCATTGTATTGTGAGCATGAAGTACAGCGGGGAACATTTTCCTAATGTGGCAACAGTAATTTATCTTCCAGGCTGAGTCGGAAGACATCAACACAGAAAGTATTGAACAGAACATTTAGGGATCTGAAGAGAAACAACAAGACTTTTATGCAGCCTCTTTGTCTGGAAAAAAACATCTCAAGTGGCCACATGTGAGTTTGTAACTTTAGCCCTAGAATATTTAACCGCTATATTTGAAAACTTGGTGACCCCAAGATACCAATCTTTGCTGCAATTCTCCAACAGTGATCACTGGAGACGTTTTTGGCAGGATAAACTTGCTGCCAGCCTTATATCAGGGTTCTCATTTATTGCTCTGATTGTTAATATAGGTAAATTTATCATAATAAGTTCCTGAATTCGTAACTGATTTGTATTTTATTCTTAGTCATTTCTTGCAGGAAGTATTGTCTTGACCACTCAGGGCCATTGTACCCCTAAAAACTGCCCAAATCTCCCTTATGCCTTTGGACAAAAAAATATGAAAAAATAAGAAATAAGGATAATTATCAATTTAAAAAAAGTAAAAAACAAAAACAATATTTAGTTTTAAATGAATAAGAAATGTAAAACAAAGTAAAATTCTACTTTTTAAAAAATATAGTATTAATTTTATGTCCAAAAACAAGTGCTTTAGTTTTTACATTTTAGTGGCAAAGACAATCACTTCACTTCAAACATTTTAACTTACTATCAATCATCAGTCAAAGAACATTTATTCCTGCTAGTCCCTCATCACTTTTATATTATATCCTGATGGAAAATCCCACAAATTGTCGAGAAAGACATCAAATGTCATCATACCTGATCCTTAGATGCTTTCAACATATTGTTAGCTGTCAACTGTTTTTCCTATTTTGAAGTGGCTACATGACACGGACCAGCGGAGAGACTTTACATATGTAGCGATGCTTTTTATGTCTCCGAAGCTGATTCAAAAGACATCAACAGAAAAGTAGAGCGCAGCTGAAGATTACGGAATCTGGAGATTACAACATGACATTTTTGCAACTTGTTTGTCCAAAAAATCCCCCCAAAATATGTTAAGTAGCCACACTGACCTCTGAACTTTAGCACTAAAACCCTAAATCACTGCAATTCATTTCATCCAGCTCCAGATTTCCAAGAACCCTCCACACAGTTTTCTCTATCCAACCGTTTACCACTCAGCACTCAACCAGACAGTAAATTGCAGGAAAAAGGTTTTCATGCTTGGCAACAGTTTGCAGTGGCAGAAACATTATCAAGCATCAAAAAGGAAGATACGAGTGAATTGCACCGTGGACTTTGATAAAGCGTTCCCACTGACCACAAAAAAAAAAAAAATTAAGAGCTCGATTAGTCCAAAAAAAAGATGAACCAATCGGGCTTTTCCTGACCGATACCAATTTTTTTTTTATCCTAATAGAAAAAATATGTGCTGCAGACGTTTTGAGTAGTATATTGGAATCGAACAGAAAGTGAAGGAATAAAAAAAAAAAATTCAGATTTAAGATTCAAAGCTTAGTTTTCTTCTTCACTGGTAAATGTAGACCTCTTATCATGCACAGAAAAGCCTCAGCCAAGCATAGGAGATGGTGCCTCGCTTTTCCAGCATTTCCACCAACCAAAAACCAGCACCTCAGCGAGAAAACAAACATTTTGGGGCTTTTTGCATCACCAACAGTATTCAGGGGGATTAACAACAACACTAAGAGAAGTTACTTAATATCTTGATTTTCTTTATATATAATTTATATAATTTAGAGCAGTCAGACTGCTTACTACACACCAGTTAAACAATAAGCATTCTCCAAGTAGTTTGGCAACACACATGTACCTAATAAGGAGTGGGAAGTGAGAAATCGGCCGAGCGCGATGTACACACCGACGGTTGAAATCAGGGACATAGAACAGAGTCTATGTGTGTGATTTATGGCTATGTGTTGATTAAATTAAAGTCTATGATTTTCACCCCATTTCAAACACTCAAAACGGAGTCGAGCTGTCTCAGAAAGAGTCAACTCTCTCCCACTCATCGCAAAAACTACATCTGTTTCACACATACAGCTCCTGACACATTTCTCAGCGCCTGCCAAGGGCTTTTAGGGGGACGCACGGCGCTCTACACTAGAGGTGGTGTAGTGTGTGATGTGGGAAAAAAAATCTAAACACTGAAAGAGATGCGCCACTCAGACCAGATAAGGGGTGACATGTCCCGCCTGCATGAAACAAGGTTTTTTTTCTAAATATGAAGCGTTGGCCACACCTGAGGACACTAAGCTGATTAAAAGGCAGGCACATCTGTGGGCAGAACACACAGGACCAAAGCATTTCCCATGACTGAGGTGGCTTTCCCAGCAGGGGGGCTTTTTTCAGCAAAACACCCGTGGATCTCAAAGGAAGCTGAAAGAGGGCGTTATATTTGTCAGGGAAAAAGGGAAGAGCATCCATCTCATGTTTCATTGCCTTTAAATTCTCATTGGTTAAAACAGGAAACATTACTTTTTAAAATGGAAAATGTGGAACTTTATAGTTGCATTTATGGTGAGATCCAGTGAAATGTAACACAATTGTGTGTACCAATTAATATCAGGCCCCTGGGCTACACCACTGAATCTTAGAGAAATCAGTACCTCATTTAAATTTTACATTTATTGGCCCAAATCAAAAAGGCTTGCTGAAGTTCTTCAACAGTTTGCTTTGGAGATTCTTCTGAGAGGAAGAATATTACTAAAAAAGGTTTCTAGACACTCTGATGGACTTAAACAAGTATATCTTATACCAGTTTTCTTTTAAAGGTTGACTAACCCTGTTTAAAGCTTTTCTGGGTGACATTAACAGGCCAAATGCAACTCTAAACAGATTTCATAATGGCTGCCACCCATATGACCTTTAACCTTCAGAATGAATGCCCTACAGTCAGGAACACTTACACGGGTTATGTAGAAATGGCATTATAAAAGCACAGCTAATACTTTCGTTTAATGAAAGTGTCCCACATTTTTACTTGTAGCCAAAAAGTAGTACAGGCACAGCTGTCACCATTTCACAATAAAACAGTTTTGTTTTTATGTTAGGTGTTATGCAAGACCTGACTTTAACTTCAGAATAAATGAAAATAAATCAATGTGACATAGACTGCTTTACGCTGAATTACTCGTACTCGTCGTCTTCCGCTTTATCCGGGACCGGGTCGCGGGGGCAGCAGACTCAGCAGAGACACCCAGACGTCCCTCTCCCCAGACACCTCCTCCAGCTCCTCCGAGGGGAGCCCAAGGCGTTCCCAGGCCAGCCGAGAGACATAGTCCCTCCAGCGTGTCCTGGGCCGTCCCCTGGGCCTCTTCCCGGTGGGACGTGCCTAGAACACCTCCCGAGGAAGGCGTCCAGGAGGCATCCAGTATAGATGCCCGAGCCACCTCAACTGGCTCCTCTCGATGTGGAGGAGCAGCGGCTCTACTCCGAGCCCCTCCCGAATGGTCGAGCTCCTCACCCTATCTCTAAGGGAGTGTCCGGCCACCCTACGGAGGAAGCTCATTTCAGCCGCTTGTATCCGGGATCTCGTTCTTTCGGTCATGACCCAAAGTTCATGGCCATAGGTGAGGGTAGGAACGTAGACCGACCGGTAAATCGAGAGCTTCGCTTTTCGGCTCAGTTCTCTCTTCACCACAGCGGACCGGCACAGCGCCCCCATTACTGCGGCAGCCGCACCGATCCGTCTGTCGATCTCCCGCTCTATTCTTCCCTCACTCGTGAACAAGACCCTGAGATACTTGAACTCCTCCACTTGAGGCAGGAACTCCCCTCCAACCTGAAGACGCTGAATTAATAGTGGTGATTTAATATAAGGCATATATTAAATACAAGGTCTGCTGATATTTGTGTAAGTTTTTCAGACCTTGAAGGGAAGTGGGAGTAACAAGAATTAGCAGCAATAGGTTTAGTTCTGCACCTGAAAAGCAGATTTTGACTTCAGCGGGGGTGTGGCCATTCAAAGGGTCATGATCTCCTGTCCAGCAATAATCAAACCAAATTCCTTCCATGACCTCCTGACTTACTTTAATCGGTATTTATAAACATTTAAGAAGTGCATATGCAGCTCCCTAAAATACATAAACTACATGTGTCTGTTTGTTTCTATAACGAACTCATGTATTGTCTGACATGTCATCAAAATTCCCTTGTTGAAGCCGGGGAAACTTTAATTGTTCCTGAAAACGCTGGCATTTATACTACACCGACAGACTTGCGACCTCCGACCCCTGACTGGAAGCTTGAAGAGTGACATGCAAACCAGACGGCCGCAAATAAAAGCAGATAACGACGCTCTTCCCTTTCTTCTTGGCCACATGTGCTGAGACACTTCCACAGTGCGGCTGTAACACAGCCACAGATCACAGGGAGCCGCACTGTTCTCTTTACAATTGATTACAGCCGGACCACATTGTTGTTGTGCCTCTCCGAGTCCAAGCTAGAATGGAGACAAAACTCCCATCGACTGACAAATGGTGGAGAGGTTGTCATTGAAAAAGAAAAGCTTCCTAAAAGCTCCTTAATTACTGTCATTTACTTTTACGAATAGACTGGAAGCGTAATGCATATTTATTTCAATCCTGAGAAAGTACTTTGTTTTTTCTGACAGTTGTTGACTTTCAGCTCAGAAAAAATGAAGCCGGTCCTTGAGACATCAGTAATTCGTAAATGTAAAGCAAAGCATATTGATTTGTATTTTAAATTATTAGGTGAAGATGTACTGATACAGCTTTCCTTGGCCAGTACCGATTTCTGATTTTCTTGAAGGTCTGACCTAATTTTTTTTATGATTCAGATATTTTTTAAGGGGCTGTGTACATTTAAAATGTTTGGTGGTAATCAATTCTAAAAAAAGACTTATTTAAAATGAGCTGGTATCTTCCTAAGTTGTCACATAACTTAAATAAAAGGTGAAGTAAACTTGGCACAGCAGTGCTGCAGACGCACAAGAACACAGCCCATCCAGCCAGCATTTTTTGATCCATGAATAATAAAAAAACATGTCATGGTAATCCTGGTGTTTTGAAGAAACCTTTGCCAATGCGCCATATACCGATGTTGTTGTAAAAATCATATCTTAATATAATTTTATGGGGCTTTTTCCAAAGTTCCAGACTGAAACAGAAAAAACGTCGACCACAAACTAGTCAGAAAATGTGTCATCCTACCCTGCTGAAATTGTGCCGGAACTACAAAAATTAGCATTGTTTTTATCTAAGTGGCTGCTGTCTTGCCTAATAACTATTAGTGGTTTTGCAGTAATTAGGACTTTAAAAATATTGTCATGTTTTTATCTTTATTATTAACAACCACATGCCTTTATTCTTCCCACAGTATTGAAGATTCAGTATTTTTCTGGCATTGGAATCAAGTGTGACATTTTAGCAACATGACGACTATAATAGGGACACTAAGACAAAGAAAACTGGTTGATTCTGATCTCAGTAATTTATTGATGCACCTCTACTATTAGGATACAAAATTTAACAGTTGAATTTCTTGATTTCATGTCCAAACTATCCTTCTTCCAAATACAAAGTAGGGGTGGGGGGATTTAAGCCTCTCCTTTTCATATTCCACCATTAAACTCCATTTGAAAAACTCATAGCCAATTCATCCTGTTAAGTAATGTGGATTAACATTCCTCCCCATCTCCCAGCAAAAGAAAAAGGCCAGAAGATCAGGATTGGATGGGAAAAAGGAGGGCTATCACATAAAAGCTTTAAGCTCAACAGAGCATATGCTGCACAGTGTCATCGTAAATAACAACCAAAAGCATTTAGGGGAGGACAGAGGTAATCCAAACAAACGTAGAAAATCTTCCGGAGATAATTCATAACTACCTATCTGCACCGGGAGGCCTGTTGGATACTTACAACACACTCAAAAAGGCCAGAACAGCAAAAAAAACTTGAAATGCCTTCCATGAGAAGCTTCATAAACAGTTCATATCTAATTCAAACTAAAATTAATCATACTTATATTAGTCAAGCAGTTATATATATATATACATACTGCACGAGGCCATCTGCCATCTTTTCCTTTAGAGTCCTACACAAACACACAGAGCTGTGTGAAGGTGGAGGGGGTGAGAAAAGCAGTAAAACTCAAGACTGACAAGACAAAAGTAGCCTTTAGTCCTAAATACGGTTTCCCACAAATCAGGGAGTTATTCTGTCTCAGAAGTCACTTAAATACTTTTTGAAAAAATGTTATCTTACTGCCTTAACGCCCATTAGAGGCATCAGCCAAGCCCAAGCAGCAAAGGCCCTAAAGATAAAGTGCTTTGCAAAAATATTCATACAAATCAAACTTCAATGTATTTCAATGGAGAATTACATGACAGACCAATACCAAGCAACACGTAATTGTTTAGTGGGAGGAATATGAAACGTACCTTTTAATTAAAATAAAATCTGAAACGTGTGGCTTACGTTGTATTCAGCCATCTTTACTCTAATATCTCGAATTAAAATCCGGTACAGCTAATTGCCATCAGTCTAATCAGTGAACAGAGGCCAACAGCGTGTAATTTAATGTCAGCACAAATCTAGCAGTTCTGTAAAGGCCTCTGAGAACATTACTGAACAAACAGCATCCTGAAGACCAAGGTTCTTCAAAGCTCTGGAGAACTTCAAAGCAAGTTTGTGTTAAAAAATTTCCCAAGCTTCAAACATCTCATAGAACACCTTTCAAGTCATTGAAGAGTGACAAGAATTACTTTTTTGAAAGATTAGCCAGAAGAAGTTCCCTTTGCACTTTACCACAAGCCATGTAGGGGACACAGCATAAATGTGGAAGAAAGTGGTCTGGTCAGACAAGACCAAAATTTTACTTTTCTATCTACTTGCAAAACACCAACACCATCCCTGTTATGAAATAGGGTGGAGGCAGAATCATGCTGTGGGGACACTGTGTGGTAGCAGTTTTCCTTTCAGAAGGGCAACAACCCCAAATATGCAGACAGAGCTACAGTGGAATGTTTAAGTTCAAGCTTTTTATGTGTTAAAATGATCTAGTGAAAGTTCAAACCCGGATACAATTGAAAATCTGAGACCAAAATAAAGACATTCACACTCTCTTCATCCAATCTGATTGACTTTCCAGTATTTTGTGAAGATATATGGACAACAATTTCACTTACCCTGAAACAGCTGGAACTGCTAGGAAGGGTGGTTCTAGAAAGCATCGATTCAAAGGCGCTGGATGCAAATGAACATCAGTGTTTTCATACTCTTAGGTCCACAAACATTGATTTTTTTTATTATTATGCATTATGTTGTTTGAAATCCCAAATAAAACTTCTGGTTGTAACTTGACAAAATGTGAAAAAGATTAAGGGGGATGGATACATTTGCAGGGCACTGCAAACACAAATCTGGGAACCCTTCTGCATAAGCAGCCAAACGCTATAAAAAGTCCTCAACAGGCATTAATGATATTAACCAAAGGCAAAGAGAAAAGGCCCTGGAGATAAGCACCTCAACCATCCTTATCTCTAACTAATCTACATTTAAGGGGGTGGTGGGGCGCACAATGCGCTCCCAACAGCCAAGGTAAAAGTCCCCCTCATGTCTATCAATGGGTGAAGTCTCTCCCCGTGCCGAGACTTGAGAATCACAAAAGGGCTTCAATCTGAAAACCAAAGATCGTTTGCATGAAAGAAAAAGCTGAGTGGTGGCAAACAGATCTGTTTTATCTACATGCGACGGAGGTGGTCTCTTGAGTGGAAACAAAAGACAGAGCTTTTAAAATATAAACATGGTTGTAAAAGAGTTGAACCGTCTCAATTTAATTAAAATAAATGCACGTTTCAGAGCAATTAAGTTTTGCACATAGGGCACATAGCTGAATGAGGATTAACCGCAAAGAACACAGCCAACAGAGACGCAGAAGAGCGACAGTAAAGATTTCCGATGGAAGGAGAAAGCTGCTGAAACTTACCAGACGCGCTCAGGTCCAGGACGCCTTGGAGCAGCAGGGAGATCCAGAGAGCGCAGGGTGGACATCTCCACAGACGCTGCCGCACCGCTGCCCGATTTTGATACATTCCTCCGGCTCTGTCTTACACCCTTACCCGCTTTTCACATCCAAATCCGAACAAAATCTCAAGGTGAGTCTTCTCTCCTCAAAACGAGTCTCCAGATTCAGCGCGCTGGCTTAGAGTTTGCTGTTTGCGCTTTCCTTTAAAAAGGCGCACTGAAACTATCTGGATAAAAAGGCTGAATGGAAAAGTTGCCTCGTTTCCTTCTAACTTTGGAGTCCCGACAGCGTGTGTCTCCCTCTCCAAATGAGCGCAAACTCCTTCCAACAAACCTCAATAATCAGAGTTGTGCCCCAAAGGAACCACATGGTTGTGTTTAGACATGTGTCGCCACCGTGTGTTGACTTCGGGAACAACAACTGAACGGCCGGATGCTTCTCTGTTTCGGTAACAAGTGACCTGACCATATTCTCAAAACGGTATTAAATTTATTTTTAATACCTATTTTAAAGTGCACGCAGTCTCCATTTCAAACAGATAAATGCATAAAGTTTCCAGTGATAAATGTTCACTGCAGAACCTTTCAACCACACATATGTAGGGGAATCTTTTAAGTCCACTTTTATTGAAATGTCAAGACCAAATCATAAACATCTATCTAGCTTCCAGTGGAGACTAGAGTGAATTTTATTGTGTTGCTTTTAACCATTTAAATTATAAATGTCATTGCACTCTTGTATTTATCAGATGTGGTAATCCTTCGTGAATGAGCCCATGCTCTGCATTCCCAGTAGAGATGCACCAATCAGTAGGCTGGAGATCAAAATAAACCAATTTTCCCTTAATCTGCTCTGACTGCTGATTGGTAGGTCAAATAATTTAAAAGATCACCTTCTTTAAATAAATTAAAACTAAGAACTCCTGCTATTTTTGGGTCTAAAACACATCAAACATTTATTCTTTTTGAGTTAAGGATAAATCAGATAAAGGTTAGAGGAATAGGCTGGCATTTGATGAACATGGAGATAATGCTAAATTGTCAGCTGGATTAAAATCAGCTGCTTCTATTAAACAACCTGCAACTCATCTTTTCTCTTTTGTGTCTTGAAAGAATGTGGAATATAGACAGCTCAAACCACAAAGAAAACCAGAAGTTAATATCATTTGAGGGTTTTTTCAGCTCTAGGGAATGTACAGCTCTGTCAATGATCTTTATTTTTTCTGCAGAGAACTATGCTGACTTGTTCTCGAATAAAAATATAAGGTCGAAAAGTTGTGGCTTCATTGCACTTAGTGAGGATCTCCCATTTGTTCAAACTGTTCACTCTCCTGACCTTCTGGTACACTAAATGGACCTGAGCCATCATCCCTTCAGCCTGTGCTTTACCTAACAGGTCCAAAAGTATGTTGCAAACACATGTTAACAGGACAAAGAATCGATGGTGTTCTAAAGATTTTTGACAATTGGGGAAATGTCAGTCAATTTTGTATAAAGATTCTGATTCTTTTTTAAACTTAATTTAAAAAAAAATTTGATGTCATCTTAAATTAGTTGTATGGATTTTGACCAGCTTATTGACACCGAAACAAAATCAGAATTGAAATAAGTTCAATTACTTTTAATTGCTTTTAATTTTTAATTAAACTTATTTAAGGCCAAAACAATGATGTTTAGAAGTACCAAATCAAATACAACTATTAATTAACATGTCAAAATCATAAGATTTTTGCTGTATTTTTAAGAAAGAAAAATAATTATATTTCAACCATGGCAGTGGTAGCATAACTTTTTAGCGTTGTAATATTTTAGTCTTATTTTACAGTCTTACATGTCAACCTGGTTCAACTATGAGAACAACAATGACAGTAACATTTATGAGCAAAGTACCACAATTACAGTAAAAGTAGTATAGTTTCATAGGAAGAAAGAAAATCATTTTTTCCTCGACAGGTTGGTGTGGTGGTAATCCTTGTCACCTTACAGCAGGTAGGTCTCTGGTTTGACCCCCAGGTGAGCATGTCTTTCTCCATGTGAATGCAGGGGTCCTATCTACACAACCCGGCTTCCTCCCACAGTCCAGTCCAGAAACATGCATGTTAAGTTAATTGGTGATTAGTGAGTGTGTTCATGGTTGTGTGTTTGTGTCGGCCCAAGTTTGGGATAGCTTCTGATGCACAGGTCAAAGCGGCTTTGGAAGATGGATGAATGGAAAAACAAGACAGAACATCAGAAAGTAGAACATTTGGTACGACTGCAACTCTTTTTTTGAACTGGCAAGTATTTGCAGGAGTGTACATTTTCACCTAATAAAACACAGATCTGAGTAATGTGAATGGATAAGCTGTACGTGAAGCTCTCTGAAAATGATCCACCTGGTGCTGTTTAGTGTTCGCTTTCAGACCAACGAGATAAATTACCTAATATATTAAAACTACATCCAAATGCTTAGCTCACAGATTTACTTTGTGGCCATGTTTTTTCTTTGCACAAAGACAGAGAGGGATCAATGTAGGAAGTGTGGGGGAAAAGACAAAGGCCTCTTGTGCCTGCAGACATGTTAAACGGCTACACATCCACCTTAACAGGCTTACTAAGGGGGTCTACACTCCTGTTATTGTATTGCTTTTTCTTTGTAAGTCCAAGCGTAGTTTCCTTAAACTCTTCTCACTTTTGGCACAGATCCTGTTCCTGCTTGTGTTTTTATAATGTACTGTCAGAAGAATAGCAGCGAATTAGCATCCCTGATTTCCCCATATTGCAGTCCTCATTAGGGGGAAACATCATCCTCTCTGAGGCAGGTTTTGATTTAACTCTTGCAGAGAAGAGGAAAAGCATGCAACAATTATTTTTGGGACTTGATTATTCTCATCTATAGGCAAAAAAAAGATGAATCAGTCACTTTTCAAGCCCAGGAAGCCATGGCTACCTCATGGCACCCTTCCCCTTTATCTCTAAATCTACCCACAGAATCCTCCCTGGAGGGCTGCTGCTAACTAACGGGTGGAGATAAAACTGTCCAAGTTTCCTGTAAGGGCTGAGATAGGGTAAGGGTGTGTACGTTTATCTTCCAGTGGTCTTCTAAATTCCATTTGGGGACCGTATTTTCAGCCCTCCATTGACTCCAGGGATGAAAAAATGTCTCAAAGTCATTATTGTGAGGGTTTATATTAAATAAAAACATCAGGTACGATGTCTACCAAGAGGTCAGCTTGGAACCAAAGCTGTTCAATATGTACAGTCATATTCAGTAAATAAAAATTTTCAGTTAAATTTTCAAGAAATTAAAATTTGTAAGGCAGTTAGCTGAGTAAAATACCTTTTATAGATTAATTAATCAGAGAGTGATATTTTCAAGCCTTTCTTTTAATAATGATGATTTTCTGCTTACAGCTCATGAAAACGTGGCATTTAGGATTACAATATTGGAATATTAGAATTAGAATATATCAGACCAAAAAATCATTTTTTAATGCAGAAATGTGGGCTTTAGGAAAAGTATGTTTAATACCTGCTTAAAATGTGTTATTCTGACAAACGAGCCTCATTGGAACGCCAATTCTAATTTACTGAATATGACTGTATAGTACCCTCCAATCTTACGTTATGTCAATAAGATTGGAGGGTCCAACTTTTATTTTATCCCCCAGCCTGGAGCCTGCTTGACCCCACACAAGCACCCGGGAGCAAGACCATCCAGTGAGTAGGATGGGAAACCGCCCCAGTACCCAAAAGCCGGCGGGCAAAATTCAGCAGGAGCGAGTTAGGGCTATGTGTCTGCGAAGTAGTAAAACTGAGGTGCAGGATGGGGCCTAGCAAATCTGAGAGGAACACTGGAAGGTACCCCTCCCCATGCCTGCAACTTCCATCATCCCAAACCCCAATACCCTATTGTTGTAGAGGCCAGCTCCCTAAGAATCAAACCGTCACCTTTTATCCGCTCATAAAAAGCTTTTTCAGACCCTCATCTAGCCTCTGAGGAAAAAAAAGACATATACATAATGTCCATGTGCATGATTTCACATAAGATTCCAATGAACACAAGACAAAGCTCTTGTGTTCCAGTCAAATCATGTGCCGAGCAAATACCAGCAAAGTAAAAATCCAACGAGGCTAATTACAGTCAGAGAAAATGTGTAAGATGACTTTCATTATGTAAGTCATGTCCCACTCCTGAGGCATTTATAGGACAAGCAGCCAAATTATTTCAATCCGATGTGTGTTTTATGTGGTTTTAATTCCGATGGGGAAGCTTCACTTTTAGAGCCAATCATGACGTGAGATTATTTCTGATACATCTCCCCTGTAATTCCGGTCCTATAATAAGATAAGATTACTAAAATTGCAAACATACATGGTGAAAGTCATCTTCCTTTAATATATAGAAGGGGGATTAGGGTTCAAAAGGTCTCTTTGAGAGCAGATGCCAGAGGCTGCGACTTTCTGCTGTGACTAAACGACATGCACAGGGAGGCTCTTTGTTCCCCAACTGGCAACGATGTCTCAGTCAATAAATGAAAAGGTAATGATGATAATTGTTCCGAAAATATCTCTGACATATGCTTAGCATTTCTGCTTTCCCAAGATTTCTATCCAATATCCGGACGAAATGTAGCTTTTACTGGATAAGACACAATTCAGTGGTCAACGGACTTGTCAATCTGTTGTGCCAGAATCTCTCAAAACAGGGTCTGATGTACGCTTTTAGTTTGGTCTTAATATGTGCCTTTCATACATGGTCAAACGTCTTCACATTCTACTACATTACAACATGTGGTGTGCATATGTTCTTATCTCCCTTTACTCTTATACCTCTAAATAAAATTCATTGCAACCAATTGCTTTCACAAGTTAGTGAATCGTGCCCAGCTGTGTGTAATTTAATCTTAGTATAAATCCAGCGGCTCTGTGAAGTTCTCAGAGGTTTGTTAGAGGACATTAGAGAACAAATGGTATCATGAAGATCAAGGAACCCAGGAGACAGCTCAGGGAGAACATTGTGTAGAAGTTTAAAGCAGGACTGAACACGTAACAGCAGGCTGTTCAATTCATCATCCAAAAAAGGAAATAATATGGCAAAACTCCTGTCCACCTTAATTTGACCAGCCAGAAAAGAGCATTAATCAGAGAGGCAGACAAGAGGCCAATGATAACTCTGTAGGAGCTGTGTAGATCCACATCTCTGTTGACAAGACAGCTACTAGTAGTAACGAAAAGCATTAATAACATGGAAGTGGCAGCATTATGCTGTGGGGATGATGTTCTTCAGGATGGACAGTAAAGCTGGTCACAGCTGATAGAAAGATGAATAATTTCGTTCTCAGACTGCAGGTTTACTGGTGGTTCCTAGAGTCTCTAAAAGTAGAATGGGAGGCAGATCCTTTAGTTATCAGGCTCCTCTCCTGTGGAACCAGCTCCCAGTTTTAGTCCGTGAGGCAGACACCCTGTCTACTTTTAAGGCTAGGCTTAAAACTTTCCTTTTTGATAAAGCTTATAGTTAGAGTGGCTTAGGTTATCTTGAGCTATCTTCCTTATTTTACCTCCGTCTTCTTCTCCCCTTGTTGGATGGAGTAAGGGGGAGTCAGGTTTAGCCTAAACCGGCTCAGTTATGGTTGAGGTGCAAACACACCCTCCATTTCTGCTACCTGTATGACCCCCTCTCTTTTCCAATGGTTATGGTCAATCTGACAGAGAGAGGTATCCCAATCGTTGTGGTTTTTAGTATAGCAGTGGCCATCAGTGGGCTCTAGATGGATAAACTGTCTACTTTTAAGGCTAGATTTAAAACTTTCCTTTTTGATAAAACTTATAGTTAGAGTGGCTTAGGTTATCCTGAACTATCTCTGTAGTTATGCTGCTATAGGCTTAGGCTGCTGGAGGACATAATGACCACTTTCACCCTCTTCGCTACATTCTCACACTACTCT
Source organism: Crenichthys baileyi (assembly GCA_036173005.1). Lineage (NCBI taxonomy): Eukaryota > Metazoa > Chordata > Actinopteri > Cyprinodontiformes > Goodeidae > Crenichthys > Crenichthys baileyi. Next base: position 996,835 of record JAHHUM010001741.1, read on the forward strand.
TCAATTTTGTATTATTTGCTGTTATTTTAGCTTTTAACTTTGTTCTCTCTCTTTTCTCTTCCTAGAAGCTACACCTGGCCTGACTCTGTGTCTACCTGTAACACCTTTCTGGAGAGGGGCATCGTCCAAGCTACTGCTGGCAACAACTTAATGCTCACCCTCTACCGATGATCCACATGGCCCGGTCTTTCAGTGTTTAACCCTTTCTCTCTCCTAGACATAGCTAGTGACTGAGCTTTTACTGTAACTAACTCTATGTGCTCTCTTCCAGACTCTAAACTTGAAAACTGGCTCAGAGTTTATCTGTTCCTTCTTTCTAGGTGAAACGACTAAAGGAGCTACATCCATTAACATTTACCTTTTCCTTCCCATAGAAAGTACTCCTGGATCAGTGCTTCTTTGTTCTCTTTGTGTCTCTGCTCTGTTCTCTCTAACCCCCAGTCGGTCGTGGCAGATGGCCGCTCACACTGAGCCTGGTTCTGCTGGAGGTTTCTTCCTGTTAAAAGGGAGTTTTTCCTCTCCACTGTCGCTACATGCATGCTCAGTATGAGGGATTGCTGCAAAGTCAACGCCAGTGACTGTCCACTGTCTCTACATGTTCATCCGGGAGGAGTGAATGCTGCAAGTCACTGACTGGATGCAATCTGCTGGGTTTCCTTGGATAGAAAAACTTTTTATCCAATTTGAATAAATAACAGAATCTGACTGCACTGTTCAATGATTGAGATTAATTGGAATGTATGTACCTGACTTTTGTGAAGTGCCTTGAGACGACATGTGTTGTGAATTGGCGCTATATAAATAAACTGAACTGAAATTGAATTGAATTAACGCGAGTATACAGTATCTTAAAAAATACTGGCACAAAAGACATGAGACGGGATTGAAGGTTCACCTTCTAGGACGACAACCCTAAACATGAAGCCAGAGCTTCTAGGAAATTGTTGAGATAAAGCAAATTTGAGGGTTCGAATGGAACAGTCAAAGTCCAGAAAAATGATGCGAAACTTCCGAGTCAGAGCCAAAAGGTGATGGTTTAGATAAAAGCATATGCATCTGTTAGAATGGCTCGATCAGAGTCCAGACATAAATTCAACAGAGAATCTGTTATAAGACTTTTTTTACACTCTGCATCCAATCTGACCAAGCCTTTTGGGAAGAAGACTTGGAGAAACATTCAGTCTGCTGATGTGCAAATCTGGTAGTGACATAAGCATCACACTTTTTAGATTTGCACAGGTAACAAAATTTTAAAAATGTATTTTCCTTCCACTTAACAATTATGCAGCACTTTGTTTTGGCCCATAACAATAAAAGCCATTGAGGTTTTTGGTTGTAACATGAGAAAAATGTGGAAGGTATAGTGGTATAAATATTTTGCAGGGCACTGTACTTCACATTAGGTGTTTCCTTAGGCTCTTTTAACATCCATGAGTAATAAACACATTAAGAAACCTTTAAAGTTATCCAGTTTCTTGCAATTTACTTTAAAAACACAGGAGGACAGCTTATGCCTTGGCACTAAGGCTGTTTTGCAATGAACCTACAGTATCTTAAATTAAATGAAGTCTCATTCAACAAGGCAAACATAGCCTCAACGAGAAAGTCTTCTAATATTTCTATTTCTTAAGAAGAAAAGAAAACCATACCTGCTGACAGCATAAATAATCTGTTTTGACTAATTGTTGCTGACGTTAAATCTACAGTATCTGATTTTCTTTCATCTTAACTCCTATAAAAGGTCCAGTAGGCTCTCCATCTGACACACACTGCCCTGGACAATGAGCCATATAAGTGTAATGTCTTGTAGAGTGTTTATTTTCCTCTTGATTTAGACAAGACGATTCTGTGAGAAGTCTGAACAAAATCCAGCTTTGGATCCACACGACTCAGTTTTACTGAACGGTCAGAAACATTCCAGCTCATCTTGGATCGTTACTTACAGTCTTTAATGGCCTCACACATCATCCTGTACACTTGGCTCCAGACCCGGAAAACTGAGACAGTAAAACTGATAATTCATACAGTGCCTCTGCATCTATTAGTGTCAACCTCTATTTTAGGATTCTCTGGGACTTGGCTAACCTCACACACCCTGCGGAAAGCTGGTTCGTTTCTTCAACTAGGCAGAGTTGTTACAGTTTCTTACTTGCTTTAAAAGCTTGGACATTTTTAAGTTGGAAATTAATGTGATAAAGAAAGTTGCTGATCTTGTAAAAAATGCACAGTGGTGGGGAAATGTCCCATCAGTTGCAGTCGTGGCCCTTTTTAAAGAGACATGCTAAATTACAGGCAAATCTTACATTTAAATTGGTCCATCTAAACGTATAAGGCAACAAAGAGCTTTCAAGTGAGGAAATATAGTTTGCAAGCAACATGCAAAGTGTTCCTGGGTTTGAAAGTCTTATCTTGACCCCTCCAAACACAGTTGTTGTAATTGTGTGGCCGAACAGATTAATGTATGTGTCATCTGAGCATCGAGCATGAAGGTGTTGATTTTGGAGCTGGTGCAACTGGTTTCACTGTGGACACTGATACTGGTGCTAGAGTTTAGAACTGACTTGGATCTTTATGCTTTCTGGTATTTTCTGGAAAATCCTGACAAATTCACTTCTCTTTGAGGTGACATTTGGGTCAGATTAGTGAAACTCTGACACATTTTCCTGTTCCAACATGACAGCTATCCTAAGCACAGTTCAAAACTGGAATGAATGAAGCAAGATAACACTAAGTGTCTGGACAGGCCCTGAATTTAACCCTGAATATTGATGGGCTACATCTAAAAGCTTGGCAATTTAGATCCTGAGTGGGATGAAGAAAATCCTGAAATTCAAACTTCTGCAGCCAATTCTTGTTTTTATAATTTATTAAAGAAACTTTACGTATAATCATACCAAACTGGAAAGGAAAGACAACATTTTTCACCTCATAATGAGCATGTGTAATCTGATCTTGACTTTACATTTCTAAACTGTATGAACTGAATTTAGAATGACTGCCAAGAGTGACAGATATTGTAAAATATTTTGGCTTATGGAAAAGCTCTAAGCAAGAAAAATTATAAAATGTTTTAATTTGATCAACTTCAGGATTAGGGTTTGCAGAACTCGGGTAATGAGGACAGCCACTAATGGTTCCTGTCTGTTGGTAGAGTTTAAGGGCCCTTTGTTTCACTAACAGTGAAACAAACCCCAAGCATGATGCTGCCACCCCCGTACTTGACAGTTGGTAGTGTTCTTAAGTTTGAAAGCCTCATGTCAGTTCTGCTAAAGATTTTTTTGGCTTTGAGTGGCAGAACAGCTCAATTTAAGGGACATTCATTCATATATTTTTGGGAGAATGAGCCAAAACCTTGCAACAAATTAAAACATATGCATCCAAAGCTTGTTGATAAAGTAAATCACTGAATTTGTATGCTATATAATCCCTCCACCATGAAAAAAGAATACAATCTACTGCTGTTCAGTGGATTCTGTTTATTTGAAATTAAGATCTATTAAGATCCGATTATAGGTCATTCCGTTCTGTTAGAAATCTACTACGACCAAAAGAAGCTAAACAAAACTATTTATTACAGTTCGACAGACTGGAATAAAATACTGTGTCTTCATGGTCTTCCTGTCATACTTTATCAACTGTGCAGGAACAGATAAAACATTTCAGACAAGAAGAGACCCCATTTCTTCACTTGGCCTCATTTCTGGGCTTTCAGAATGACGTCTTTCTCCTCTGTGTCGCTCTTTTCCAGCAGTAGAGCATTGAAGAGGTTGTTTTTAAATCACCCAGCATTTGGACATTTAATAGCTGGAGGCCAGTTTAACGTAAGCCACTTAGTGATTAGCTATGTAATGACAGCCAATCCAAATAAAGCCTGTACGCTATTATGAAGCAAACAAAAAGAACATCCTATACATTGCACTATATCAGCTTGACAAGGTTTAAACAATGCTGCATGGAAAAATGTTTCCACTTTGCCCTGATTGATCGTGGAATAAAGAGGAACATGGTGCAGCAGTAGAACCCAAAAGCCTCACTTTCTACCTTTGAAGAGTGGCAGCCAGCCATGAAGACCTTATCTGCAAACTTAATGTGAACACAGATAAAAGATCGGACACCATTACTCAGATCTATAGCCAACAATGCCATGCGAAATATGTCTCAGAGCTTAATGACAGGAAATGAATGTCTGATGATCCAGTGGCCGGTGATATGCTGTCATCAGACATCAGCTGTGTGAAAAACCTTAGCTCACAAAAGACAACCATTAGTGCATACATGTCGACCTAGTGTAGTTGGTCATAGTGAGCAGCACTAGCATTGCTCACAAACCTAATGTGTGACTGAGGCCAGTTTTCTTTGTGATCCAAGAAAAGTGAACCGATCCTCAAGCTTGCTGAGGTTCACCCAATTTTCCACCCAAATGTCAAATTAACTAAATTGCAACCAATTTTCCAAAAATAACTGAGGTCCTTCAGGAAAGGTTTAAACTAATCCAGCAACTCAAGTGTAAAATGATCCAAGCTGCGTTGTTGCTGCCCTTCCAAAAATTCCACATTTTCCTAAAAAAAAGAAGAAAAACATCTCAACTTTATGTCTTTAAATCAAGCTTGTGGGATTCCCGACATCCTGAAACTTTATATCTGTAATTTTTTATTATGATTACAGTGTATCTCATTACAAAAAAAGATTTAGGAGGGATTGAAATAATGTTTATAATTTTCTATCTTCTTCAGGACTGGGTTTTGGAGGGATACTGAAGCATTTGGCTCACTCCTTGTCCAATAGGATGTCTAAGTTTATCTACAGTCATTTTTCAACCCAGAGAAGAAAAATTATCATTATCAGCACTAAACACAATCTTCCCTTGTGAAAGTTCAGTGTCTTAACTCTGGTCTGTTCAGGAAGGTGGACACACATAAATGCTAAATGTCCCAGACTAAAGATTACAGTTGCATCTTATAAAATTAAAATATCATAAAAAAGTTCATAAAAAAAAAACTCATTATGTAGATTAATTACACACAGAATTATGTAAGAATTTGATTTCAGCATATTTTGATTATGCCTTACAGCTCATTAAAACCCATAATGAATTGTCTCACAAAATTAAAATGTCACAAGACCAACGAAAAACATTTTTATTAAAGAAATGTTAAATTTAGGACTTTCTATGACGCCACATGATGAGGAAGACCTATGAGCATGGTAGAAAAAGGAAACCACTTACTGCTTTCCTTTGCTAAAGCATTATTCTTTATTGGGTCCTATAGATTATTCTATTAGAAATAAACTACTGAAACATATCACTCTGCATGTAATGAATCATAAGTTTCATTTATTGAACTGAATTACTGAAATAAACTTTTTGATCATGTTTTATTTTACTAAGATGCAATAGCAACCTTAAAAAATGTTAGATCAGAAAATACAAAATAAATAGATTCGACCACTGTTGTTTTCCACAATGCTCTTTTATTCATAGTTGGTTCATTATTTCTTAATACTACAGCTGTGGTTAAGGTTTAAAGGCGATGCCGATGGCTTGGAGGAAAACAGAAACAGGAAGACCCAACATCATGACAGGGGAAAGTGATGACAAACGGGTAAGGCTGCCCAGAATGGCTGATTTCTGCTCAGTTTAGTGGGGTCTGCTTTGTGTTAATTTGACGTGCACCAGAGTCGGATATAAACATTTCCTGGAACAAATGTTTCCAGAAATGACACGAGGCAGGCTCCAGTGCACTTTTATTTTTTATGAAATCACGAGTGACAACATATGCTACCAGGGTGATAACGACGCACCACGTCTCCAAACTGTTCCTGCAAATCTGAACGTCTAACAATGTCTTTATGTCAGGCAGGTGAGTGAAATGTGTCAGGACAGTTAACTGTACCCTTCGCTCATTATAAACAGCCTGATACATGACTGTGGTTTAGTACAAAAAGAAGGCAGTGAATAAGTCAGAGCAATTCTTGTGTATTTTCTTCTTTTCATCCTGCGTTTCCCTTTTTCAACCCAACTAACAACACACTGAGGCTATGACAGCATTCAGGGGCAGCTTAACCCCCCTAAAGAAAGTGGAGGTAATCTGTTGCTGAATCATGTGATCACAGTTGGGGCGGTGCGTCCGGTCCTTTCATGGAGCTGGGAGACCTTCAGGGCGATGTCCACCAGAGGGGCCAGCATCACCTGGACAAGGATAGAATAAAAAGAACTAAGTGGGACAGACTTCCTGTTTAGTTTAGGAACTTATATGCAATGTGAAAAACGTGTGGCTTCCATAAACAGCATGAAAGTACTGGAGAGACCAAGCTGTGAGGTATAATCAGTAGGTCAAACCTGAAAGTATAAACTAAAAAAAAAAAAAAAAACATTGCTTACCAAGCTGTCACCACCTCTTACAGGCTGTGGAAGGTAGTGACACCTAGTGGTCTTTAAAGTCATTACAGCTGTTAAAGCAATTCATGCAAATGACTCTTTATGAAGTCAGGTTTTTCTTTAAGTGCACTGAAATTGATGGACGAATGAAAGAATAAAGAAATGGATGGACATCCGGACAAACAGGCAGACAGATAAATGGATGGATGGAGACACAAATACTGAATGGAAACACAAATATTTTCCAATATTTATCCTGACCTCGAAAATACCTAAATGAAATGTCATAGTTTTCCAGAAAACATAAAGACTGAGTAGGAACCTTTTACAAAGTAACTCAACTCATAAATGGACATTTTATTTTGAAAAATCAATGTCAAACAATGGTTTTGGAGGAAGTAACTCATGTATTACGTGTTAGCCCAAGACGATGCAACCAGATACACTTCAGATAAACGGCCATATTTATTTGTAAAATTACGTTTTATTACCCAGCAGGGCGGACAAAAATCCTGAATTTAGTTTTGTAACAAACTCCTTTCTCCAGTTTCCTTTGGGTCTGCAAATCAAATCTAACCAGCATCAGCCGACTGAATCATTCCCCAAGGGATATTTTCCTGTCAAGCTAAGAGTCGGCAGCGGTATGTTTCTGCTTAACGCTTTATTCATGCTCCATAAACTCAAAGGAAAATGAAGAACCGGAGAAGAACTGTTTTTCACTTTCTTTCTTTCTTGTACTGAATCACCTCCCTGTCCACACCAGTCAGAACCACTTTATTAAGTGTCATCTGGAACATGTGCTCTTTATTTTTCCCCATGTGATTCTCTCTTTTCCTACATGCCCTGATAAGCTGTCAGAACTCAAAGCTTTGCCAAACATCTCCATCATCGTCAGCTTGCCTGTTGAATAAAATGTCTGACACTTGTTATTCCAAGACCTCCACCCACGGAGAGCTGGCAGCGCTGCAAGCTTCAGAGGAGTCCAGTTCTGGGACTCCTACTGTAATCTGGGTGGAGGGCGCTATGACACAGTAAATTAATATCTTTTTTCCTTGACGTTACTAAAGGATGACAAACTAAAATATTCAGAGAAAAGAAGAATGTTTGGACTGCTCCTGAACCCGTTTCTGGTTATTGTCTTATCAGCTGAGATCACTGCTCGTTGTCCTGACCTGTGGATCCTGAAAGATTTTCTGGGCATCGTTCTCGTAGCTGTCTATGTAGAGCCTGATTGTTGCTCCCGCGCTGCCTGTGCCGCTGAGCCGGAAAATTAACCTGGAACCGTCAGAGAAGATGATCCGGAGGCCCTGAGAGAATAAAGGAAAGGTAAGGTGAGACAAGCTAAAAAAGAGAAAAGAAGATAGTTGCTGATAGAAACCATGTGCAGGTGTAGAAAATGAGAATTTAGGATGCATATGGTGGGATGGCAACACTTGAGTGATGACTTAAATCAAGCATCAGGGCAATTTCTATACAAGTACCATTATTATATCCAATAATGTGGGTTCAGTCTGAAATATTAAATCACTTTATAAATTTGAGCATGAGAGCCTACTTCACATTTCATTATGTTACAGCAAAAAGCTTCAATATATTTTATTGGGATAAATGATAGAAAAGAAACAAAAACCATCTGTGAAAGGGAAATAAAACTGAATAAAAGCACCATGCAGGCCAAGAAACAAAGCACACAGCTCAGGGATGAGGAATACCCCAGGCTTTAAACATCTCCCAGGGTGCTGTTCAGTTTTCCATCCAATAACGGAAAGAATGGCACAGCTGCAACCCTATCAACAAGACTATCCACCTAAATCAACAGGCTGCACAAACCGAGCAGCCAATAGGAGGACTCTGGAGGAACTGCAGAAATTCACAGCTCTGGTGGGAGAATCTGTCAACAGGACAACTATTAGACATGCTTCACATACATTTTGCCTTTGCTGAGAAGTGATAAGAGGAAATTCAATGTTAAAGGAAAGACATTTGCATTTTGCTACAAACCATGTAGGGATTGCAAAATGTGACGAAGAAGGTGCTTGTGTCAGATGAGACCAAAACTGAACTCATTATGGCATATCAGAAAACATACATGAACAGTGAAACACAGTGTTGGCAGTATTATGCCACGGGGAAGCTTTTCTTCAGCAGGGACAGGAAAACGGGACCAAGTCGGTGGGAGCTCAATTCAGGGAAATCCTGGAAGAAAACCTGTTCAGGGCAGCAAAAGGTTTGAGACGGGAGGTTCACCTTCACGCAGAACAATGACCTGAAACACACAGCCAGAGCTACGATGGAATGGTTTAGATCGAAGCACACCCATGTCTTAGAACACCCCAGTAAAAGCCTGGACGGAAATACAATTGATTATGTGTGGCAAGACTTAAGAATAGATGTTCACAGATACTTCCCATCCAATCTGACCGAGCTGGAGATGTTTTACAAAGAGGAATGGGCATAGGTTTCAGTCTCTAGATGTGCAAAGCAGCTGGAAACATACAGTACATAAAGGTGGTTCTACAAAGCATTCAATAAGGAGGATTTAATGATAAAAAAAAACACTACATGTTGGTCTATCACATCAATCTCTAATACAGTTTAGTGAGGTTTGTGTTTCAAACATGACAAAATTAGGACGTTTCAGTGGGGTATCAATACTTTTGAAAAGGCCCTGTCATAACAGCAGGAGAATGAAGAGAACATCTAGTTTTGAAGGATTTCTACCTGGTTTTTGGACACACTACCATCCACGGGGTCTGTGTAGGCAAAGTTGTCAGAAACAGCCACCACGTACGTCTTGTCACCCGATGAGAACTGCTTTCCAACAAAAGACGGGTCGGACATTTGTGTCTCCAGATCCTTCATCATCTTGTTTGCAGAATCTGAGTCGACCTCCTCATAGTCGTACCTAGATGGAAAATTGGATGCAGTTGATACAAAAATAGAGTGGAATAAGGAGAGAAGACGGTAATTTTTATTTCATAATACTAATATTTTCTTATAAATGAAAGGAAACAGGAATGGAAAGTTTTTACACATCTACAGGCAGGAGGTGCATTACAGTAAACACCTGGCAAGAAAAGCATTACATATCGTATGCTGCAGTTCCCTCTTTTACCACCAGGTGGTGCAAAACAAACTAGGAGACTAACTTTCATCAATTAATTCATGGATTTCCAACAGTTACAACTCAAGCTTGTATTATTTCTGACCTTGTGAAAAAGTTCCTGCCAAACTTCTGCCAGTGATCCTTCATGATTTCCTCCACACTCTGTTTCCTGGTGGCCAAGATCGACAACCATGCAAGCACGGCCCACAGGCCATCCTTCTCACGGATATGATCCGAACCTGCATGTGTAACAAAGACGGGATGTAAACAAGTGGCTAAGGAAGACAGTATTCTCTTTTCGGAGTGCCAGACTTGCTCTCACCAGTGCCAAAGCTCTCCTCTCCACACAGCGAGAGTTTACCAGCATCCATCAAATTACCAAAGAACTTCCAGCCCGTTGGAGTCTCATACAGCTGCATCTTCAGAGCTTTGGCCACACTGGGACAAATTGTGACACATCACATAATCAAAAACGGATCTATGACGTATGATTAAGATAAACAAGTATTTAAAGTGTTTTTTTTTTTTTTTACTTGTCCAGGGCCCCACTGGTGGGCATGCTGCGGGCCAGGCCTTTGACGCCTGTCTTTTTGAAGTATGGGATGGAGGTAATGTTGGCACCAATGACAGCCACAGAATCGGAAGGGTTTACAAAGAAGCCATGTTTACCCAACACCATGTTTCGGTCCTAAACAGGAATCCAGAGAACATTTCTCATGTAAAGCACACTGTGATGTATGTTGGTTCTCTTCCAGTCAGGTACGGCATATTAGGACAGAAGACTGCTGCCACGATCTTTCATGAGCCATCGATTTTTAATGCGGTCATCTGCTTAGCAGAAAGTGTGTTTTTGTGCTTCGTTTCGTCCTTTCAGCATATTCTATTATGCCTTTCCCTTGAAAAGAAGTATTTACCCAACCCAAACATTATTTCATAAAATCCAGCTTAGCAGATTCGGCACAGTTTGGAAAAAAAAAAGATTAATTATTTTTTTTAAATGCAAACTGTAAAGAAAATATAAGCCTGTCAAGAAATTATTTCATCTAAAACTTGTGCTTTTTCTTCTTCTTTGGTGGGTGGGGGGTAATCAAGGGCCAAAGGTGCCCAGACGTTTAGTAAATTAGAAAGGTGTTAAATACTTTTATGGGTTAATTGAAATGCATCGAAAATATAAATATTAACTGTTCAATGTTTCAGTACTTTTTGGACAACTTGCTGTTCTTTAATGAGCTTAACGGCAAGATCCACAACAGGTATTTGATACATGAATCGACCAATACATCTGGGTCAATCAGAATTGACATTTACATAGTCCTCCTGTTCACATTTTCACTTCAAATCACCAATTATGACGCCTATCATTGATCACAGTGCCTCGTCATTGCGAGGCGACAAACAGGATGTTCTCAAACGGAGGTGGACACTGACCTTAGAGTGTCACAGGGGTCAGCAGGTTGCAATAGAGATACAGAGAGACTGGAAGAGTCACAGAAAGGCAAAGAGCTGGAATTTTAGTTTTCCACATCCAACATTAATGACCGCTTCACTGTGAACAAGGCCGTGTGGAACCAGATAATGAATGCAACTCAACTCCAGGCACTTTTCAGGGAGGTGAGAAGCATCCAAGTGTCACCATTAGAAAGCGTTTACATCAGCGTGATCTACACGCTAGCCGACCTGGAACGGTACCTGACTAAACCACCAGGCACAGGCACCATCGTCTTGCTTGGGCCAAGGAGGGACCAGTGGGCCTCAGTGTCGTTCTCTGACGGAACTAAATTCACGTTGAGAAGAAATATTGGACCCCAACGTTGTTGGAGACGTCAAGGAGAGTGCTATGTATCAGCCACTGTTGTCACCAGATGACCCTTTGATGGTGGTGGTGTTACAGTGTGGACAAGTTTGTCTAGCTATTACAGAACTGCCCTACACTTTGTGAATGGTACAGTGATGAGCCCAAACTACTTGAATAACATCATTAATCCAGTCACTGTGCCCCCGCATAACCGACACAGCCCTAATTTCATTTTCACGGATGACAATGCTTCAGCTCATTGAAGTCACATCATTAGTGAACGGCTGCTGGAGACAGGGGACCTCGAATGGACTGGCCTGCACTTTCTCCAGACCTGAATCCTTTAGAAACTCTATGGGGTCACCTGAATCGGCGTCTAGAGGCTCGTAACTCCGTATCCCAGAACCTTAATGACCTGTGGGCTGCTCTTCAAGACAAATGGGATGCCATGCCTTACCAGACAATAGGAGTACTTGTTAGCAGCATGAGACATCACTGTCAAGCTGTAATTGATGCTTAAGGACACATGACATGTAACTAAGACACTGATATTTTTGTTGTGGTATACCCACCATTGTTGGTTTTTGTCAAATTGTTTGAGATGAGGAAATCACCATTCCATGCTTCTACTTAAAAGCTCTACTTTCATGATAAAGTATCACTGTATCGTGAACTTTTTACATTTACCATAAATTTTACTGTGATATCCCAAACTTTTTTATGAGGTGTGTATTAAAGAAATCTAATGACAAATTCACTAAACCTGCTGCACTCATTTTTTTATTGCTCTGTCATGTATTGTTTAATTTTTCTTATTTAAGGAAACATGAGATAAGTGAAGCAATGTCATCATCAATTAAAATCACAGCTCACAAACTCATGGCTAGATTTAAAGCTGCAAAGTATTTCCCAGAAAAGCATGTTGGAACTTACACCATCACCATCAAAGGCAGCTCCAAAGTCATAGTCTCCACTTTTCATGGTGTTGACCAGGTCAGCAGCGTAGGTCAAGTTGGGGTCAGGGTGATGACCACCGAAGTCCTCCTGGGGGACGCAGTTGACAGCCGAGTTGGCAGGAGAACCCAGCTCTTCACAGACTATCTTCTTAATGTAAGGACCCACCACTAAGGACAGGAAAGGTATCAGTAAGTAACACATATGCTCATACAACTTTGCAACTCCTAAATATGTATCTATGGTTGCTTCATACCTCCATGCATTGCATCCAGTCGAACATTAATGTGGTTAGCGGCAGAAAGAAGGTCCTTCAGAGCAGCAAAATCAAAGATGCCCCTTAACATCTCAGCATAAGCTTCAACCGAGTCAACAATCTCCACTGATGAGAAAATATGCACATTTTAGACTTAAAAATGTCAAGATCTGGACACTAGTTGCAACAAATTTCAATTAAATAAATATTAAATCAAAACCGCTAAAGGTTGTGTTAGAAAAAAAGATTTAATGAGCCATAAGAATTTAATATACATTTCTTGTTGCTCAATATAATTTATAGGCAGATGTTTTGCTGTACCTTTGAAGGGCTTAAAAGTGTCGACTTCAAACGTCTGCTTCCCAATCGTAGCCAGATCCACTTTCAGCTCTGGGCAGATATGATACTCCTGCAGGCCTTTGCTGATCTCAAAAATTTTGTTTGTGATGCCTTCGGGAGCAGGTCCTGGAGAAAAAGAGTGGTAAGAAAACTACGATTAGCAGAAATACTGGATTAATAACACATAAAATGCAGAAAAAGCTGTATGTCAATAAAATGCTGCTTTGTGCATTTTCCCCACAGCAATCAGAAGCTGAGGTTTGTACACTCCTCTCACCTCCGCTGGAAATATTGTACTTGATACCGAAGTCTCCACTGGGGCCTCCCGGGTTGTGGCTGGCTGTGAGGATGATCCCACCCACAGCCTTCATCTTGCGGATCACACAGGAGACTGCTGGGGTGGACATTATGCCATTGTGACCAATTACAAGGTGATTAATCTGCAAAACAATGCACAGATTAATCCACGTCTGGATACGTCCTCAGATCCAACAACTAAGTAAATACACTACAAGGTTAAGGTAAAAAAATATGTTACTGCTAATAAAAAAAAAAAAAAAACTACAGCATCTTTAAACAGGTCATTGTTAATATCATGTGTTTAATGTAACAGGAACATGCATGAGGTCAGATCCAGTTTAGTAAACCCCACAGCCTCTTCTATTTTCAGTTACTTCTGTTAATGCTGATGCCTGCTGGTACTTTACTGTTGCTGCAGGAGAGGTTAACCAAAAATAGAGCCACTTTGCTCCTTTTAGTTTTGAAACAATGCCACTATCTCCATCTTGGTATGTTTTGTGTAAACATCTGTACCTTTGTCTGCTGCTTAGTCTACATTAGCATTACCCAACAAGAAATTTCCCAAAATGGACCAAGTATTGCTAAACAACCCAAATATAATATTTTTTGACTAGTTAAATTCACTAGCAATAGTGGTGAGTTTTGCACATCTCTGCTTTAAGGCAACATGGTCTTCAAAAGATAAGGTCACACATTCTGCAGACTGTAACCACTAGTGGGTTCTGTCTAGTCTGGCAGCCGGATGCTTTCCATTGACGGTTTCATGACTTAAACAACACGAGCCTCTGGTGATTAAATGCCTTAAAGTCCGGATTTAAATCTCAAACAGTGATGCATTTTAGCCATTTAGGGCGCAGCTGCTTCCAAGGCTGCAGAGCAACGTGACAAGATGCACGTCACGCCCCACACCGGTGGTAATATCCCTCTGCTCACTCTGTGAAGCAACACGGAAACATATCTTGACTTCTCCTTACAGACTTTTTGATGTCTGTTGCAAGACAGAACCAAGCAGAGAGTCAGTGAAAACATTCAATCCTTCAAGCCGCAGCAATGCTGCAGCGTCAGTGCGCAAATGTCAAAGGTTACCGTTGATACGGAAAGGTCTATGACAAGCCATTTTATCATTTAATAATGAGCATCGTTAACGTCTGAAACAGGAGTCTTTCTAAGAAAAAAAAAATCACATTCAACATGAATTTAGATGCAACTGATGTGGGCATTCAACTGGCCAGACATATCACTGATATACATTGTTTGAATTCCTAACACTTGAAACATAATGTTCAATGAAATATTGCAGAAAAAGGTCCTTTGTGAATGCGACATTGCCCACGCTGACATGTCAGCGAGGACAGCAATTTTATTTATGGTGCAGCTCTAGTTCCAGTGTATTGATATTAAAACGGTTTTTCATGATAGAGAGGAAAGTTTTTGTCTAAGGCAAACATTAAATCTAAAGATGAAGAGTGTTTAGGAGACCAGAGGTTTTCTATATCCATTTGTATTGCAAAATGGTGGAAGATCTTAAAAGGATTAGTGAATTAGATTAGTGCAAACATTATGATACTCTTTTTTTTCAAGCAAGTAAATTAAGTCAATTAATAAAAAACAGTAAAAGATTGTGGTTTGATTATATGTTACAACTGGTTTGCCATATTTCCTCACTTAAACCGGAAGCCCTCTGCTCATGAGGTAAATTGGTAAAACCATTGGGGGGTATCGTGAAAAAGAGTTGTTCATTCTGGGGGGGGCTCTAAACGGCCAAATAAACGCGGGTTTTTTCCATAACCAACTGTTTAAAAAAAGCAGGCTAATAATAAGAGACTGATAAGGGAAAGCAGGAATGCTGCTTTTTTGTCCACCAGGGATGTGGGAGAACCCCTAGGGGGCATCCGGTTATTTGGGGAAAAACTTTTGGGGACAATCGCATTTTAATTTTGGGTGCTCAGTTGCACCCTTTTTTTAAATCAGTTATTTTTTGCCTAAACTTGTTTTTGTTTCCCTCTTGCAAAACGCCTAATTAATTTAAAGGAAATTTATATTTTTAGCATCAATGCAATCCTTTGAAAATTAAATCGTTCTGGACAAAAATAAATTTCCCGTAAAAATTAAACACGAAATGGGAAAACCAGCGAACAACCTTGACAGCTAGCTAGATTTACACATGCCCACAACATGCTACATTTGTTTTAACACAGGGGACATTTTTATCAACTTATTTTTCCTCCAACTAACCCCGTTTGGCTCTGGGGAAACTGAACGATCAGCTGAAAACCGTCCTTCCTTAAAAAACCCCCCATCTCCCCCCCACCACCCGATTTGGCCCTCTGGGCGCTCGGCTGGGGGGCATGACGGGGGGATAAGCTCTGGATGAAATTTTTGGGGCAATGTGCTGGTTCTCTGGAAAAACCGCCAAAAATCTTTTCCCCAGCCCCCTCGCCCGGGCTTCTTTTCCGTGTACGGTTTTTGGTCCCTTAAAGGTCGTAAGTTTCACCCATGTTTTTCCCCCTACTACCACCAGAGAGCAGCCCGTGTGATCCGTAGTGTAGTCCGAGCGACTGCAGGAGCTGAGCGGCTACACGTACACAGCTCCCCCCTTCGCACACAAACCCGCCCGCACTGCCGGTTTAAAGGGCAAGCAGGGACCCTGATGGAGGATTTCCTCACACCCAGCAGCGAGACATTCAGATATCGGTAAAAGTAACATCAGCATATGAAACGCGTGTTAGATGAAAGTCAAATGCAACATCCCGCCTTTTCTGCGCACCGGTTTTTTAGTTGGGGGGAATTTTTTGTTTTTTAAACTCGGGCCCTTTGTCTAATTTTTTCCTAAAATCCAGGGCGGCCCCAAACTTTGTGAAAATGCTTGATGCCAGGGGTGAATAACTCAATTCCCCTCATTCCCATGTTACCTTTTTTATTGCCAAATTTTACTCTCCTATGCCTGGGGTTACCCGGGAAACCTTTTTAAATTTCGATGTACCTTGTAAAAGTGACAATGACAATAAAGACGTATCTTATCTTGAGTAAACTGGACTTTATTGGGTCTGAATCTGACCGTACAACTGGATTGTATTGGAATAGACTGGATTCTATATGATTTGCTGTGAATTGGCGCTGTATACATAACATAATTACATAATTAAACTAAATTGAATTCTTTGATTTTTCTAAAACAAAACGTAACAAAAAAATAAATAAAAATAAAACAGAAATAGTAACCCTGAGGTGGGGAAAACAATCTGCGTTTTACTGCAGTATTTGTGTATGCATATATTAATACATTTATGTGCTGCTTAACAGTGTTAGATGAGAAATATTAGGAAAAAATGCAGTTTAACTAATGTAGGATAAACAACACTTCTACACATCCGGCCTTTGTTCTTCTAGGGTCGAGTTATATACATTGACTGTCAGTGACCCTCAAAGCATGTTTCCTTATAAGCAGAAATATAGACACAAATATTTTATTTAAATCAGTGAAAGCAATTGCATTTTACAAACAAAATGTCCAAAAAGATGTTCAAATATGGCACCTCCTATTTTCAGTTTTAAAGGGTGAATTGTGCAACAAAAACGTTGGGAAATGGTTCCCTGCTTGCCACAACAGTTTGCCTGTTGCATCACAGTGTTTGGTCAACTCAGCAGATGACCTTTTTCTCTTTGAAACTGAAAACTCAGACTTTACTGTGAAAAAAGTGGTTTGTAAAAGGTATTCATGAACCTTGAACCTTTTTTTCATACTTCTGTTACATCCACAAGCGTTTTTTACTGGGAGTTTATATGATAGGAAAGGATACAGGTTTTCTTTAAAAAATTTTTTTTTAATCTGTAAAAGTGTCACGTGCATTTTTGTCAACCCACCTGACTCAATACTTTGTAAAATCCCTTTTTACTGCAAGTCTTTTGGGCTGGGTCTTAAGTAGCTTTGCTTTCCTTACAATTTTTAAATGTTTCAACTTTCTTTGAAAAATAGTTGAAGCTCAGTCAGATTGGATGGATAACATTTATTTTGCAGTTTTGCTACAGTTTCTCGATTGAATTTGGGTCTGGACTTTAACTAGGCCACTCTAATACATGAATATGCTTTGATCTCAACCATTGCATTGTCCAATCTGTTCAGTTAGGGTTGTCCTACTAGAAGATGAACTTCAACCTCAGTCTGAAGTCTTTCTCAGTTTCTATAATGTTTTCTTTCAGTATTGCTCTGTATTTATTCCACCTGTCAACGTTGACCAACTCCACATTTCCTACGAAAGAGAGGCATTTCCATTGCATGATGCTGCCACCACCGTTTAAATGTTTTCAGATTGATGTGAACTGCTAGTTTTTCACCACACATAGTAACTTTCTGACTTGCATATACATACAAGTCAGAAAGTGAAATTATATGATCATCTGACTTGAGCACCTTTTACATTTGCTGTGTCTCATACGTGACAAACTGAAAATGGGACACGTTTCAAAAACTGCCTTGTTTACTTAATGGGGTGCACAACTTGTTGCCGTCCTGTCAGAAGATTCTCCCACCTGAGCTATGGCTATCTCCAGCTCCTCCATGTGTCTCTTGGCTGCTTCTGATTTATGCTCTTTTTGCCCACCCTGTTGCTTTAGGAAGTTTAAAGCTGCGCCCTGATCGTTACAATGTCAGAGGATGAATTGAACAGTGCTCTGTAAGGTGATCAAAGTGTAAAAAGTGGTTTTATGACCAAATTGTGCATTAAACTTCCTAACAGCTTTATCTCTTACCTGTCTGGTGTCTTCCTTGGTCTTCATGATGTTGTTTGTTCACTAATGTTCTCCAACAAACAACTATGCTAATATTAAAACATGGTGGACTCTATTCACTAATTCATGACTGAATGCAATTGGGTCCACTGGATTTTATTTAGGGATATCAGACTAAAGGGGACTGAATATAAACTCACACCACATTTTTCAGGTTTTTACTTGTAAAAATTTTGAAAATAATTTTTATTCCAATTCACACAGCTATACACTACTTTGTGCTGGTCTATGATATAAAATCCTAAAGAACAAACTGAAGCCTGTTAGTGACAGACCATCACTCTGGTGAAACAACTGAAACTTCAATGCAAGCAGCGGAGTGATACTACTGTGTTGGGAAAAGAGGATCAGATAGGCTCTGGACATTAAATACATCTCACATGCCATGTGACATTTGAGTCAGCTGGCTCTACTGTTTCAGCAGTGAAAGTCAAAGGGCAGATAATGGCCCAAGAGACAAAAATAGGAGGTCAGGATCGTACTGGAAAGGTCGTGGCCAAGTAAAGTTTAGATTTGAGTGCAGTCCAGAGGAATGCATTTCACTGCAAACTACACATCCAGACACTGCAACATTAGAAAAATTATCAAAAGCTTTAAACATATTTCATACATGCCACACACACACACTTTAAGTGAATTCAGAAGCTACCTACATCAGTTTATTTTACTGTAAAAAAAGAAAGAAAGTATTTACAGATAAAATGTCTTAGACATTTTTTTTGTCAATTTATGAGATGCATCTATTTTCAGTTAAATGCATGTAAGGACCAATGTTAGGAGTTCCCTCATACCCATTGGAATAGTTTGATATGCAATTTCTACAACTGTCTTAGTATGTTTGCAAGTTAAATGTCCAAAACCAGGTTCGATAAAAACCAACAGCTCAGCAAGATAGAGTACACAAATTTAATAAAGAAAAGGAAAACTGTCTTTTATTTACTGTACCTTGTGGTACAACAGGTTGCACGAGTCCTGCAGATGGAGCTAACGAATGTGACCCATGAGGAAGAAGTTCTGTTTTTTTCAAACAAGGCATAAAAGCTGACAAGATAAAAGATTTCATTTAACTTCACTGAATGTCAAATGAAACACAACAATAATATGAAATAAATTACTTCTAGTAAAACTTTCATAAAACAAGCATCAGAGAGTCTTCTTCTAGAATAACATCCTAATGACTGCAGTAGGTCTAAGGAATTTGAGCTTTATGTGATGGGTAAACTGGTCTCCGCGCAGTTATAGATCCAATCCTGCTTCTCATTAATGGGTAGCATGTGCTGGCACACCTACAGGAAAAAAAACATGTTTGTATTAGAATCCACGACAAAATGTAATCATATAATGTGTTGTGGTCCCATATTAAGCTGCCGTAACAGCAGAGCTGGTTTTCTTTTCATTACCTCCGCCAAGGAGGTTATGTTTTCAGTTTAGTTTCTTTGACTGTACGTGTTTGAGTGTTACCAAATTTATGGAAAGTTACAAATTCTTGTGAAGTTTTTCCACCAGTGGTGTGTCTTAGCCCAACGAAGAATCCATTAAATGTTGTTGGTGATCCGTATCATGACCTGGATCCAGGATTTTTTTTCTATGGCATCAGTGATTCTACGTTGAGTGGTTGAGGTATGCAGTCTCTGACCGTCTTGGTTTTCTTTGGTTTCTGTGGGTGCGCTCAGGGGTTCACACACATTGTTCATCTCTAAAACGCCATACTTTTTCAAACTCCACTTTCCAGAGTACTCAGTCTCTTTTAACCCATTTTAAAAGTACATACATAAAACATACATCCCAATCAATCTATTCTGCGGTGGTCAGGGTTCTAATATGGAACAAGGAAGAAGGAACAGAGATGAAAGATGGATGGGTGGGTGGATAGGGAGCATTTGGTTGGTAGATTGGAAGGGAAATAAATTCTCGGGGTACAAAAATTGCATATTTATTCACCCTTTTGAAGGAGTTTTTCATTTAGCAACTAGTTGTCAATGTGAAAGAAAAATGAACGTCTCTCCTTAATTTTATTGTGGTAAAAAGAAACATTAAAATTTAATACCCCATAATGTCACAGCACTATTTAGCACTCACACTGGAACCACTGCAGAGAAAATGTGTTATTCCACAATCTGCATCTTTTATTCAGGAAAGATTTAAAAGGTTGCATTTATAGATTTTTAGAGTTCTCACATTTACGCAAAAATTGTTTTCTTCATATTTTCATAGATTAATTGCCTGAATGTGTTGAAGGCAGTGGCGATTGCTCTAAGTCTGCAAGGGAAGCTCAGCTTCCCCTAAAATGTCAAAAAATAAGTGATCAAATATATACTGTTGTGTGTACATGTCATTGACTAAATATGCGATACAACGCGCTCAACTTTTGTTCAGAATCAGCTTCTTATCATTGGTAACGACTCGGCTTTCCTCTCATTCATTCCCGCAGCTTCACAGTGCTTTAAACAGTGAGTTCAATAGCGAAGCAAAAATGCTGGGCTTTGTCCCGCCCATCGGATGCTCAGCGTCTCTGGGGGTCTATGGGGCAGTGGGCTGGCCTTGGTTGGCCCAGACGCTCAGCTTCTGCATGATGATTGGATGATCTGCTGAATCCGTTTTTGATTGACAGCGAAATGAGCGAATCAGCGATCTTGAAATTAAGCTTCCCCTTCTTGAAAGACCAGCATCCGCCACTGGTGGAAAGAGTTAAATATAGGAAGACCACTACAAGTGAACGCTTAAAGTGCGGAAAGAAGTAACTATAGATAAGAATTTCATCAGCTTTTAAAATGTTAAACTTACTTACAATTTTGTAGTTCTGTTTATTGTATCTTGTACAGTTTTTAGGCTATTTAACAGAACTGTACACATGTGATCATCCTGCAAAGTACTCTAGCTTGCCACTGTTGTAGTTCCTATGTTTACTTATATGTCACCTGAGCACACTGCTAAGATGAAGCATTTACAACTACAGAAACACAAGGTGGAGAAAACACTAGCTTCACTACTAAAGCAGTGATCCTAAGAATTGTTTTCACCATTTTGGTCCTGGCTGGAACTTCTACAGCAAACACGGCCATCCCTCTGCTGCTGCAACAGTTCCTGCTCTGTTCGTTGTTTACATGAACCGTCACCTTCTGATTGGCCTGCAGAACAGAAAGCAGTCCTTAACTTTCTCCAGTTAAAATCTGTAAATATGCAGAAATTTGTTTAAGAAGATTAATGTGGATGACAGAAACTAAGAGTTTTACACAAATTCATCTTTGCATATATTTAGCCCAGAAATGGTCATGATAAGGAAGTAAACTACCTTCTCTGCTTAGCTGTGCTCTGGGCCACTCGGCCATTCTTTCAGGCTGGCTTTTGTTGCCAGGAATGAAATCCTGGGAAATGTAGTTCATATAACTCTTAATGCTCCCCCAACAGGGGTCAGTGGGTTACAGAAAACATATTAAAAACATACACATTCTGAAAAGAACTAGGTGCACAAGTTCGAATTTAATGGTAAACGGCCTGCGCTTGTATAGCGCTTGATCAGGTCCAAGGACCCCAAAGCACTTTACGCTACAATCAGTCATTCACCCATTCATACACACATTCACACACTGATAGTGGTAAGCTACACTGTAGCCACAGCTGGCCTGGGGCAGACCGACAGAAATGAGGCTGCCCAACTATCGGCACCACCGAGCCCTCTGACCACCATCAGCAGGAAAGGCGGGTGAAGTGTCTTGCCCAAGGACACAACGACTGAGACACGTGGAGCGTAAGTTTGAACTGGCAACCCACCGGTTACAAGACAAACCCCTACCACCGTCGCCACAAGGATTTTCTCTAATCTACACAGGGTTCCAATATACATAACGGCTCAAATATATACATACACCCTTACTAATATTTGGATAAATGTCTCTTACCATGTTGTAGAAAAAACAACTTCCTTACAACCATCTTCAAGCTTCTGTCTGGCTGTAATTCACCAGTGCCACTGGTTGCGAAACAGACCCTCAGCATCATGCTACCACTATCATGCCTGACAGATTCAACAATGTTCTGAAGTTAAAACCTTACATTAGCTACTCAATAACTCATAATTCTTCTCATTGTGGATAAAAAGCTCACTTTGTTTTGTCTGACCATGAAACTTTTCTCCAGAGAAAATCTGGCTTGACCAAGTGGGCAGCTGCAAATGACAGACAAGCATGGAGGTGTTGATTCTGGAGCAGGTCCTTCTTTCTTGGTAGTACCCTCTGAGCCTATGTTCAACTCCCTTCACTATGGACAGGGGCACTGGTGTTCCAGCTTCTTACAATTTATGATAAGCTTCAGTCTTTGGGATTAATGTGTTAGTCTTGAACATCCTAAATAAGCCAAGGGAGTCAGCTTCGGTCAGATGATTGAAACCTGGACACAAATGGATGTTCCATCAGATGGATAAAGTAGGCTAACATCAGGTTTGCGGAATGGCCCCAAGCTAACATCTAATGAAAAGTTACCCAACATGTGTAAAAGTTGACTCTCAAAAAGTAAATGGCCCAAATTAGATGAGCTCTACCATTTTTGGTGAAAGATCCAGCCAGAACTACACCAGAACCTTGTTGATGTCTAAAAAACGTGTGTGATTTCTCTGCAACTTGCTAAGAGACATTGAAACAAATATTGGTGGGGTTGTGTGTAAATCTAAAAAAACCTAACATTCATACCCATCATGAGTGAATGAAAACCTGTAACCGGTACAGTACCACCCGCGCAGCTGGATAAGTGTAAATGAAGTCGGTGGCCCACCTTGTTGGCTATGAGGGAGGAAATCCGGTGGTCTCCTCTGTAGGTGTAGATAAAGACGTTGTCATGCCCCCGCAGTGCTTTGGCCCCAAACCTCAAGGTGATGGACTTCTGGAGACCTTGGTTCAAAAGCTTGGAGTCCATGCTAAAAGGTCGCATGGACGGCTGAGTGCCTTCACAGTAAACATCTATTTGGAACGGACATCCCTTTCAGAGTAGGAAGAAAGGTTTGTTTAGTTGGTAGACATTCATGCTATAGCACAAACTCAAGTGAGTTGACATTTATGTGTTTGAGTCTGGCCCTGGGTACAACCTACCTCTACTAACTCCAGCATACGATTGTAACCCATAGATTCCAGGGTCACCCACAGGTCTGCGGGGTCTCCATCTTTCTCGGTGGCTTCCATCATGTTCAGCTCCATAAAACCTTGCCGTGTCAGCTGATTTTTTCTCATATCGAAGTTTTCTGGTCCATATTCATAAGGATGAATTATTAAAACCTTGATGTGCTCGTCACGGTCAATTGATTTCATGTTGGCATTCTGTTGATGATTACCTTTACACACGGTCCAGGCATCCTTGTCACACTTCTCCCCACTGGTCCTCAGCTCAAAAAAGTTGTACTCCTCCAGGCTTAGCAAGCCGTTACCATCCAGGTCGATCACCTCAAAGATTTCAGACAGCACCTCCCTGTGGCAAAAACGGAGTATCACAGATGAATGCCCCACATCTTGACTTCATCGTATTTTCCTGTACAAAAAACCTGCATCCATAAAGCCGTTCTCCGTTTAAACTCTGTAGTAGCAATATCAGATATATATCAATATAGGGAGGTCTACCTCAGCTCGCTGGTGAGGTCTAGTTCTCCCGTGTCAGTCTTGTACACAAGTTCAACAGATTTATCCGAAAAGTTATTCTTGCTTTGCTTCTTTAGTCTGCAGCCGGTGCTGAAGGGAAGCAGGTGGTATGACCCAGCATTTAGTTCTCCTTTCCAAACATACTTCTGCAAGAGCAAAAGAACATCAACAAATAATCTAACAAGAACAAACATACAGGGATTATATTAGTATATAAGAGCACAGATGTTTTATATAATTAATGTATATGAATGAATATATTGATTAAAGTGCCCTTTTACATACAAACTTACTTCTTTGTCTTTTGATTCGGTGAAACAAACTAAAGCCGAGTCCTCTTTGGTTTCACCAGCTGACATGACAAAAAGAGCTGTGTCCACATTCATCCATGTTGGAGGCTTGTCTGAAAGGGTAAGATAAAGAAATATAACAAGAAATTACTTTTTTTTTTTTACCACAAATTATTTAATTTTACAAAATCCACACATGTAAAGCAGATACAAATCTATTGTGCGGTACCGGGTAAAGTTTCTAGAACCTATGATTTCTTTATATTAAGCTTCCATGGAGCTTTTTTTTCTACAAATTTTCAACTATTTAACTAGAGATCCATTTTATTTTCAATAACCAAACCTGCCACGGTTTAAGCATTAAAATGCACATGCAGAAATAAACCGGTGTTCACCAAGAGCCATTTAACTTATAGTCAAATGTAATCAATGCAGTTATGTATTAACTTGTTACAAAGACACAGTTTCTGTAATCTAGAACAATAAAAGTCAAAGCTAACGCTGCATAGGTCGCATGAAATACGTATATTTTTACCCAACAATGTGATTCCTAAATTAGCCAAAAACTGGACACCAAGTGCCGTTCACAATTACTGGCACTGGTACCATGGGAAGGAGTTTTCTCCTCGTCCAGCCTTGTTAGTCATAGGTCCAGTTGTTTATTTGCTACTCTAACTGTAGATATTTGCAAGGTTAGGTGAGCAGCTATTTTGTTGCAGCCAAGATCAACACACATTTGCCTTATTTAAAAAAGGTATGTTCTACTGTTGTGTCTTTTCAGTTTTGAAGAATGGCAAAAAGAAATGGCTCTGCGTCAGGTCATATACCCCAGGGAAACAGGAAATCATGAAAAATAACTAAAAAGTATAAATGAATAACAATCTTCAGTAGCATGCATTATCATGTATTTTCTAGGTATTGAAGAAAAGAAATTACAAAAAATCTTAGTATGAGATTGTTTTCCCCCACTAACAAGTGAATAAGTGTGGAGGGGGCTGTACCGTAGCATGTTGTAAAATGTTTTCTCGATGTAATCTGCTGGGTTTCCTTAGAAAAACTTTTTAATCAATTTGAATAATAAACTGAATCCAACTGCACTGTTTGATAGCTTGGATTAATTGGAATGTATTTACCCAACTGGAAATCTGTATGATTTGATTGAACTGACTTTGTAAAGTGCCTTGAGACAACGTGTTGTGAATTGGCGCTATATAAAAAAACAGAATTGAAAAGATGAGAAAAATATGGGGGATGGTGAAAAAAAAATAAAAAAGCTCCCATATTTATCTACAGTGGATTAAATGGAATCAGTCCTGAAACAGAATGCAGTCTCAGGATATCTCCTTTTTGTAAATCACATTACTGGTACAAAAAAAAGCTATTTATAGGGCATCAAATTCGGTTATCACAATCTGGCAGATCCTTCTTATTTTAGGTTTTAAAAAACAGTGGAGACAACAAGTATTTGATACGCTTTTTCCACTTGGAAAGTACGAAGAGCTCTTTAGATTTTATCATAGGTTCTCCTCAACTGTGAGTGCCAGAATCTCAAACAAAAATCCAGAAAATCACATTGTGTGATTTT
Organism: Crenichthys baileyi; assembly: GCA_036173005.1. NCBI lineage: Eukaryota > Metazoa > Chordata > Actinopteri > Cyprinodontiformes > Goodeidae > Crenichthys > Crenichthys baileyi. The sequence continues at coordinate 1,022,248 of JAHHUM010001741.1, forward strand.
TAAGTAATTCATTTGCATTTTATTGCATGACATAAGTATTTGATACATCAGAAAAACAAAACTTAATATTCTGTACAGAAACCTTTGTTTGCCATATCCAGATATCAGACGTTTCCTGTAGTTCTTGACGAGGTTTGCAAACACTGCAGTGGGGAGTTTGGACCACTGCTCCATACAGATCTTGTCCAGATCCTTCAGGTTTCAGAGCAGTCGCTGGGCAATATGGACTTTCAACTCCCTCCAAAGATTTTCGATTGGGTTCAGGTCTGGAGACTGGTTAGGCCACTCCAGGACGTTGAGATGCTTATGGAGCCACTCCTTAGTTGCCCTGGCTGTGTGCTTTGGATCACTGTCATGCTGGAAGACCAAGCTATGGCCCATCTTCAATGCCCTTACTGAGGGAAGGAGGTTGTTGGCTAAGATCTCCAGATACCTGGCCCCATCCCTCCTCCCTTCAATACGGTGCAGTCGTCTTGTCCCCTCTGTAAGGTTGGAGTTTGTTTGATTGAGTGTGTGGACAGGTGTCTTTTATACAGATAACGAGTTCAAACAGGTGCAGTTAATGCAGGTAATGAGTGGAGAACAGGAGGGCTTCTTAAAAAAGAACTAACAGGCCTTTGAGAGCCAGGATTCTTACTGGTTTTTAGGTGATCAAATACTTATGTCATACAATAAAATGCTAATTAATCACGTAAAAATCACACAATGTGATTTTCCGGATTTTTGTTTTAGATTCCTTCACTCACAGTCGAAGAGTAACTATGATACAAATGAAAGACTTTCAAATGCGTTGCAAGTGGGAAAACCTGCAAAATCAGCAGTGTATCAAATACTTGTTCTCTCCACTGTAGCTAAGGTTCAGTTAAGCTTAGCTTGACTTTTATGACAGGCTGAGCATAACAGCACCTAAAGCTGCTAACTAAAGAACTAAAGCTCCAACACTAAATGGATTTATTACCGAGTTGTCTGTTGTGTGTAGGCACAACGCTCCAGTTACCCGTCTGTTGAACTAAGATGCCTTTTTATGATTCAGTGTTTCATAATCATTATTTAGAAAATGTCAAAAATAGTTAATTTTCACAAATAGTCCAAAAAACATTCAGAAAGCCAAATGAAGCTAACTGAGGAGTGGCTTAGACTCTACTACGATTTCTGGAAAAGGGATCTTGCAGGCTAAATGTGTGCAAGATCATGCAATACTTTCCCAACTGTACAAAACATATGCTACAGTTTTATATTTTCATAAAAATAAGGTTAAAACTAACCGGGTCTGTGGCTGAGGCTCAGTGGCTGGATGGTTAGATAGACGCTGGTTGTCTCAGAGAGATGAAGCTGGTACTGCAGAGAGCTAATACTCCCATTATCCTCCACAAAGAAGCAGCCTTTCATATAGCTGTGGTGCCAATCCTGGAATGACAGAAAACATTTCTGCTTGACAAACACGAACGTTTACATTTCTAGGAATGGGTGTGTGGTTGGCAAACCAGGGGAACAATCAGAGAAACATGGTCGTCTCCGTTTTGAGGCCTTGATAACACTTATTAAACATTAAATCTTGCATCTATCTTGAAACGTTTTTGTGTGTGTGGCCTTGGCTCAGATCCTGATGAAATTACACCCGTTTAATCTCTGACAACAAATTCATTTATTCAGTCAACAGAAACCAAAACTAATTAAGAGTTCTTATTAAAAAGTAGGATGGATCTTGTGACAGGGGAAGTATATTTTGGCATAAATAAGCTGAAGAAGCTCAGTTGATTAACAGAGACTACCACAGTTATAATTACCACTCCAATCTTCAGAGGGACAATTCATTGCAGCATTTTTTAATTTTAGCTCAGCAGCATGAGACACATGCTATACTAGTGCTGCTCCAGAAGGGGGCAGGAGTGTCACACAGTGTGTCTGCAGAGGGCTGAGGCAAATCTCCCTCCTGGACCTGATTGGGGCAACTTGGAGTCTATTTAACCTTGATAAATACGGCCTCTTCAATCTTGAGCGAACAGTCATTCAAAACTGTCCAGGGGCTACTTTGGCGATATTTATGAATTCTAATATTTCTCGCATCTTGCAGTCCCGTTGTTGCCTTGTCTGGCTACACAACCGAAATTAGGTAATAATTTGAAATTGAATTGGAACATCAACACAAGGAAGTTTTCATTCCCCTCATTGGAGGCACATTAAATGAAAACACAGTTGATGTGGACACACAGTAAAAAGCACATTGAGGGCCAAGCAAGGCGGAAATAGGCCATTTATCCTTTTAGTCGACAAATAAATCACCAAGTTAAACAAAGAAAAGTACCATAAAGACGGAGCATGCCACTCCTTTTGAGAAAAGCCATTTTCTCTGAGTATTTATTTTGGGCTATGAGAGGCATAAAAGATCAAACCATAACACTTTGGTGGTTTGTCCAGACAATATTAAATGAGGGAAAATGCCATGGGCACCCATCCACTGGTTAAGGACATCAGAATTAATGCCTCCATAGAGAGAGGGTCAGCCTGCAGACTAATAGAGGCTCTGTCACCTGCTCCAGCCACAGGTCTGATTTAGTGTCTCACAGGGTCGCAGGACACCAAACCACACACACACACACACACACACAATTAAACATTCTTTATTCTCTTCCTACTTTTATCTAAACATAAAAAGCTACAGCAAAAAAAAGACTAATGATTACTATGTAGATTTCTGTGTAAAAGGACAAATTTATATATCAGAAGATGCAACAATACATGCATACGGACACAGCTCCACATCTGTCTTCCATCAGCCGCAGTTATTAGCCGGTGGCAATACAGGGAGCAGAAGTTCTGCTTCGAGGAACTCTCTGGACACTCATTCTGTTACCCTTAATGATGTCTGGCCATTTCCAATCTTAACACAGTGCTTAGACCCGTACTGTTCTGTTTATTTATTTACGGTTTTTTCCCTTTGCTGTAAAGCAAACCAGCCAGGGTTAAGCCAAAAAGAGTGAAAACAAAGAGCGGCAGATCAATACAGTGTATATCTATCCACCCCAGGCTATATTCAGCCATTGAAGCCGCTGCATGGCAGCGCTAGGTCCTCCTTATACTGACGTCCTCCACTGAAACAAAAAGATATCCAGTTGTTCAGCAAACATACAAAATGTACATATTTAGAAATTGTAATAAACCACAATTGCACTGTATACACAGTTAGAGAAAATAAATAAAATATAATTGAAATATTAATTTATTTCAGTAATTAGATTTTTAAAATGGGTAACTAATAGTCTTTAGATTCATTGCAGGGTACATTATGCAATTATTTTGATAAAATGACCAAAACAGAAATGATTAGATAAACCAATAAAAAAGGGCTTGTATTGCAGAAATATTATGGTATGTTATGCTAGGCCACAAAACATTTCTGCTAAAGAAGGTAGCTGTTCACATGGTGCTGTATCCAAGCACATCAATGAAAAGTGTAGCACAGAGAAACAAACATGCTAAAGAAAACACAACAGCAATAGGGAGAACAGCAGCTCTGAGAGGATTGTGATGCAAATCCCATTCAAGAGTTTGGGGGAGATTCACATGGTGTGGACTGCAGCTGGAGTCAGAACTTCAACAGCAAGCACACACACACACAGATCCAGAACTCTCCTTGTGTTAAGCAATTCCCGAGACAGAGACAACAGCAGTAGCTTCCTACCTGGGCTAAGGAGACAAAGGACAATAATCTTTACATTTAAAAATCCACGTCCCAGAGTTAGGAGGAAGAATGGACAGGCACAGAATCCAAGTAGCTTGAGGTCCAGCACGAACCTTCCAAGTGAAGATTTGGAAAGCCATGCCATCTGCTGGTCTTGGTCCACTGTGTTTAATCAAGCTCAAATCCAGCAGTCCCACGTCATTTACCAGGAAATTATGCACACTCATGCTTCCCTCTGCTGACAGGCTTTATAGAGATGCTGATTTCAAACACCATATATACCCCACATATGAGCCACTGCCAACTTGTTTGAACATTCTGTGAAATATTGTAGCAATTATCCAATAATAATGCCAGTTATTCTCATCTTACACTATGCAGAGGCTCGGTCAGGACAAACGATTCAGTCACCTCAGCATGCTTAATGCTATTTGACCACTTGGTGGCGCACATAAGCAGTATAAATAGCACTGAACTATCAGTCCAAGACTGCAAGCTGATCACTAGGTGTGGAGAACAAGAAAAACAGGACATTTGGTTTCAGCAAAAAGCGACACACTCTGTCCTGTCGTAGCAGCGGCCGGCAACCCAAAACAGACACGCACAATTTACAGGACCTCAGGTTCCCCATTTCTGTACATTTTGAACAAGTTAATGCTTATTTACATTATTATAGTATTAACAGCTTCAGTTACCTGTAAACCCGGAGGTTCTAGAACTTTGCCCGCCTTACTGCTGCTGGATGTCATTGTGATTGAGTTTGACAGGGAGGACCGTCTGCTGCGAGCCGAAGGACGAGAGGAGGACTGGCTGTCTGAGAAACACACACACAGCAGTTAGAGGAACACTCAACATTTAAAATGACTAATTTACAGAATACCTGCCAGAGTAGGGGAAGTCCAGCACTCTTTGCAAACAGTCCAAACTCACTCTATAATCTGCCTTCTTAAGAGTCTGGTTGTACAGTTTAAGTGTCAATGCAGACTTGGTTTTGGGTTCTGAGAAAGTGTAATCTCGAGATCAAGCTCCCTGTAATTAATTATGTTGCCATATTAAAATCACCAAATTCATTTTCTTGCTTAACTTTTTTCCTTGAACACTTACTGAGAGCAGAACATATATTTTATTTTTATGAAGGGGCTGATTGTTTCCAAACATAGAAATCAGGATGGTTAGAAAAATGAAAAGTTACTTAGACACAGAATAAATCCACTGTAAACATATTTAACCATGGTTATATTTTAGATTTATGTCAGTGTTCTAACCAAGAGAGTCAAAATAAAGCTCTTTTAGGTTTTTTGAAAGATTTTTTCAAACAAATCAGTCAAATTACCAATTTACAGTAGAGGCAAATTCCTTTACAATTAAATTCCTTTAAAATTAAATCAAAACAGCATTGAGGCTTCAAAATAACCCATTTGACATGTGTGATCATACAGCATCTCAGGTCTAAGCCTTGTTAAAACGCAACAGGTATAAATCAATACATGGGAGCGGCACAATAACGTGATAATCCTGACTACTACATGGGAGCTCATTTGTTTTTGCAGTGGTGGCTGGCTGCTCCTCCTCTCTAATCCCTCATCACCTCCCCAGTGAGAAGTGGTGGAATCCTCCCCAAATCAATAACAAGAACATGGACTGACCACTTAAATCAACCCCATCTTTCTTCCCGACGTAGGCCTCTCACTCGCCTGATCTTCCTAGAGCTCCGCCCTTCTAATCCTTTCTTCTACAGTTGGGTTCAAAATTTTAAAAACACACATCCTTTTTCAAGAAGTAAGTGACAGAAAATGTACAGATACCTTATCACTGTCAAGCAAAAACATTAAGTTGACTGAATCCAAGTGGTTTCAGGCCAAAGTGGGTTTTTGTCAATCTTCTAATGGCAGTAATGATTACCAGAATAAAAACACTTTGCGGTCTCCTCCCTCTAAACAAGCTGCTCTAATTGTGTGGCTATTATGAAATGTGGACTGCCTTAATGGGGTGATTTGTCACACTGGTGATGAAAAATTGATCAATGTAAGAGCTATGATTTATTAATCAAAACCGATCATAGGGGTGCACTGGGGAGATTTCAGATAGACCTGTGCTATATCTTCCATTCATACAGTATTTTATACCTTTCTTCACAGTGGAGTCTGATTCTGCATGTTGCGCTACTGATACAGATGACGCTAATGCCGCTGAGCTTTTAGGAGCGCTGTACAACTGGCTGCCAAAGTTCTGCCTCTTTAGCTTAGCGTCAGCTTCTAGCTTCTCCAAAGCAGCCGTCTGAGACTGCTCCACTGTAGATACAAGCCGCCTGCAGAACTGACAGCAACAGGAAATGAGAAGTAGGAAAATGATACATGAGCAATGTTTAGAGCCAACAAAGAGGAACATAAATGACTTCAATTTTTTCGGAACGAACAACAAATCAAGACAAACAACAGAGATAAAACTCTGTACAGAAATCTAAATTGTTCAAAGGAATGTAACAAGGCCCGAAAATATTTAAAATACATTCATTTGCCTTTGTTGCTTTAATTATCCTACAATATAATAAGTGTTGGAAAAATTCAGATTGCTTTTGTCTGAACATACCTCAGCATAGTCCAGTTTGCCATCCCTGTTTATGTCTGCCAATGAGAAAACAGCATTCACCTCCTCAGCTGTCATCTTCTCACCTCTCTGCAAGAATAAACAGTTACAAATGATGATGTACATACATCTTAGTTAAGTTAATTCAAAAGAGCTCCATTGGCTAGCTGTCCTAGACTAGGACTCACCAACCCTTGTGCTCTAAACAGCCATTTTGACTTTGCTGTTACGAAATAAGAGCTTTTTTTATAAACACAAGTTCATCCAAGTTCAATTCTTTTTCCTTTTTATTCCAGTGTTTAACATCTAAATAAAAATGTTCAATATACAAGGGTTGGACAATGAAACTGAAACACCTGGTTTTAGACCACAATAATTTATTAGTACGGTGTAGGGCCTCCTTTTGCGGCCAATACAGCGTCAATTCGTCTTGGGAATGAATACAAGTCCTGCACAGTGGTCAGAGGGATTTTAAGCCATTCTTCTTGCAGGATAGTGGCCAGGTCACTACGTGATACTGGTGGAGGAAAACGTTTCCTGACTCGCTCCTCCAAAACACCCTAAAGAGGCTCAATAATATTTAGATCTGGTGACTGTGCAGGCCATGGGAGATGTTCAACTTCACTTCCATGTTCATCAAACCAATCTTTCACCAGTCTTGCTGTGTGTATTGGTGCATTGTCATCCTGATACACGGCACCGCCTTCAGGATACAATGTTTGAACCATTGGATGCACATGGTCCTCAAGAATGGTTTGGTAGTCCTTGGCAGTGACGCGCCCATCTAGCACAAGTATTGGGCCAAGGGAATAACATGATATGGCAGCCCAAACCATCACTGATCCACCCCCATGCTTCACTCTGGGCATGTAACAGTCTGGGTGGTACGCTTCTTTGGGGCTTCTCCACACCGTAACTCTCCCGGATGTGAGGAAAACAGTAAAGGTGGACTCATCAGAGAACAATACATGTTTCACATTGTCCACAGCCCAAGATTTGCGCTCCTTGCACCATTGAAACCGATGTTTGGCATTGGCATGAGTGACCAAAGGTTTGGCTATAGCAGCCCGGCCGTGTATATTGACCCTGTGGAGCTCCCGACGGACAGTTCTGGTGGAAACAGGAGAGTTGAGGTGCACATTTAATTCTGCCGTGATTTGGCAGCCGTGGTTTTATGTTTTTTGGATACAATCCGGGTTAGCACCCGAACATCCCTTTCAGACAGCTTCCTCTTGCGTCCACAGTTAATCCTGTTGGATGCGGTTCGTCCTTCTTGGTGGTATGCTGACATTACCCTGGATACCGTGGCTCTTGATACATCACAAAGACTTGCTGTCTTGGTCACAGATGCGCCAGCAAGACGTGCACCAACAATTTGTCCTCTTTTGAACTCTGGTATGTCACCCATAATGTTGTGTGCATTTCAGTATTTTGAGCAAAACTGTGCTCTTACCCTGCTAATTGAACCTTCACACTCTGCTCTTACTGGTGCAATGTGCAATCAATGAAGACTGGCTACCAGGCTGGTCCAATTTAGCCATGAAACCTCCCACACTAAAATGACAGGTGTTTCAGTTTCATTGTCCAACCCCTGTAGATTCAAGGCAGATGTTTATATAGCCCTAACCACTGTATAGATCCAGTGCTTAGTGTTTAGATATGTAACCTGCAAAAACTGCAGATAAGATGGGTGGATGGATGGATGGATTCAATGTTTTGACAATGGGACAGGGAATAAAGTCTAAAAAACAGATATTTTTCCAAACTTTTTTTCCCCAATAGTTCCACCCAGAATAAAAAACTCAAATTCTATACTTTACAAAACTTTCACAGCCTGCATACTAACTACTTAAATAAAATGGTTAAAGTAAAGAACTACAATTTCATCTCTATTTTCAGGTTTTAGAACAAAAAACAACAAGTAAATTAATTCCTGTTCTTGAGTGGAACATTCATTTTTTAAAACAAAAATTAGAAATAAAGTACAGAGTTTGCAGCCTAATCACAAAAAATGTTTCATTGTCTAGTGGAAATGATGTGTAGGTAGTGCATAAAAGAACAGCTAAAACTAGCCATTCTCATTGCTGAGTTCTATAAAATATTTTGGACCAAAGAGGGATCGTTATGAAGGACCTGCTGCAAAACAAAACCACAAGTTAAAGACCCCAGTCCAGGTGAAAGCAAGCATTACAAAATTTAACCAACAAAACTAGAGTTTACTGTTAATAAAATATCCTGTACTTTGCTGAAAATATGTCGTATAAAAAGATTTGACGTTACTTACAGAGGTTAAAGCCTTCTCCAGTACGCTGTGTGTGATGTAGCCGTCGCACTTTACGTCCAGTTTTCTGAAAGCCCTCATTAGCTCAGCTTCCTCGGTTTTCCTCTCACATTTCAGAATCTCGCAGAAGTCATCAAAGTTTAGCTTAGATGTTCTAGAAGTCCAGTATTTATTAAGAGTAGCATGGGACGGATTTCTACCAGCCTGCTGGAGAACTAGGCGAGATTAATGGGAAAAACCATGACGTCTCGTAGGAAAAAACTCTGATAGAAAGTTAGACACATTGGCTAATTGGTTTGCCATGAAACGTTTATCCTACGATAGTTTGGCTTTTAATAAGTAAATAGTTAAAACCAAATTATTTTACCCAGGAAGAACACTCAATAGAGACTGAGAACCACCAATGGTACCTGCACCACAGTTGAAGATTCAAACACCTACAGCAGACAAATCTGAAGCTGATGTGTTTGAAAGAAAGAAAAACTAATTATCTAAATAATTGAATAAATAAAATGAATCAACTATATTGCTGTAGTCTGAGTATTTAAAACTGGTGGTATAGTTTTAGTTTTGTATTGTCATTGGGTACTTCCTGGTACATCAGCCAATTGCAATTGAGCACCCCCAGTTGCCATGTTGAGCAGCAGGCAGACTGCCAGAACATGCGTTTTTTTGGCTGTGTAGATAACTAAAGGAAGCAAAGCTGAAATCATTTCTTTCGCACCAAAAAGCCTCGGATCTATCTAAACGGCTCAGTGACTACAGACATAGGAGGACAAATGTCAGCTGATGAATGCAGAACTGTAAAAGAAGAGAAACTTTGACCATGGAAGCTGAACTGGCTAATTTTCTCAACTTTACTATTTAGGATTAAGGCTGGCAATTTAATGAACTTTCTGTGGCTTTCTTAATTGAGCCATTAGTTAACCCATCAGGTAAACGAGAGATGTTTATAACAGAGAACAAACACTTGCCATGTTGGACTTTATAAAGAAACACCAGTAAAACAAGCTGATGATATCTGGTTAATGAGTCAGGCTATCTGCTGTGTTAGCTAGCCTGCAGCCAGCTACTTAACCAAAATGCTGCTTGTATTACAGCATTTTCTCAAAATGCTGGGTCGTACTTCTTTAGTTTCCAAATCACGATTGTCTCTTTTGTGCAACCGTAAATATTTACAAACTGGCGAATTTGCCTTTCTTGAAAGTGCAGGAAAGTCTATGGTCTTTTTCAGCCAGCTGATCGGCAGCGTGAAGCAACAGGTGCGGAGGGAAGCATTGTGTTACTCTATCAAGTTAGAGAAAACATTTTCTAGCATTTCATTGTAAAAGGACGGCCTGACAGAAGATTTTAGAAGCTTTGAAACTGAAAGTTTTTAAACCTTGATATATTTTGATACCAGTTTGTAGCTAAAATTAGTGATTGATTTTACACAGAGGTCAGAATGGGAGCTACTTTATTGATGTAGAACTGTATTTTATACATTTTTACTTGGAACTTTGCTTAACCAGCGCTTGTAATGCAACTTAAATCTATGCATAAGCAGACAATAGTGTTATTCTATTCAACATTTAACTTTAACTTGAAAATGTTCGTGCATTTTCGACATGATTGTATCATTTTTGATTTAAAAAAAATCGATATCACTACAGGTATGCTTCTAAATTTAAAGACTTACATACTTAATGGAGAATAAAGATGGCTGACTGAGACGACCATGGTCAGAGTTTATAAGACGCATCTACTCTGACTTCAGGTAAAAAGGTGCACTGAAGTAAACCTGAGCTCCACTGTCGATTTTCACACGTATAAAAATGCAATGTTGAGCAGCAAATTAACAAGTAGTTTAAAAGCGTTTCTTACCCCGACATAACTGCTGCTTTGAAGAAATATTTGCCAAACTTGATCGAAACACAGCAAGATAAGCAGCTCGACATTGCATGTAAAAAACCTCGTCTTCATCGGAGGGACGAGATGGTTCCTGAAAAGACATTTTGTACGAAAAAAAACAATATGGCTACCGTTCGCTGTGTCTGTCTGCCATACAGTAAACCGAGAACAGACCGGTTCTATTAGTTTGAACTGTTACATCTGCCCGTTCGTTGATAAGTGTGATACATACATAGTTGCTATCGCTGGGACTGTTGCTAAGGAAACAGAAACTCCACGGTGCGCTTCAAATAGGACACGGTGGAAACAACCAAAAAGAATACGTTCCTCCTAAATTAATAAAATAACTTGTCCTCGACAAAATAAACCCAATTTAAAGTTCGCATGTTTGGCCACATTATATGGCGAAAGAGTTTAATAAAACGATACTAGTGCAATACAATACAGCGCTCTACAATAACCTTATTTGTAAAGCCCTTTAAAAACCGTTAACCAAAGTGCCGTACACCTCAAATAAAACACACACAATTCCGAAACAATAAAATCAAATAAACACAGTCAAAGCAACAAAACAGTTAAGGTCATAAACTAACGAAAACAATAAAAGGCAACATCTCAAACCGAAATAAAAGCTAAAGAGAAAAAAATGTTTTAAGGGATTATTTAAAAAACAGGAAATGAGTTGGACTGTCTTATCTGCAAAGGTAGGTTGTTTCACAGTTTGGGGGCAGCGACTGAAAACGCTCGGTTAACCTCTTTGAGTACGACTGGCTCAGCCCGCATACTGTAGTCTAAACGACTTGGATTAAATCATGGATTAAAGTCTCAAAATGCTGCCGTGACAGGAATGGTTCAACCTTGGTAATTTGTCCTAAATACAAAAGGTGAACTTGACCACTGATTTGACCTGGGCATCAGGCTTAAGGTCACTGTCCTGCGTCACGCCCAGGTTCATCGCTGTTTGAGTCAGTTGTTGTTTTAAAAGACCCAGATCAGTACAAGCTTTGGAACTGGGCTCAATCAACCCGACCTCAGTCACCGGAGTAGCTGGCTTTTTACAGGAACCTTTTGTGTCTGTTGTTTAAAATACAAATTTTAATGACCTGTTCAAAATAGTGTCAGGACATCAGAACACGTAGGCCTCAAATTAAAATTTTCATTTGGAGTTTATTATCATTATTTGTTTTACAAATAAAACCTAAAAAAATGTTATGCATCTTTAGCTGACCCCCCACAGCAACCCTTTTTAGAACCCGTGTTTGGTGCAATTACATCAAGTATTTTAGATGTGTCTACCACCTTGGCACATATAGAGACTTAAATTTTGCCTATTTGTATTTGTAAAGAAGCTCAAGCTTAGTCTGACTGGTTGAAGAGCAAGGCCTTAACAATGTACAGCTCGTTTTATGTCTAGCCAGAAATTCTCAATTAGATTTAGGTCTGGACTTTGACTTTGCAAGAATAAAAAATGAAAATACTTTAGTCTAAACCATTCCATTGCAACTTTGGCTGTATGTTTAGTGTTGTCATTCTGCTGGAAGGTGAACCTCCACCGCAATCTAAAGTCTTTTAATTTCTGGACTGCCTTGTATTTAGCTTCATCCATCTTCCCATAAACTCTGTCCAGCTTCCCTTTAACTGCTGAAGAACAGCTATATTTGTTAAATCCATGACTAATAGTTGTCCTATGGACAGATTCTCAACCTGAGCATCTTTGCTGCCCCTCTAGAGTTACAATTGGCCATGTCTTGGTGGGTTCGTTTTTGTGCCATACTATTTCCATTTTCAGATGATGGATTGAACAGTACTCTGTGGGATAGACAAAATTTAGGATAATTTGTGCAAACTAATCCTGCTTTAAATGTCTCCACAACTTCATCCATGACATGTCTGGTGTGTTCATTGGTCTTCCTAATCCTGTTTGTTCACTAATGTTCCTTAACAAATCTCAGCAGCCTTCATAGAACAACTTTATTTTTAAACTGAGATCATAATGCACACAGGTGCATTATGCACAAAGACTTTAATAATAAGACAATTGGAGGTAATTAGTTGCTCCAGATTTTATTTAGGGTAATTGAAATAAAGGGGGCTGAATACCAATACATGCCACACTTTTCAGATTTTTATTTAAAAAACATTATTTTCCTTTCAATGTATAATTAATCTCTTGACTGTCCAAGTACAGCTTTAGTTCTGTCTCTTATCTATTCCAATTTGTACCCACAAAATGGTGCTTCAAAATGAATGAAACATGATTATTCTTCATAAGTTAAAGGTTTTTCTAAAATGCCAACACATTATGTGCCAAAGTCTGTAATAAGCAATGAGTTACAGAAAGCTCCCTTTTATGGGTCACTATATTTCAACTGTCACACTCTTCTGATGGTCAAAATGACATAGCAGAGTTTAATGACAGGAGACAAGGAACGACGGCGATTCATCACTGGCCAAATTATCAGTGATTTACATAGCACTAAAAATAGTTGTGTAAGAATCACTTAAGACAAGAACCATTTCCTTAGCTGAAGCAGACAAGTGGAGTCTGGTCTATCTATCAAAACAAGGATTAGTTTGGAATCTTATAGTCACACAAAATCAATCTACAGAGCATTCATAAAAAACGGTTGATTTTGTCATCTTAAGGTAACTCCAGGACCAGCAGCAATCTAAGTACATCACTTTGAAAAGTGTGAGAAACTGGACACTAATAATGTCAGAGTTTAAACAGATACAGATCAACAAGATAGGAAAAAAAGTTACTCCAGACCCGGAGTGGGGGATCATATTTACTACAATTCTGTATAATTGCACCATGAGTTGTTCTTGCTGATGGGCTTGTAGGACACCTCAGCCTCGTGCAGGTGGGCTGCCGTCCTGTCCTAGACGTCTCCTTTGGTTTTGCTCATACTGGACAGTTGTGTTTTTGACAAATGATGAGTAGACTGTAGAATTATCTACAATTAATTGGTTGATTGTGCTCGTATGTACCACATGCATGCATAACCAATCTGTGGGAGGCAAAATTCTGGCTGGGTTGTAGCAGATCAAATACTTATCTCACTTCTCACAGAAATGCAAATTTTCCTGTAATTTTTATGCAGTGTAATGCGTTTTTTTTCATCTAAATTGTAACAAATACTGGTCACTGGAGCCAGGAAAGAGTTTTAGGAAATCACATCCCTGTCTTCATCCTGCTGAGAGACAGAGAGATGATGTTTGTCTGAACTGAATATTGACTTCTGACATTGCTTGTTGTGTTACAACAGCTGTTCATGTGACCGGATGAGTTTTCTCTGGTCCCATTTCAATGCAACCTCCACTTTTTTGTGCTTGTTGCCTTTCTGTTCCCGTATACTAATTAATCAGCAGAGGGCAGCAGCGAGGATGTACATTTGCTCTCTTGGTTTGAATGAGAGCAGAAGACAAGAATGCAGAGACCTTAATGACTTTCATTGATAAATAAGATTTTCTCTTGAAGAAATTGTAGTTATCCTGGCTGTACTGTCGCAACAGAGCATGAAAACAAGGCAATGCTAGTGATTCTTTTAGATAACTCTGAAGTATCAGTCAAACTTTGGAGTCTCAACATTCTTCCTGGCGTTTTACAAAATTTATTTACATTTTGTTTTCAACATCACAAAGACTATTTTATGGTAAATGTAAAACTTTATGTGCGTAATGCCCATGGTTTTGTCATGATTACTGTAATAATAAAAAATGTTCTTATTGCAGTATAACATTACTGTAGATTTCTTAAATTGTTTTACAATGATTATGGAAAGTCTCTATAATCTTTAGTTGAATTGATTACTGCAACGGTGTCTTCACAGATCTGCCTAAAAAGTCAATCAGACAGCTGCAGCTGATCCAGAACGATGCTGCCCGCGTCCTCACCAGAACCTAGAAAGTAGAGCACATCACCCCAGTTCTAAAGTCCTTACACTGGCTCCCTGTATCTCAGAGAATAGACTTTAAAGTTCTTGAGTTAGTTCATAAATCACTGAATGGCTTAGCACCAACATACATTAAAGATTTATTGCTGTTGTATCAACCTTCCAGACCACTCAGGTCTTCTGGTTCAAGTCTATGCTGCATCCCCAGAATCAGAACCAAACATGGAGAAGCAGCATCCAGTTCTTCTGCTCCACTAATCTGGAACAAACTTCCAGAAAACTGTAAAAATGCTGAAACTCTGAGTTGACTTTTAAATCAGCGTTAAAACCCATTTGTTTAGAGTTGCCTTTGACTGCTAAACATTATTAATTTCAATCTGTAGTCCAACTTTTCTTTTCTTTCATTTATTATGCCAACGCTGTGTACTTTTCTTATCTTTCTTTTCTTATGTTTTCATTATGTAAAGCACTTTGAATTGTCTTGTTGCTGAAATGTGCTATACAAATAGACCTGCCTTGCCTATGATACATATGGAAACAGAAAACACTTCAGAGCTACCTTTGGACCATTTGAGAGCTTTTATTTTCTTAAATTCAGCTGGAATTCCCACCTGAACTTTAAAATAGATTTTGGGACTATTGCTTTGTGACAGTGTTGTATTTCTTCTTTTTATTACTTAAGCTGTAGGCTGTTAAACACAGTTAATTTATTTCAGAAATTCAATTTAATAGGTAAAACTCATATTATTTACAGTTAAGCCCGGAATATTCATACTGGTGGCAGATTTAGATTCAAAATAATTTTCATGCAACTAAGAAGTTTCTGATCAGAAATAAGCCAATCAAGAGATTATGAAATGAGATGCAAAGAACATCAGTTTAGAAGAAACAATTCTACTCTGTTTCTTTACATTTCCTTTAAAAAAATAGCATGTTGAAAATTATTTATACGCATCTCAATAATCAGTGGAAAAATCTTTAGTTGCATTACAGCAATTAAACCCTTCTTCTTGAATGTTTCTACTGATGTTTTAACAATTTATCTATGATGATGAGCTCCGACTACTGATGGTGGGCCGCAACAGAACACAAATGTTCTAGCCAGAAGAAACATGTTATCAAAATGCCATTTTAAACCTAAATCTGCCCGAGTATAAATACCTTGGGGCTTAACTGTAGATTTATTAACAAAGCCGTACTTTAAGTGACATATTTAACGTGATTAAGATTATGAAGTTAATGAAAACCCAATTTTTTTGGTTTATCAGAAAATTAGAACATTACAGAAGATCAAAAAATAATTATAATTATGAGATATCCTGTTTTGACATTATTATATTCAACACATCATAGAGAAGACTGGTGACGTGACAGTTGTTCAGAAAACTGTCACTGGCTCCACAAGGAGATTAAGGCACAAAAGGTCATTCTTAAAGAAGTTGGCAGTTCACAGAGTGCTGTATTCAAGTATTTTATGGAAAATTGAGCGGCAGAAAAAGATGCACATGCAACAAATCCCTGACCCGCAGCCTTGATAGGATGGTAAAGTAAAGCCCATTAAAGAGTTTGGTGGAGATTCACAAAATGTGGACTGCAGCTGGGGTCAATGCTTTAAGACCAATGTGTTAAGCTAGTCCTGAAATTGATGAAAAAAACAGCTTACCTGGCCTGGTACAAGCTCCTCTTTTCCAATGAATGGAAGCTGATGAATGTCATTAGGAAATCAAGGTCCCAGATTCTGGAGGGAGAGTGGAGAGGCCCAGAATCCACATTGCTTTAGCTGCAATGTAGAATTTGCGCAAAGCCAGTGATGATTCTGGGACCCATGTCATATGCTGGTGATTGTTCACTGTGTTTTATCAAGTCCAAAGTCAGAGCAGCCATCTACTATGACATTTTACAGCACTTCTTGCTTCCCTGCTGACAAGCTTCATAGGAGATGCTGATTTCATTTTCCAGCAGGATCTTTCTACATTCTTCTCAATATCTGCTTTCTTGACCATGGCATCACCTAAACTTCTTAGAGAATCGATTAGATATTAACAGGAGGACGAGGGACACCAAAGCCAACAGTCTAATCACCACCATGCTGTGCTGCATTGATGCACTAATTCAGGCAAAAGCACAGTACAGTACAATTTTCGGTAAGACAAAATTTTTGGTTTTCATTTGGCTCTAGACATCATCAAAACTGATAAAAAAGCTTGAAATTGATCACTTTGTGCAATTAATCTATGCAGGTTTAACTTTAAATTGAATTATTGAAATTAATGAGCTTTTAGTGACATTTTAATTTCATAAAATTTTAATTTAAGATGGACTTGGATTTACTTTTTTGCATTAATGTGACTGTGTCTTTATTTTGTGTCAGAAATGTTATGCTTGCTTGACTTTATGAAAAAAACCAGATACAGTCACAAGGCTGTTTCATTCTTTCGGACATCCCCGTGTGCTACTATTTCACTATTTGATTATCTTTTTCCCTGTATCATCTTTGCTATTTAACTCCGGCATCAATGGATGCTTGTTTGAGTTGTGTGTCGTGCGACCTTTGGTGAAAAACAACATTTTGTTATGGTTGCACAAACAAGTCAATGAGTAGATTTCCTAGGGAAAGAATTAATTTGATTATTTTAGGCACATATTGTGCCTGCAGCAGAGCAATTCTTGTGAT
Organism: Crenichthys baileyi; assembly: GCA_036173005.1. Lineage (NCBI taxonomy): Eukaryota > Metazoa > Chordata > Actinopteri > Cyprinodontiformes > Goodeidae > Crenichthys > Crenichthys baileyi. The sequence goes on from JAHHUM010001741.1 coordinate 1,039,257, forward strand.
TCAGTCATACAATGGGGACTTGTGGAAAATCAATGGGGGGCATTGTCGGGAGGCGAGCTTGTTTTCTGATAAGGTTGTTGAAAATTATTTTAATTCGTTCCAGTAAAGGAGCCAAACATACATGATACATTGTGTGTCCACACCCCAGGAATGTCACATTTCTGTCACATGGTGGAGCCGTGAAATTTATCAGCTTTGCATGAACCTCCTTACAGCAGACCTCACAGAGTCAATGCAGATAGAATTGGCCCTCTATACACACTAAGACACACATTTTAAATAAACAAACTGTTATTCAAAGCTGCTGGATAGCTCTGGCCTATATCTGCTGGGAGCATGAAATCCGAAACGTTGATGTTGATGATATCTTGATGCATGAGTGTCCTCTAGTGTAAAGTGTTTGTTCAGATGGCTGATATGGTCTTTATGCTTTGGGCTCACGTACTGAATGTCTAAGAAAGCCTAAGAGACTCCAAGGAAAAGATAGCTGACGTATGAGCAGGATAGACATTCACTTTCATTTTGTGAATTACAGAGCCCTACATGAATGTTGAGATGTGTACAAGAGCCTTAAATTAAATTTTTCTAATGGAGACTTGGTGGCCCCAAGAAGCCACTCTTTTTTCAGTGAGCAGTTTTCAGTGAGCTTCGACAGCATTCTGAAAAGCTAAATACTGAAACTATGCAGAATATAAGAGATTTCATGTTAATAAATTACAATAAAACAAAGAAAGCATAACAGCTTTTATTCCAGCTGAAAAACATTATTCCTGAATGGTGGAAACATGATCATAATCCTCTCTGGAAAACCTCAGTCTGGCATTCATGCTTTTCTTGGAGAGCAAAAGTTTCCTCCTTGCACAAATCCCATCAAATTAAACATGTGCTTTTATATCAACAGAAATACGAGCCTGTTGTAGGTCCCAATATTACATTTTAGGGGTTTTGGAGACTTCTTTGAACATTACAGGATAAAGTTGCCTGGACAGCCAGACTTGGGCATGTTGGTAGTTATTTTGAAAGTTTTCTGCTTGTAGATTAGTTTCTGTTCAATGTTTACATTTTTGAGACCTCTTACCAGGTGCATTAGCTGCTTTCTGAGGAACACTGACAGCTCTTTCGATCTCACCATAATGTTCACTCTCACATCAACAGTGAGGAGTAGACTAAACTAAATGTCTGTGGTAATTATGTTGTAATCATGTGCACCTGATGTGATACGCATGTATGTAATTTTAATTTAGAATTAATGTGGGCTTGCCCTAGTTTATTCCTTACCGTAGATTGCATTTTTAGTACATTTAACAGAAGCGCCCTTTGCTTGAAACCTGTTTAAGGTTAACCCCACCTCTTGCCCACTGGCTCCTGGAGATAAGCTGGTATATTTGTTGGATGGATGGATTTCACAGAAAGTTTTCAAAGGTATTTTCTTCAGTTTTCAGTGTTTAAATTCTTATATTATTCTAATATGTATTACAATATAACAATATGTTATGTTATTCTGATATGGAGTTTACACATCTGCAGAACTGAATTAATCTATGGCAACTCTTCCTCTTGCTTTATTTCCCCTCCTTCCTGCCTTGTCATCTCTTGTTTCACCTCTGTGCTGCAATTGTTAAATCTACATCTTTCTCGGGAGCGAGACTGCAGACTTCAGAAGCGCTTACAGCTGTTCTTTTAAGGTTAACAAAAGTTTCAGTAAGCATTCTAAAAAAGTCACTTTCAGTAAGCAATCAGGCTCGGGGCGAGCATAAATCCTCCAGGTATAGTTGCGGCATCGCAAATACCCCCAAAGCCGGTATTTGCTGATGACTACAAAATTGAAAAAGAAGGGGCCTAATAATTCTGGGGCAAGTTTCTCTCAGCAGTGCGTATTGATTATTTGTGTGGGGTGAGAGATTTGGAAAATTCAATTAAAGGAGTTGTGCAAAGGATTCATAAATTCAGCCCCTCCAACCCGTATCAAGACATGGTTATGTTCTAAATCAATGCTTCACTTCACAATATATTTTCTTAGGAACGTGAAAATAAATAACATTTAAACAGTTCTGCTTACTGCAGACACAAATTCTGTCTCATGGAAAGACTTTTTAGGTAGAGTCAGGTACTGACTTGTGCACATCGTCAGAGTTGTAACATACTTTTATTGCAGTTTTTCTCATAAGGAAATCCCATATAATATGAATTTTGAGACGACAAAATGAGGTTAAAGGGTACAGCTCAGCAGAGTAAAAATTGATCAGGCCATAGATGGAGCAGCATTGGGGAAGATTTGTATGGCTGCAGTAATGGACTGTATTAAAAAGGTTCCTTAAGATGTCATAAAAGCGATGGGACAGTGTTGCAGGGCGTGGGGCCGTCAGCTTAGGAAGCTGAAACACTTGAGCACATCAATTTTAGGCAAGGGGGGGATGCTCATGGACAGATGCCACCTACCCACCGTGTGTTTTATGATTGGACTGGTGGATGTAATTAAGGGGGAGAGTTTTATATTCGATGGCTTTGATCAAAGTGAACCTGAAAGCTATCGATTGACAGCGTGTATAGCCAAGTTTGCAATGTTTTAAGATGTGATTTCTGATTTAGGTAATGCCATTACATTTACCTTAAGGTCTAAAGAAACCTCATACTGGCATGTTTTAATACAATAATAATGAGAGGAGCAACATTAATATATTTTATTGGGATTTTATGTGATAGACCAACACAAAGTAGTATATATTTCCAAAGGAAAAACATTTTCCAAATTAAAATCTTAAAGTGGGGTGTCCATATGTATTAAGCCCCAATTTTCCTTTTAAAGTCTCTAAATTAGTCAATAGGGTCCAGATGTGTGCAATTTAACCTCAGCATAAATGCAGCTGCTCAGTGAAGGGTTTTTTTAGAGAACAATCAGCAACATGAAGACCAAAGCAGACCACAACAGACAGGTCAAACATAAAGAGTTGGAAATGTTTTAGGATATAAAACAATATTCTAAGCTTTGAACATCTAATAGAGCACTGTTCAATCCATTGTTCAAAAAAGGAACTGCAAACCTTAGAAAGAAATGTCTGTCCACCTGAATTGACAGACCCGACAAAGCATTAATCAGAGAAGCAGCCAAGAGGCCCAAAATAACTCTGGAGGAGCTGCAGGAATCCCCAGCTCAGGAGAGAGAATCTGTCAACAGGACACTTGTTCTACATGTAAAACACTATGTTTCTCCGTAGAGATGGGAGCATCACCCCACAGATTTTCTTTAGAACGAACTGTGAAGCTGGTAAGTTAAGGGGAAGATGGATGGCCCTAAATGCAGAGCAACTGTGGAAATAAACCTAGACTACGCCTAGATCAAAGCACAATATTGTCCAAACTTTAATCCAACTAAGATTCTGAGGGAAGACTTAAATTGGAAAATAAATATTCACAGATGTTCCATCCAGTCTGACTAAACAGGAGCTATTTTGTAAAGAAGAATTGGCAAAGTTTTCAGTCTCTAGATGTGCAAAGCTGGTAGAGACATAGGCCAAAGAAAATTGTTGCTGTAACTGCAGTGAAACATAGTTCTACTGCATATTGACTCAGGGATGTCTGGAGTTACTTTTCTTCAGATGGAACTAGACTTGTTGTCGAGGTGGATGACTTCATAACCTAGTCTAAATATCAGGCAGCATTGACACTAAACCTTCAGGTGTCTGCTAGAAAGCTGTAAATGATGAAGGATTTTATTTTTTTGTGTTTGTTCTAATCCGAGCATATGTCAAATTCATTGAAATCATGGCTTTCCCAGAAGAAAATGTAAGATTTTGAATGGCCAGGTCAGTGTCCAGAACTAAATCTGAGAAGAAAAATTCCCCCCCCCCAATTTTTCATTTAAATAAAACAAGAAAAATGTCACATTAAAGTTGGAATAAATTCTGAAAAGCTTTACCGGTCTCATAGTTTTTACATTACAAAAGACTGGTATTGTAAAAAACTTGTATTTGTATGTGTTTTTGTACGTATAAATATACTTTTCTTTGTATGTGGTTTTAGGAAGAGGGCTTGTTTTTACAATAATCCTCTAATTATGAATAAAAACCAAGCGCTACAATATTTGCACATTTTCAAAACAGGTAGTGCAGCTTGATGCAAAAAAAGTCTCCTTTTTCATAAACCTTCAGTCTTGACAGTGACTGCAGCGGGTGTGGAATATCATTTGTTGCCAGAGGGGTTACAGTCAAGTTTTTCTCCCGCATATTCCCCTGGTTTTTGTTAGCAAGGGATCTCGGCTGATGACAGGTAATGGAAATGCTCTTCAGCACTTGTGCGTATGATCCCAAGGAGATAAGGCAGAAGATGAATGAGGAATCTGCGCAGTCAGTCTTGGGGCTGAACAGTCATGGAAGACGTCATTCGTTTCTCAGAGAGGTGTCTGAATATGGCAGGAGAGAACAGCTCGACGTGCTAGACACCATCCTGTTAACCAAAGCGTCAATCTGGAGGCTGACAAATGTTGATTCTGCATAAAACACAATGCAGATACGCTGTGCAAATAATGTTCTTTAAGATGGCAACCCCCATCCTCTTTATGACTAAGGCAGCGCCATTCTCCCCAGCTGCGCAGCATAACAGCTTTTAGAAAGGAAATGTGCCGTGAGGGAAACGCTCTAACACAGCACTGTAGGCTCTTAATTTGGCAGCGCCTGCCTGGGAAGGCCGAGGCCTCTCGCCGCCCCAGTTGACCTAAGCAACAGCTGGCGTTCACAGCAACATTTCCTATTTCTGCCCAAGGTGGATCGTGTAACTCTCACTTTATCGCCCTTAGAGGCCACGTGAAGGACAAAGCAAGCACGCCCATAAATAAAGCTAATGTTTTGATACAGGCCTCCCTTTGCAGCTGATTGAAGGACCTGTGGTGGCTTGAATACCATTTACCACCTGAACACGATGCAAACAAACGCAGTTTTAGCTGTAAGTTGACCTAAGAAACTACAAGCTCTTTTAATAAGTCAAAAGTGAGCTGGTGAATAAAGAACCGTGAGGAGAGCTACATGTTAGCCGTACAGTATTTACAGACTGTGTGCTGCCTGGAGTCCAAAAGTCAGAGCCACGCTATCATAAACTCTAAAGTAGTACCCACAATAACCCCCCAATAGAACTGTTTCTAACATGTATTGCAATGTGTAAAAACTGGTGTTTTGATTTTTTTTTATTATGGGTCTTTAACATTTTTATTGGAAAAATAGTTTCTCACAAAGTTAAATAAACAAAGTTAAATAAACAACAATGTTCAGATGAAATCATTGTTCAAAACTAATTATGATGCAGTGTTATTAAATTTTGTGACTTATATTCTAAATATATATAAAGGTTTGAGATAAAGATTTTAAATGGTAAAACAAATAATGTTTGAATAATATGTCCTCAAAACATCAATAGAATATAAAAATTTTTAATCTTGTCTTGGTTAGTTTGTTTCATCATATCCTCATCAGTTACAGCGGACATTTTTGCAGTTTACACCTAGTTCCACTTAGCATAATGTTTTTGAATAAATAAGGTTATAATTGATCATTTTAAACAGGTGGATAGGTATTGTTCTGTGTTCATGTCTCTCTGTTGCCACAGTTAACTCAGATGTGGGGTTTCTATTTATCCCTGCAGCACATTACCAGCAGCCGGCTGGTCCCTCCATCCACATGTCCCCATCGCTGACCCGATAACATTTATAGTTGTAATGGATTTTTTTATGCCCGTCATTAACTCGCAGAGATTGGAGAAAGAAATTGCTTGTACCTTTTTGTGTGGTATTTCAACTTTATAGCATTATGCTCAGATATGTCACCTTCCATGAAACCTTTTAAGGCCTCTCCTTATACTGGTTTTATTTTAAATGTGCAGGTCTTTTGTTGAGGACCCTTGCAGCATCAAGGACTCATAATTAATATTTAATGATGTTGAATAAAAGCTTGGAAAGATATAATTTCCATCTAATTATGAGCTCTGTCTCCACCGGAGCTTTGAGGGAGATTTTAGCAGACTACTTGGCTAATGTAGACAATTTATTTGAAGCTGGTTTGAATTTAATTATTTAATATCACACCACCAGAAATGATGTTCTCTTCAGCACTGTGAGAAATGAGAATTAATTTTATGAAAACTAAGTTTGTACAAAATAACTTTAATGATGCAAAGAAATGCACAATAGAAAACAAAGAAAAGTTTGCATGAATACAAAACTGGTCAACTGGGTCAATGTGGATTTATCACCATCCCGACAGAGCCAATGAATAGTAACAGTATAATTAAGTCAACACCTTTTATGTTTCCAAAAATAATTACAGGTTCTTATTGACATGGCATTGAAAGTCTCATATCTAGGCTCCAGAATACCTGCCTGTGTAAATCTTTATAAGTCAGAAATGATGCTGTTTCCCTTGCGATGAAAAAAATTGTATCAAAAATATTTCATATGCTTTGTTGGTCCACACAGAAAAACTGTCCCCTACTCTTTCCTTTCATTTGATCTCACAACTTTCCTCGATCTGCTGTTATAAATACAGATGCTTTCAACGAGAACCTGTTTTATTTTTCTATTAGACACTGTTCTACAAGCCTCATATACAGTATAAATGCACAGAACCAATTTACCCCCCAGTGTAACACTGAGTTTCCTGGAGTAATAAAAGCAAGCTTAGTTGTTTTTCTTTTGGCTCTTTTTGCTGGGCGGCTCACTGAACTGGAGAATATTAAAATGTAGAAATGCTCCCAGGAAATGCAGGAAGGCGGCCGTTGACACGAGGACAGGAAACAAGTCGGGTAGATGTGGCGGTGGGTCCAAAACTACACTCAGGATGCTCAACACAGCCATAAGAGCATTGCTGATGTAGAACTACAAACGGTAAAGGCAAAATAGTTGCGTCAAAAACATGAAATGAGAACAAAATGTTACAACAAGGCTTGAACAAGGATGCATTAGGGTCAAATTAACATGAACATGGCATTTTCATGGAGGACTTTAGAGCTCAGGAATTTAACCATCAAATAACAGGTAAACTGCTTCTATTGCACACACAATGGTAAAAACTAAAAAACCGAGGTCTGGTAGGGAGGTAGCACAATGCATATGGCATCATCTGTTTTTGTTTCATTGGTGAAAATCACAGCAAGACTTTTTATTCCCCCCCATTCTCCTTCACATTTAGCAACACTTCTTAGTAAACCGGAGAGAAGAGAGGCATGACCTTCTGAATCTCTTAGGATATTATTTTCATAAAAAAGCCCAGGGAAATTAAATGCACACAACAGAAAGCCCTGGAAGGTTCAGGGTAATTCAGGTCCAGGCAATAAAGATTCAAGCTACTGTAATAGACACAATATTATGCTAATAATATTATATTAACTACTTTTCAGCGAAATAGAAAGAACTTTTAACTAAAACTCAACTAGTCAACGTTATTGATGTCGACAGTCATAATCCATCAACATCATGATTTTTAGTTGATACAACATTTTATATAAATGTATTCACCGTCTTCTCTTTTTTAACTGTAACAGTTTCACTGTTAAATGAGCCAGTTTGTTTTTCAAAGTTTTCAAAGGCCAAAGATGTCTAAATTTTAGAAGGCCGTCAGGTTGGGCGACATGAATGGGAGGTTTGGATGCTTTTGTTAGATTTTGTTGAGTGCCACAGCAATACAAACACCATGAATGATGAGCATCTGAGGAGATGCCAGCCAGGGGGTACAGATAAGCAGACAGTAAAGGTAAAGCCACTGGAAGTTGTTTTTATGTGCTGAATGCACAGTGTCTGCCACCTTTACCCATGAATAAGTGTGTATGGACACGTTTGACTATCCTTATCTATGTTTACAGGTGCAAAATTTCTTGATCGGATCCAAATATTTTTGGACTGAAAAGAAATAAAATAAATATGTATACACTGTTTATATGGCTGCAAAATCAAATAATCCTAAGTCAATGTGTCTAGAATCACACTGACATGCGTTGAGATGTCAAATTTCCCTAAAACGACAGCAGAAGTTGTACTTATACCTGTGCTAAAAAAAAAAATCAAAAGTGGAAGTATGTTGGTTTTGAGTGTTCTGAGCACCAAGACTGGACCCGCACCGGGTTCTGAGAGTGTATGAGACGTTATGCTTTCCATAATTAAGCTACAGGCTCAAAAAAACATGCTGTTGCTGATCCTGCGTCACAGGATGAGAGAGTGGGAGGAAATTAACATCCCTCCAAGGTTTGTGCTGCCTCCAAGTATAGCTCTGCATTTTAATCACACCTATATTATCTAAATGAATTGAATTTAAACCAGACAAACACATACACAATATATACAGGCATAAATACAAGTCATTTTTAAGATGAATGAAACAGTTTCAGCCTCCATTATAAAGTATATAGTTTCTTTGGAGTTGCCTCCATATGAAGAAGTACTGGGATCACTGGTGGAAAAAAATGGTGGATGTTTTTTTTCTTTTTCATTACAGAATAAAGATGAAAAAAAGTTTGATTTAAAAAATAAAGTTTAAATGCTAAAAAAAAAAGAATTCAATTTCAAAAATAACATAATTCTGAGAAAAAGTGAAAATGTTGAGAATAAAGTGAGAATGTTGAGAAAAATAACTAAATTCTGTTTTGTGATAAAGTCAAAATATTGAGAACAAAGTTAAAATAATATCTTGGAAAAAAGGCTGAATGATGAAACTGCTGTGTGCTTCCAAATAGAAAACATTTCTTTCTTATTAAATCTTATTTTAAATTATAAAAGGCTGCTTGCTCATTTGCCCAAGGCATGGCTGTGGCAGGTCTCTGCACCTGTGTCATTTCTACATTATTGTTTATATACATATAACTTTTATAACTTTTCAATATAACTTTTTTCTCATCATTACAACTTTTGCTCTTGGCCATTTCGTCTTTAATCTTAAAACAGGTAAGAAACAATTAAAAAAAAGTTCAACATTTTTTTCTCAACCTTCTTTTAAGGCTTAGATAAAGTGTTTTTTTTGTTTATTCCCATTTAATCTAATCATACATGACATTCTGAATATTCAGGCTTCTTTATATACAAATGCACAGTTGTCATTTGTGGCATGGAAAAATGCGAAGGTTTATAGAAAAAAATGTTGTAAATTTAAAAAAAGTAGCTTTTGTTGGAAAAAAAAAATAGCTTGTTTAGATTAATTGATTAGTTAAAAGATAAATCTATACAATAATAAAAATAAGTAGTTGTTAGTGGCAGCCCACCTGCAGTTTCGTTTATAGAAAATTAAGACCGCAACAACTTACTCAAGTTCATATAAACTAATTTCAATCTCAACTGACTGTTGCCCGTTTCTTTTTTAGTTTTTTGCTTAAAAACTAGATTTTAAATTATGATCCTAAATACAATCTTAAAAGTTACACTTCAGGATGTCTAACAAGTTACTTGATCCTAACTGCAGAGACCAATCCCGGTACTTTTTGAGGATAAAAGTCACATCAAAGATGATTAATTTGAGGAATATGAAACAATATTTCTATCTGTTCACGTCAGTTGATAAACAAACTGTTGGTATTTATCTTAATGGCAACAATAATAGTAACTAATAGTTAAATAATAGTAAACCAATGAATCATTAAACTGAAACAAAAGTTTGGGAATAACTTAAAATTTACAATTGGGCGAACTAAATTGCTGAAGAAAAGCTGTAGTGTATAGCTATAATTATACTACTATAATTATACTACACTACTTACAATCTTTTGGCCCATGTAACCAATTTTTTTGTTGTCTTACTGGGTTACTAAAAGACGGGACTGTGGAAGTGAGAACACTTATGCGCCTGTTTTTGCTTTATGACCCAAGAAATAAGACTGGGATTAAACATCTCATAGGTATGAGGAAACATCTCATACCCTCTCTTCCCTGCCACCTAAAACCCATGAAACCTTATCTACATCGTCGGGGCTCACTATTTATGCTGCTTGTGTAAATAAATATATGTAGGCAAACCTGTGTTAATGACATGTCCTATAAAAAGACAGCTTCTCCTAATCTCTGACACCCTACCGGTGCCGCTGTCGCAAAGGAGTTGGCGGCAAAGCCACTTCAGATGTTGTGGAAACTCAAATAAGTGATAAATAATTCTAAGGCTGGCAGCAGCGGTCGTCCCGAGACAGCTTACAAAGCTTACACCAGCACATGATATTTATTTATACAGTTGGATATATCTTCTGACAACGTTGCAATTTAGTTCTAGAACCACTTTAGAAATACAAGGCACCTGGGATCCTGAAATCAGCACCTTTCCTTTTACAGCCAAGTCTGTTTAAATGTTAATACAGACATATATATAAATATTTTTTGAAAGGTTAAGTTCTTGTTTAATATACAGTATATGCCTATTATTTCAGTGATGTTATTTTGCTGTATCATGGCTCTACATATTTATATCTGCTGTTTGCTGCACTACAGTCTGTATTTTTTATTAAAGACAAACAAGTAAAAGATAATCTGTATGATCAATAATTAGACTGACAAACTACAATACATAATGGTGATAACAAATAATTTAAAATGTACATTTTGCCAGCGTAACGCATGCAAGTCAAAACATGTTGAAATAAAAGTGTGTAAGGTTGAAATAACCAAATTTTTGCAGCAACGTCTCTTTTTTCCCCCTCTGTACTCAATGATCACCTAACCACCTTGGGCTGAACGCTCAATGCTCTAAACATCTCTAAAGTGCCACCAAGTGGTCATATATTTATTAACAACAGCAATTTATCCAACTACCCTGAAATGTCAGCTACTTCTAGCATCCAGCATGCTGAGGTGAGGCACTTTCATCAATGCAGACGCTAAGAAGAAGCTAACAATTACTTATCACAGCTTGTAAAATGGTGTATTTTTAAGATGATAATACTGCATAATTAGCCATACAGCCAGCAGCAGACCTTACTGTTCAAAAGAGGCACCGATCGGAATATCATTGCATATTTCCGTTTACTAGTTTTTGCAAAGCTTTGAGCTGCTGATATTTCTCTTTAACAACTGTGGTACAGGAATCAACAGCATTCATAATATACTGTATTTTCTACCTTTCTGTCGTGAACAATCACTGTTTATATTAGGAGCAGAAGCAACATCACACTATATTGTGAGGAATGTGGTTGAATTCACGTATTCAATTGTTTTCAGAACCTTAAATTAGCAATAAGCACGATTAGTATAACAGCATTACTGAAACAGAAATTTCTATGTATTTGTAGAGAATTTACTCTTAATACAACATTTCTAAATCCAGCAAGTTGCATTACATAAAGAGGCTGAAAGCTCAAAAGGGCAAAACACAGCAACTATGTTGCAATGCCTTTCTGTTATCTACTGAAATTCTTGCTCTCTCTCTCCGTTTAAATAAACTAAAAATACACTGTCTTAAAACTGACAAATGCAGTTTCCTTTCAAACAGCATCTTTCATCTGTGTGCTTCATCCAATTTTATTTTTAACTGTTATATAGGGTGCTGCAACTGATTGCAACTGATTACAACATCAAATGTTTGAGTTTCTGACATGTCAGGACTGATTAAGCTGATAATTGTCCAAATTAGGTCAACACCCATTTTTTCTCTGTTCATCTGTATTATTTTTATGCTTGTTAAGCAAGATTGGAAATAATACCAAACATAATGCATTACTGAAAGTATTTGCAAGGACAAGAGCAAATGCTTTGAACGTTACTTTCGCATCTTCAAATTATTTCACCTATTGCACCTCATTCATGCTCTTCCTTTGTTTATTTTCTACACTTTGGTCAGTTAAATAAAAATGCATGGGTTCATCAAAACTGTCCAAAAGCCTCTATCCCCAAGAACAAACTTCCTACATTAAACATTTGCAGTTTTTGCAAAGCGTAGACCACACTCACCTTCCATCTCATCATACAAGCCAGGTGCATTTTGGGTAGAAAGAAAAACAGCTTGTCACAGGTCCCAAGTTTCAGGTCGCCCTCTGAACGGTCATCCAGGGGAGACAATAGGTAGACGGTGAGGAAGAGATACCCCACTGAGGTCACAGCGTAGGGCACCGGCAGGCCGTCTTTCAGGAAGAGTGGAAGCATGCTTGACAGAAGGAGAGAAACAATGAGGTCATAGTTCAGCCTTTTTCTGACCAGGAGTCAAAGAGGCATTAGGCTATATTGGCATTCGTTTTTATGTTTAAAATTTTATGTACACATTGAGGTGTGATGCATCGCTAAATGAACTATATGTATTGGAAGAAAATCCATAGCGGTTCAACAAAATTTGACCATTTTCAACAGAACATGATTCAGTTCAGCATCGCATCTGGTTAAGAGAAGCAACAGCAAATAAAACATTTTTATCCTGCAGGCCTTTATGAGCAGCACGTCCCCTGAGGAGAGACGGTTATGACATTCATGCAGAGCTCATCTCAGTTTAGCAGCGGGGCAGAGGCAAGAACAACAGTTGGCTCATAGGAAACACACAACACCCTGCTTAGAAAACCCTTTCTCTATGCAACAAACTACTTATTCAAACTAAAAAGTGCCATTCAGCAGCTAAATGTTTAACACTTAAAAAAATACATACTTCCTCGATGCAAGCAGACAGGGTTCATTCACCCATAAAATGGCCACTGTTCGAGCATTTCACCAGGCAATTGTGTAAACAAAAGATGTATTTTTTTAATGAAGGAGTCTGTAGAGATGATGTGAAAGCCCAAGTGAAACTGTACTGAGAGAATGGCTCCAGAATGACCTCTTGTCCCTACACAGCACACTGAGACACCAGGCATGCAGAATATGTCTTGTAAGCTGCACATATCCCTTTACTAAACCACATGCACAGCAATTAGTGCTGCCGGAAGAATTTAACAACAGCTGATGAAAGTTAGTTGCAGCATTTGCATTGGTACTTTTCTTTTTCCTTCATGGTGCCCTCATTTAGACCTATATCAGCCAGATTTTAAGGATTATATTGGTTCGCACTTTACATGACAAACATTTCTAAATTACATCCAATCTTGTACAACACAATTAAGAAAAATTTAAGTGAGGGCAGTCAGACTCAGATTCAAGACCAATTGACAGCAAATAAGTTTTACAGCAACCTATTGCTTTTGAATATGTGTAAAAAAAGATGCTTTCTGTTTTAAATCATTAATACTCTCACATCTTCAAATAAATTCATTTATTCATTCAATTACATATAGTCCAACTTTATTCATTTACAGCATCTCCTGACACTTACCAGCCCTTCTAAATGCATGCCAAGCATGTATGAAAAAAATCTCACGTTATGAAACATTGGTTATTTTAAAAAGTCACAGTTATTACTTTCTGGTACCCCTGGAGTTAATAGACTAGACAATATTGTTGGCCATTGTTCTAGGAGAACAACTCAAAAAAGATTAATTTGAATCTGCTGAAGCATTTCTGCATTGGTTATGTCAAATGTTTTGAATCATTATCTTGCTACAAAACCCAACTGCAACCTATTTTCTTTTTTTTTTTTGGTAAAGTTTACTGGATTTCTATTTACAATTTCCTGGTATTTCAACGAATTCATCCTAATAAAATTCTGTGAGCCTTTAGAAGAGAAACAAGCATCAAAGATTACCCACACTGGGCGAATGTGGCTCCAGTGTAAAGAGCTTTGAGTGGTGGGTATGTCTGGAAATGTGCTATAAAAAGTCAGTCCATTTACCATTTTCATAAACTGTAGAGTCAACAAATGGTAGCAGTAAAAAAAAATGACATAAAGCCTTTATGTTGATTTTTGTTGTCTGCTGTTGGAATTTTCTTTACCTGAATGTTGAGGCCTGCAGGAACCAAATACTCATAAATGGAAATTCATTCAGGAGGAGGCAGACTGGGCTGAAAAGAAAACAAAAAAGGTGGTTGCACACAGTTTTATGCCAATTCTCAATTGTATCAGTTTACATATTTGCTGGGAAACAATTGAACATCTTTGAATGCAAATGGTGACTTATTAAACTCCAAAACAGATCGGAAAAGGCTGTGGCAAGAAAGTTGAAGCAGGCTACCAACATCAGTTCTACACTGTTCCCTAACAGAAGAACTTTCCAACTTTCCTGAGCCCATAATTATAGTCAGCGCTCTTTAGTGATCCTGTTACAACCCAATAATTGATCCTGCACTAACAACACCCTGAGATGCTGCTTACTATTCTCTCCTAATCTCTTGGCATGCATTACTGATTGATTCAGGGTGACAGGTGGGAGATATAACTCAATTGTTAATAAAGCAACAATCTAGACTGATCTAGATTAATAGATGATTCCAAATCCAGGAACTAAACCCTCACTGCAAAGTCTATCCCAGGTTTCACGCTCCATCTACAGCTTTATACGTATGAGTGTAAACGATAATGCACAAGACATATGCACACATTTAAAGCCACATGTCTGAGTTCTGAAACCATCATTTGACCCACCTCTAAAATTACACATTGCATGTATCATGACAATGATTGCTTGAACAAGGAGCATAAAGGCAGGGGTGGATAACCTAGCAAGTCTGGGTATAAACAGATGGTAATTTGAAGGTTTGTGACAGCAGCAGGGGTCGATGTCACTTTATGCTAGTGCACACATATTAAAATGGGTCCCTTATGCAAAGCTTTCATTCGTTAATTTTCCATACAGAAAACTCAGGGATAGATGAAGTGAGACGCAAATTCCACGCAGACCGGGATTTCCACCAAGGACCTTCCTCCTGTGAGGTAAGGGTGCTAATCGATGTAAACACTTCAGATGCACTTAGGATCAATAATCCAAACTTACAGGGCAGCCAACAGGATGGACTTCTCATGGACTTGATAGGAGAAAAGGAAAAATGCCAGAGATGAGTTGACCTGAGAGCGAACAATTAAGAAAACGCTTAAAACATTTAAAAGGGAATAAAATGGCAAGACACTCTATAAAAAGAAGCATGAATGATAGAAGACACAATGCCTTGCGAAAGTATTCATATCACAATGTTATAAGAATTTTATATGGTAGACCACACATAGTAGTACATAATTGTAAAATAAAAGGAATACATGATTTATAAATCCTTTGATAAAGAAATCTGAAAGGTGTGCCATGGAATGTATTTAGCATCCCTGAATGAAAGCTTTTAAGAACCACCTTTTGGGTTACTGTTCTTCCAGGTTTGCACATAGAGACTTACATTTTCGCTTTTTTTTTTACAGCCGCTCAAACCTAGTTAGATTGGATGTAGAGCATCTGAAAAAAATGGTATTCATGTTTTACCACAGATTCTCATTTGGGTTTGACTGGGCCATTCTAACACTTGAATATGTGTTTTGATCTATAAACCATTCCATTGTAGCTCTGGCTAAATTGAGTCTACTAGTAGGTGAAGCTCCACCTCTTTTTGTGCATTCTCTAACCTGTTTCCATCCAGAACCAGCTTCTCGGTCCATGCTGAAAAAGATTATCCTAAAGCATTATGATACCACCACCATGGGTCACCACAGAAACAGTTCGTTCAAGGTGATGTGCTGTGTTAGTTTGCAAGTACCCTTAGGGCTTTGTTTACGGAAGAAGGTTCAACTTTATTCTCATGTGACTATAGCACCTTCATCCACATGTTTGCTGTGTCTTTTCATGATTTGGAGGAAATTGCAAACAGGATTTCTTCTGCCTTCTGATCCACAATGATTATCTTTTTGTTTCTTTCCATTAATAACCAGTTTTAGGACGAGCCCAACTCATGGTTGTCCTGTCAACAGATTCTCTTACCTAAGCTGTGAATCTCTAGCTTGTTTCTTCCCAAAATTGTTCTGAATTGAGCTGCATCCATTTATCTCTGACCAGCTTTTTTGCGCACACTAAAAAAAGAACATCCCTGAAGCATGATAAGGTCACCACCATGGGTCACCACCATGGGCCACCGCAGAGACGGTTTGTTCAAGGCGATGTGCAGTGTTAGCTCACCAGCACCCATAGGGTTTTATTTATGGGCGATGAAGTTCAACTTTGTTCTCATGCGACCATAGCACTTTCATCCACATGTTTGTTCCGTCTCCTACGTGGTTTCTGTCTTCTTCTGGCTTCTGCGTAACAATGGTTTTCTTCTTGCTCCTTTCCATTAAGGTCAGTGTGTGAGTCCATTAACATTTAAAAAGAAAAATAAGTGAAAAAGTAATGGTTGTCCTGGCAACATATTCGCCCACCTGAGCTGTGGCTTTCTGCAGCTCCTCCAGAGTTACCCCTGGGCCTCTTGCCTGCTCTCTTTTTAATGAACCCCCTGCATGACTTTTCAGTTTAGCTGGATGTCTGTGTCTTCATAGGTTTGCAGCTGTGCAATGCTTTTGCAGTTTTGGGATAAAGGGCTGAACAGGGCTTTGTGAGATGTACAAAGCTTGGGATTTGGTTTATTACCCCTCCACATTATCTTTAACCTGTCTGCTGTTCTTTCTTGCTCTTCGTGATGTTCTCTAACAAAACTGAGGCATTTACAAGGACATCAGTATTTATAATAAGAATAATTTACACACAGGTGGATTCTATTTACTAGTTAGCAGAGTTTTGAAAGCACTTGTTTGCGCTGGAGCTTTTTTAGGGTATCAGAGTAAAGGATGCTGAATACAATTTTGCTGATTTGTGTTGAAAATACATTAAAGTTTGTGGCTGTAACAAAAGAAATGTAAAAAAGTTCAAGATGTATAAACACTTCTGCAAGGCACAGTATTGTTACCAAAGTACACTCACCAAAGCCAGTTTAAAGTGCCAGAAGGTGGGCTTTATCAGCAGTCTGATAGAGGATGGTAGTGCCGCTAAGAGAGTGAAAGCAAAACTGAAACACATGAAACAGGATATTTTTTGTTTTAAATTGTAAAATATAAGATGAACACATGACAAAACACACAAAAACACTCTCGTCCACACTGTTGTGTGCATTTCTTTCCAGGACAACACCCGCTCTGAAGCTAAGACCTCTCTACATGTAGGAACTGACCAAATAATAATGGTTCATAAAGGTTAGTCCGCATTAGTTTAACCCCTAATTTGTCACCTGCTGGGGTCGCAGACACCAGAACAGACAGACTTATGTGTCAGAGTAAATGTGTATAAATGTGCAGAGAGGTCAGGGGTTAGTTATGTGAGAGGTCAACAATGTGTTCATACTACAAGTAATGGGTTACTGAAATAAGAAAGAGACCCAAACAGCAAAACAAAACAAATATAAAAGTAATATGATCAGTAGGTGTGTTAACATGCACAACCGTGAGTTGGGTATGCACGTTTTTCAAAAATATACAACTCAGATTTTCACAGCTGATTTGTTCAGTATAGATAGTATGCCCAGACCAGAGTATTTAGTTATGTAATCCATTTGCCAAAACACACAAAAGAGTTTTTCATTTGTTGAAATACACAACAATAAAAGAGGTCCATCTTGATCCCTGGTCTTAGCAGCCGGCAGAAACGTGTCCAAGACTCCTACATTTAGCCAGCTGGGTTATTTAAGCAGGTTCCACCATGGCATAGCTGCTGGACTTTAAAACAAATGCACAGGGTTTCGGGTTTCAGCAGAAACATGAAAGATTTGATTTATTCCTTGTTTTTTATATTATCCCTTAGGCACTTCCCACATCTCTGTGCCACATTTACAAAACACAAATATAACTTGTTCAAAGTTTCTCGTGAGTCATTTGCTTCTTTTTTGATTCACTCAATCACAGCTTTTATTCCCCAAGGGCAAGCTTAGCTTCCCATGAAATAAAAAAAAAAACAAGAAGAAAATAGTTTGAAAGGGATAGATTAGAAAAATGACACAGAAAAACAAAGAAGCATCAGGAAGAAAAAAGTGGAATAAATGAAAGCTGTTTCACAGATAAAAGGATTACCTGAGGTAAAGCTGAGAGTCGCCTGTCAGAATGGATCGGATCTTTATCAGGGTGTTCAGGCTGCACCATGTGTTGGCCACCTTATCCTACACACGAGCACAAAACAAAAACAACATTAGGACCATGTTTGAGTCACGATGTTATCTTAGATTAACATTTGGAACACATAGTAATCAAGTGGAACTGTTCTTTTTATTTTTAGAAATTTTTAGCTTTAGTGTGGAATAATGTTTTGGATCGATTGTAAGCACTGATTTTCTCCCTCAAAATGAACGCTAATGATTGTGTTCACAGTGTAACCTTAACACATTTCAGCTTTCATTTAATTTTTTATTTTGGAATCCACTTGATTTAAATAAAGGCAGAATAACTAGTGTGCATTGTTTTGAAATGAATTTTACTAAATACTAAAATCTATTAAAATGTAACACCATATAATGCCAACATTCATCTTTAAATGATTAAACAAAGCTGTACATTTTAACTTATGAAAACCTTAATCCAACGCATCTTAAAATCACTAAAACTAACAATTCAGCAAAATAGTATTCATTTATTGACAATGTCAGAACTGAATTCTACCTTTTTATTTACTTTAACTGGTTCTCACCAAGTGCCTCCAAAATATCCTTAATGCACCACAGATTTAGCCATAACAACCTCCTATGTCAAAGTTCAAATATGAAACATCGTATTTTGCTAATTTAGAAACTACGAAAAGCTTTTGAAGTAACTTTAAATAATAATGATTGTGCTAAACTCTGAACGTTAACAGTTTCTTTATTCACTAAACGATTACATTACTAACACCTTGGAAATATCTCCAGTGAGATGATAGTTTTAACTAAGAGTTTTTATTTTTTACATTATTGTTCTCTCTCTAGTCTGGTTATTTGATTGGCTGAACAGTCCTTGTGACAACTCCTACCCTAAAGCAGCCAGCTCCCGAGGCTGCAGAGTTCTGACTTAGTCCAGAGACACAAAATAACTTCAACCAAAAAGAAGATTTCTCGGACCAAGTTGATGAAAAGCCTGATCAGCTTGTTGAGATTTGGGGGTTAAGAAATATTTTAGCTTGGAGCAAACTTTTGTTTTGTTTTTACATTTGTGTCACCTGGTTTCAAACCCAAAGTGTAGATCCACTCAGGCATTCAATCAAATAACCGGATCAAACAGCCAGTCTACAGTTGAGCTTTCGTCAGGAACCATAGTTGTTGCGCCTGATATGCCCACCTCAGCTAAACTTCGAAATGGAACTATGGGAGCAGCACGAACATTAATCCAAGTCAGTTCTGCGAGCGAGCACAAAGCTGATTCTGCACCACAGTAAGGCACTGAATGCTTTCTTTAGTGGCAGCTCTGGTGTTGGAAGATGATGGAGCAAAAGGTAGTTAAGAAACTTAAAATTCCTGATCCTTTATCCCCCTCGTTTCTTTTTCTTCTACTTAGCGAGTATGAGCAAATAGACTACAGCGTGATTAATCATAAATACATTTGTTATTGTTATTACCAGTTCCTAGTAGTTTTTTTCTTACAATCTTTAGGTAGGTGTAATTCTTGTAATTAATTTTAAATAAAACTTAATCTGAAAGTCTCCTTGCTTCTTTAGATTGGTGATAAAGATCGTTCAATGGCAAGATAAAGAATCAATCCTTCAGACAGATTTTTGATAGATTATGATGCATATTGTAAGACTGATTAATGTACATTAATATGGTTTAATGCAACTTAACACTAAAAAGCCTGAAACAAATATTGTCAGAGATAAGGTATGCTACTAACTTCATGACAGCTGTGTGGTAGTTGTAGTAAAGATCAAATGAGGAGGTCAAGTGCTTAAGCGGACGCTAAGGGATCACTTAAAATAAGATCCGAGCCACCAGTGCTCCCATGATATCACCCATGTCTAGATGCACTTATTAATAATTCCTCTGTACCCGTTTCTAAGTGCGATCCTATCGACAAAATCTATTTCTGGCCTTCTCACTGTACTACAGCTGCTTTACTGCACAACTGTGTGGATCTTAATGGTAGCATCGTCAGCAGCACCAAAGTGACCAGGGTTGTGTTTTCACAGCCCCATCCTTTCCTTTTTCCTCTCTCTTTCTTGACAACAAATAGCCACTGTGGAAATGTTCCTGAACACCACGTTGAAGGTAGAAGCCGACTGGCAAATACGAGTCTCAAAGCCAGAAAAGAATTTCAAAGCGAGAAGCGTATGGTGCCATTTTTGTGAGCAGGCAGCAACATGAGACAGCAGAATGCAGCTCGGTGGGTAAACTTACAACTGCTCTCTCCCAGAAGTCGCCAGGACCACCGGTCAGCAGTCATTTTCTTCCCCACCAACACACTCTGGCCTTCTGCTTGCAGTGCATGATTTCAGCTGCAACATGAAACCTTTCATGCTGTCAACAAAGCCTGTGTTGTATATTTGAACCATTTTGTTGAACAAATACTGCCTCGATCCATCCTGCTCCTACAGTGGAACATCTAATTACGGCGCATATCCTTGACACCTTGTAGTAAGGTGCCACCTCTGGGACCAGGACATGAAATTTCAGGGTTACAAGGTTTCAGACGCAAGAGCTGCAAACCTCGGCCTCTGAGCGGTCACCTAAACATTCAAACAGAAGTGACTTTAACCCTGCTGCCTCCATGACAGCTTTCAACACTGTGACTTCGGAAGAGTTTCAAGTTTTCTTTTTCTCCAACGTCCTTTGTCTTTTTATAAAATAAAATCATTTGCTAGTTACCATCTATACAACTGAGCGGTCACAGTACAGCAATTATTAATGTTTGAAACAGTCATGGACACGTGTGTTTTTATTTAATTTTTTTCCAAAGACGTAGTCAGCAGGGGGACACCAGCTGTCCAACGTGCTCCGATATGCCTTTAAGTGTATCACTCGCCCATTTCATCGGCCCATATGGCTGGAAACACGGCTGAGCTATGAAGTGCTGAAAACAAGCCGGCCATAAATTAGTTAGATTTATCTGCATCCTCCTACTGTACATCATGAGTCCCAACACCTCCCAGAGAAAGGGTGAAACTGATCTCCTGACCTTTCATCATTTTATTCCACTGTTTTCTTTGATCCGGTGGGGTATCGGTTTCCAGCAAGCTAAGCATTGCAAGGGCTAGAAGGCTACTCACTATGCTGAAAGTCGGGAACATCGTGTAGGGAACGAGGTGTGCCTCATGGGTAGCGTTTGACGTCAATGGAATCATCAGACACAGCTTTGTTGCTATAACTTGGTGTGAAACTATTATAAAAATGAGTTTAAACTGTTAAATGTCACAGGTTTTAAAACAGCAACTCCTGACTCAACAAACACAATCCTACATAGAAAATTAAAAATTGTGAAGGGGAATTTTCTCTTCTAAACTAAATCAGTTTAAAATCCTTCATTATGGGTCCAACTTCTGGAGCAGCATCCAGCTTTCAGAGACTTTACTTTAAAAAACAGATTAAATATTTCTTATTGATTACTCGCATTGTGGCTTGTCAGATAATTGATTTAGTAATACACACTGAATCTGAGCTGATCTGATCCCGGACAGGGTCCAGATCACAGTGTTTAAACCGATACTTGACCAATACTTGTCTAATCTCAATGACTTTGTCTGTTAACCACAGCGAGTCGTGCAATATGTGTTGGGCAAATATTGCACCTTTTATTGTTATTAGTAAAACGAGAATAGTTACTTGTCCTTATAATGATAAACTCCCTCCAAAAACAAACCGTATTGTTGGAGTTGCTATGTTTGCCGTTTAAACTATTTTGCTCACCGCTGATTCCATGAAAGCATCAAGAAAAATTTTAATATTTGAAAATATGATTGATGTGTTCTGCCTAGCAGTACAATTGCACTAGGTGATGTTTTGAAGCAGAATATTTGACAAAGGGTTAGTTTTGCCTTTAGAACAGTATTTGTTTTTCCGAGGCCCTGACTGAGTTTCATTGCAAAAAAAGACTGTGATGCATTTTAAATCACTTTTTATTGTCACTTTAATCATGATTGCAATATATACCACAAGATATTGTTATGGTCTTTTAAAATAACAATTCTGTTTTTATGGGCACAGCTTTCTCAACTGTAGTACGGGCTGTGCACATTATTTTCTGGATTAAATTATTCTGGGTTTGCTCAAACAAAGTGTTTCACGCCCTTTACAATGCTCTTCACTGTAAAAGAGATTGTATTGGTTGCTGTAGCTTTCTGACGGATTATGTCAAGTGACTTGCTCAGATATCCACAGTCAGCTCTTGATATGGGAGACAGCTGCACTGAACACACCATTAAACCGTACTACATTCAATCCAAAGTGCTCAGTTTATGCAAAAGAATAAAACTTTCCATGAGCTTTTTCTACACAATAAACGTGAACTGCTATGAAATATGTTATGAGCTGATTTATCACATAATCATATCAAAACAGACAGGAAAAATGTTAATGTCAGCTTAGCATTTCAGCAAACTGCTCCGGATTAAAAATTTGTCATCAGGGCCAAAACATACATTTATTGAGGAGTGTAGAGGTGAGAAAGGTGCTTAAGTGAGCAGGTTTTAGGTGACTTGCTGTCAGATTATTATATTAGCTTTATAACATAGCTATGTTCATGTTAGAGCAGCATAATAAGGGTCCCCAACTAAGCTGAGTTACTGAAAGAAAAATAGGATATGGGAGTCTGCTGAGTCTGGAGCATTACTGTTGATTAGTGTACACTGATACTAATGACATGTATTTATAATCGGACTGTGATTCAGTATCGACAAATACCTATTTACCTCAAGCCTGACATGAGGAGTTATAAATTCACCAAATTCTCTTAGACATCTGTGATGTGGTTTAGGTAATTATAAATCTGGGCAAACAATCATTAAATGTGGGGTTCTTCAAGGCTCTATTCTTAGGTCACTTATTTACAATGTCAAAATGCCCTCCAATGCTCAGATTAAGGACAGAAGTCATTCTGTTTGGTCCTAAAAAAATATAAGGTTAGAGATCAGCACTCAACTACACAGAAAAGAAACTTAGGCATCCTTATAGACACAGACTTAAATTTCAATATCCACACAAAGTCTATTACTAAATACGCCTGCCATCATCATAACACAGCCAAAATAAAATGCATACACAAAATACAGAAAAACTAGTTCATGCAATTAATTTTTTAATAGTTTAGCTTATTGTAATCCTGTCTTTACCGGTCTCTGACAAGACAAAAAGTAACATAAATAAATCAGATGCAGCTTAACAGAAATGCTGCTGTCAGAGTCCTGACCAACACAAGAAAATGGATCACACACATCTTTATCTTGATGCACTGGTTCTGTTTGTCGAAGGGTTGATTTTGAAATCTTGTTGTTGATCCATCAGACACTGAATGGTTTTGGGTCCAAATACATTTCAGAATTACTTGTCATGTATGAACCATGCAGACCCTTCGGGCCTACTGAGACCTGTTCACTCTGTGTTACGACGACCAGAACAAAACAAGAAGAGACAGCAATTAGTTTTCGATGCTGAAACCCACTGCCTGAAAATTTAAAGTGTTCAAAAACTGTAGGCTCTTTTAAATTGGGACTGAAAGCATTACTGTTTACTGCAGTTCCCCATAGAGGTAAAACATTACTTATCAGTTAATTTTTTAATCATGTCTTTAGTTAGCATTTTAAAAAAATGTATGTATTGCCTGTATGTCTAGTATTGTTTTATAGTATTTCTTGTTTTTAATTTTTTTTAACCTTTGTTTCGTCATTGTTCTATAAAGCACTTTTGGTGTGTGTATGAATGTTGCCATTTTGATCAATTTAATAATTTGTCTTCAGGACTGAGGGTAGATACAACATTCTGCACTGTACCTCAAACAAGCCACGAGCCACGGGAAATATCCTCCTGACCACCTGCAAGGCCTGACTGGTGTCAGGTAGGAAGGGCAGCCAGCAGAGGGCAAAGGTCACCAACACTGCGGCAGCAATTCTCACCAACAGGATAAACCTACATGACAGAGAGATAATATTTTTACCTGTGGGGAGTAAAACTATATTATATCAATAACAAAAAACTAAATAACTCTGGAGTGAATAGAGGACATAGGTGTTGGTGTTTTGTTTGAACATGTCTGCTTCTGCAGGGTTTCCCTAGACAATTAGCACAAACTGTCTGCAAGTCCTAAATCTGGGTTTTGACCCTCCTGCTGAGGAATGTAGTGAAAGCCATGCATCAGCTGAAACTCCCCAGCGTGGGTCAGAGTATCTTGTCAGCTGTAACCGTGAAGCTGCTGGTTAGGTTGCACACACAGGAATTGCTGAGGAGTTTGGGCATGGCGAGAGTGTCATCTGGACATATCTTCCCAGGGGCCTAATCCGGCACTCCATTTGCTACTAAATGCCCTTGGTACATTGTTACTAGATAAACACACTGGACACACTGGTAATAGCATCCAATCTGATTACCTCAGTCATTCTGTGACTCTCAGGAAGACACTGCTCTCTTACAGGCTCACATTACGAGTGTGGGCTTGCAGCTGACACATTTGTGCACACTGACAAAACAATATAATCAACAAATGCACTCTTCAATAACAATGTTGTCACAGGGATCATTTTAAACAGTCTTATTTTTCTTGGTGGAGTTTGGGCATCATAAAGCTGACCAAAACATCAGACAACAGAAAACATAACATTACACCGAAAACAATAGTAA
The DNA here is from genome assembly GCA_036173005.1 of Crenichthys baileyi. NCBI lineage: Eukaryota > Metazoa > Chordata > Actinopteri > Cyprinodontiformes > Goodeidae > Crenichthys > Crenichthys baileyi. The sequence goes on from JAHHUM010001741.1 coordinate 1,063,840, forward strand.
ACATTTCCTAAATAACTACTTTCTGATGCAAAATAAATGTAAGAATAATGTTTAAATATCTGCTGCGATGGAGTGGCGACCTGTCCAGGGTGTACCCCGCCTCCCGCCCATAGACTGCTGGAGATAGGCACCAGCTTCCCCACGACCCACTATGGAAGAAGCGGCAGAAAATGACTGACTGTTAAAATATCTATTTTTTTACAACTATTACTCATTTATATATGTACAATTTACTATTTCCTAAAACACAACTCAAACTTTTTTGCAATTTTCCCCCACAAAATGTTATTTTTCCTAAAATATTACAAACAAATTTAAATATCTTGAGTTTGCTCAACTCTTCTGGGATCATTTACTTAAATCAGATGAGACTAAGATTAAGCTTTTCAGGAACAAACACTTCAGGTGGGTCTGGCATGGATAGCTAAGTGTGAAAAAAGTGTGAAAAGAAGATCCACAGGGAGGACCTATGATGCTGTGGGCCTATTTCTTCTTTAAGTGACCTTTTTAAAAAGCATGGCATCATGAATGGGGAACCAAAGCCTTGCGACATTTTTTCTCAACTTTACCAGGGTTGTAAAGAAGAGTGGAAGGCCCAGTAGTTTCTGACATAAATCTGTGTTTTCTGAACAGCCTTTCTTGCAGTACTTACAGAGTTTGAGTAACCCATTTCACAGTCAGCTTTGCATTTAGTCTCACTTAATAAACAGTTAATTGTGTTGAAGCTGGAGATCGGGCTGAGAACGTCTGAGGCATAGTATCCATCAGCAGTGAGACAGGCCTAGATTAGAATGGCGTCGCCTCGGAAATGTGGTCCGTACTGTATTCTTTGTGTTTACTAGCTCACCTTTTTTTCAGAACAAACAAATGGTCATTGTGGCTAAGAGAAATTCAAGTAATAGAATCTGGTGATAATATTTATCTGCAAACATCAAATTGTAGCTAAGCTAAAAAACTGCTTATTTTGAAGTAACACTGATACTGTTGGCTCGTCCAGGTCAGACCTGTAGATTATTGCTGTCTCTAATAATCTGACCATTAGAACCAAGCCCATTCACCTTGAAATAACAGTTTGGGCCTTTTTCTGCATCTTCATAAAGTGGTTATGATTCAAAACCCTTTTTGCAAAGCTGATTAGACCAAAGATCTGGGGAACTGAAACTGTACAAAAATGGCTTCAGACAACGTTGCAAGCTTATAAAGCAGGGGTGCCCAACAACAGCTCTTGAGAGCTATTATCCTGCAGCTTTTAGATGCATCCCTTCTCCAACACACCTGCATCAAATCAATGGCTCGTTAGAAGGGCCCCTCCAGAGCTGAATGACACCCTGAGGGAACTCATCAGGTGTGTAGGAGAAGGGATGCATCCAAAAATTGCAGGACAGGGCCTCACAGACTGGACTTGGGCACCCCTGTTTTAGAGATTGAAGATTCTTTTTCTTCACTTTCTTAATTTATGGTTAGCCGTTTTAGAGAGTATATTAAAAATTCAGTTTCAATATTTGACACTTCTGACCCTGTTCTGATTTCTGGAAACTGAGAGTAAATAAAAATGTTTTACAGTCTTTTAGAAATAGAACTATTCAGAGAAATAATTTATAGCTCTACAGGGGTTGGACAATGAAACTGAAACACCTGGTTTTAGACCACAATAATTTATTGGTATGATGTAGGGCCTCCTTTTGCGGCCAATACAGCGTCAGTTGGTCTTGGGAAATGACATATACAAGTCCTGCACAGTGGTCAGGATTTTAAGCCATTCTCTTCTTGCAGGAGGATAGTGGCCAGGTCACTACGTGATACTGGTTGGAGGAAAACGTTTCCTGACTCGCTCCTCCAAAACACCCCAAAGTGGCTCAATAATATTGAGATCTGGTGACTGTGCAGGCCATGGAGATGTTCAACTTCACTTTCATGTTCATCAAACCAATCTTTCACCAGTCTTGCTTGTTCTGGTGTGTATTGGTGCATTGTCATCCTGATCCACGGCACAGCCTTCAGGATACAATGTTTTGAACCATTGGATGCACATGTCCTCAAGAATGGTTCGGTAGTCCTTGGTGACGCGTCCATCTAGCACAAGTATTGGGCCAAGGGAATTGCCATGATATGCAGCCCCAAACCATCACTGATCACCCCCATGCTTCACTCTGGGCATGCAAACAGTCTGGGTGGTACGCTTCTTTGGGGCTCTCCACACCGTAACTCTCCCGGATGTGGGGAAAACAGTAAAGTTGGACTCATCAGAGAACAATACTTGTCACATGCTCCACAGCCCAAGATTTGCGCTCCTGCCACCCACTGAAAACGATTTTGGCATTGGCATGAGTGACCAAAGGTTGGGCTATAGCAGCACGGCCGTGTATATTGACCTGTGGAGCTCCCGACGGAACGTTCTGGTGGAAACAGGAGAGTTGAGGTGCACATTAATTCTGCCGTGATTTGGGCAGCCGGGGTTTATGTTTTTTGGATATAAAATCCGGGTTAGCACCCGAACATCCCTTTCAGACAGCTTCCTCTTGTGTCCACGTTTAATCCTGTTGAGGGTGGTTCGTCCGTCTGGTGGTATGCTGACATAACCCTGGATAACCGTGGCTCTTGATACATCACAAGACTTGCTGTCTGTCACAGATGCGCCAGCAAGACGTGCACCAACAATTTGTCCTCTTTTGAACTCTGGTATGTCACCCATAATGTTGTGTGCATTTCAATATTTTGAGCAAAACTGTGCTCTTACCCTGCTAATTGAACCTTCACACTCTGCTCTTACTGGTGCAATGTGCAATCAATGAAGACTGGCTACCAGGCTGGTCCAATTTAGCCATGAAACCTCCCACACTAAAATGACAGGTGTTTCAGTTTCATTGTCCAACCCCTGTATATTGCCAATACATCTATGCCCAGCCTAAATGCATATAACTGAAATAAAATAATAGTCATTCATTGTCTATACCCTCTTATCCTTGCAGGGTAGTGGGGGGGCTTGTGTGCATCTCCAGCGGCCATTGGGCAAGAGGCGGGACACACCCTGGCCTGATGATCACCATGGAATGCAGCGACACACAAGACTAACAACCATACAAACACTCATACCTAAAGGCAATTTAGAGTAACCAGTTTAACTAACAATTGTGTTTATGGACTGTAGGAGGAAGCTGGATTAGCTGGGGAGGACCCACAAGGAGAACATGCAAACTCCATGCTGAAAGACCCCAGGCTGGGATTCAATCCCAGGACATTTTTGCTGCAAGGCAGCAGTGCTACCAATAATAATGGTATGAAAAATAAAAAAACCTCCAGAAATAAAGCAGAAATGCTTACCCACGCCCAACTAGCCCAGCTTTGAGACATTTTCCAAGAAGGTAACAGAAGAAGGGCAGCGCATGGTACAGCTCCATCTGTTTGTAGTTAAGGGCTAGGGAGAAGGCCATGGAGCCCAAAGTGTCCCAGCCCAGCCCCAGAGCCAGAACCCCCCACAGGGTAAAACCCAAGCTCACTCCATTATACCCAATACAGTCAAGGTAAACACAAACGAATAGTTTCAAAGGCGTCATTACTGATGTCTAAACAACGAAGAAAGGGGAAACCAGGTAGAAAGAGTTACAATTTTAAGACATATTTACAAAATATAAAAATAGTACAGACCATGAGGAAATACCATAACTGTGTTTGAAAATCATCTTGTGCTTAATGCAAAATTGGCAATATAATGTAGCCAATGCTCTCCTGCAGTTCCACCTAACATTATTTAACCCCCACTACAAACAGGTTTATTTTCAAAATACGATATGGTGCATGTGATGGAAAACTTGATTGATACTTGATTTGATGCTTTACTAAGCTGCTCCACTGCAACACTTAAAGTCAGTGTACATTTCATTTCAACAAATCAAAGTATACAAATTATACTGCAATGAAAAAAACAATGCATGTGTACATAAAGGATACTGAAAATGACCATAGTCAATGAGAATAAGTCCCGGGTAAAGAAGAATGCTGAGAAGAACGGAAACCTAGAAAGAGAAATTTAGAACAAATGACTAAACTTTGGTCTTTAGACTTAACTGCTATGTAGACATTTTGCTACAACCTTTACCCTTTTCTTAGCAGAGCCATCTGTCAGGTATAAACAGTATAAAACAACTGCAGGAATGTATATCAACACATCTGTCACCAGGACTAAAAGACAGAAAAACAACAAAATTAAATTCATTTATTCAACCAGTAACTAATAAAGGCAGTCTAAAACTTTTAGTATCCCCAAATATCTAGTGGCCTCGCTTTAGATTAAAAAAACCCCGCCAAAACCTCACATCTATAAAGTTATTGGAATAATTTAAAAAAACAGAAAAAGCTTTAAAAAAATAAAAATACAATGAAACAAATGTAAAAAGAAGTTTCAGAAAAAAAACTAAACCCTGTAAACTTAAATGTGCACATATCCTGGCACATCTATTTAATACAGGTACAGAAAATTATGAGAAAAAAAAGCTTTAAAAAATTGTAAAAAATCTCTTTCATATGTAATGTCAACATGAAATTGTTTACAGACATAATTGTAAAGGAAACGTTGCAGAAGATTCAGATAGTTTCAATGTAACTATACCTGTAGTTCTCATGAATAACTTGTGGGCAGGACTTTCAAAGCCCCTGGATCTATGCAGCTCCACCCATTCAGGGTTTATCATCTTTGCTCTGCAAACAGAAATTAAAGAAAAAAAAGAAATCAGAATTACTAATCGCTAACTCTCCAAACAGCCAGAATAGATGAGAAAATGCACAATACACACAACTAAGATTACACAGAGGCATACGTCATTTATGTGCTGTTGAGGTAAGAGGGTTTGCACTCCCTTTCACTCGTTTATCTCCCATTTCTACCCGATCAGATGAAGCTGCGAAAGTGACAAATGTCCACTTGTGGCTTGTATAAACAAGGGTTGTTTGTATGCCGACATCAAAGTTCTGTTTTAAACTTTGCATAAAGACTGTTTATCTGATTCACACCATCAGTTTCTGCCTGTCCATCAATAGGCAGGTGACCATTCGTAGTTTATATTTTAATACTGCTCAATTTTGTTGTTAATAAATACCCGACTCAGTGCACTTCAATCACTCTGACAGGTTGTCAGCGATATAAGGCGACACCCCCTACACTTGGTATTTACTTAATACAAATTTTATCAAAAAAGTGTTACTTTTATGGACAAACAAGTAATTTGAAGAGTTTCATTAAAGACTGCTGTTTGAGAACAACAATGCACCATATAGTTTTTTTTTTTGAGTTTATTGGCAATACATTTTTTGACATATGTTTAATATATTAAAGTTGTTTTTTTCCATCACTATAGACAGGGCCTCTTTCTTAATAATAAATAATTAATTAATTAAATCCTTGAATTATTTTTTTTAACAAGAACATGAACATGATATGTAAGTCATCATGTCTAGATGATTGATTACTAACACATAAGCACAGAGCCAGCTGTGGTAGGCAGTGAGAGGAGGGTAGTCCAGGCCCCAGTAGTTCAAGTCATTGTCAGAGGTGTTGAAGTACCTGTTGAAAAACAAAAATATCAACAAGACAACAAGGGATTGCTTTAGCAAAGCAGGGATCTGATACTATGACCACCAGGACTGTGTCGGACTTGCCATTGTTGAAGAGGGAGGTTGTAGGTCACTTCCTGCCAGTGTCTTTGGGCTTCATAGTCACCAAACATGGGAGGTTTCCCTGCACCTGGACACAAATCATGAGCTGTCAGCTAAAGCTGAGCCACAATTGATGAATGAGAGAAAGCGAAAAGCCAAACAATCAACAGCTACGTAAGCCAGTAAATATTTTCTTAATAAAGAAACGGTTTATAGATCAATGGTTTATAGATCAATCAAAGCAGCTGCACTGAAACAACCCAGCCAACTGTTAGTGTGGCGGACAGGCAGCTTCAAACCCCTCCTACCTGAATATGAGTTTAACGACACCCCCCATCTCACCACAACAGCGAGTAAAACGCTAATTGATACTAAACTCCACGTTTGCATAACTGTGAACGGTACAACGACACGTCGTTTCAGAAACGAGCGACAAAAACAGGTTCATTCAGACTCCTCAGGAGCCCGTTTCCTTGTACGTCATCCACCAAGGCTTCGTTTCACAGGCTCATTGGTCATAGCGTTCTGACGTTAGAGGAAGTATGATGAGGCGTTCAGTAAAACTGGATTTAACAGTTGTAGATGCATTTGTCGCTTAAATATTGAGGTAAGAATATATTGGTGGTGTTAAAGTCAAAGACTTGTCTAATAATGGTTTCTGCATGTTATTTTAACCATGTAGGATGTAAAATTTGATACTATCATTTCCCACGTACGGTGAATGCATGGGCATTTTTTTCATTTTTTCAAACCAATGCATTTAATTTCAAATAACGCGAATACAGATTTAGTACGAGCAATTTAATTTCAGTTTCTGATGGTACTAGGTTCTGCCAATAGGAATACACCATTTAACAGACGAAGATATATATTGAAAACTTGAGCATTTTTCCATTATGCTATTTTGTTTTTGGCTGCTGGAATTTAGAAACCGATAAATGTGCAGGGTCCTGTATTTGGATAATATTACTACTAAGAATGTACGAAACAACTGCTTAAAATGCAAAAATAAATAACAAAATAAATGATTAATTAATTTATTTCAAGCATGTAAATAGCACTGCAATCAACCTGGTGAGTTTGATAAGAATCAAGAAACAACTGAGTATTTAAAGTTTTACATGAATACAGACATTTTCCCTCATTACTTCAATGCCTTGCAAAAGTGTTCATACCCCTTAAACTTTTCATAGTATGTCATGCTACAACCAAAAACTTCAAAATATTTTACTGGGATTTTATGTGATCCACCAACACAATGTAGTGCATTAGGCTGAAGTGTAAAAAAAGGAAACATAGTTCTTGTTTTTTTTTTAGAAATAATTAAAAATGTGGTCTTCATTTATATTCAGCACCCTTTACTCTGATACTTCTAAATAAAGTCCAGTGTGATTAATGGCTTTCAGAAATCTTTTAATTAGTAAACACAGTCCACCTGTGTCTAATTTAATCTCAGTATAAATACAGCTGCTATGCGAAAGCCTCAGAGGTTTGTCAGTTAACATTATGAAAAAAAAACACCATCATGAAGACCAAAGAACACACTGATTGGCTCAGGGATAGACTTATGGAGAAGTTTGAAGCAGGTTTAGCTTATCTAAAAAAAAAAATCCTAACCTTTGGACATCTCACAGAGTGCTGTTCAATCCATTCTGTCAAGACATGGCTATCCACCTAACCAAACAAATCGGGCAAGGAGAGCATTAATCAGAAAAGCAGCCAATAGGACCATGGTAACTATGGCGAAGAGAGAAGAGAATCTTTTTAGAGGTAACCTAATAGTTGTGAACTCCACAAACCCGTCCTTTATGGAGGTGTATCAAAAATAAAGCTATTATTTAAATAAATTCATGAGACGTCCCAGGGACACATTAATGTGTAAAAGGAAGTGTTCTGGCCAGATGAGTCTAGGGTAGAACTATTTTGTGTAGATCCAAAATGCTATTTGTTGAGAACACTGCACATACCACTGAAGACACATCCCCAAAAAGAAACATGGTGGTGGCAGCATCATGCTATAGTTTTTCTTCAACAGGGACAGGGCATTTGTTCAGAGTTGATTGGAAGACGGATGAAGCTTAATACGGAGCAATCCCGGAAGAAAACCTGTTAGAGGCTCCAGGATAATATCCTTAAACTCACAGCTTGGGCTACAATGGAATAGTTTTGGTTAAAGCATATCCATGGGTTAAAATGGTACAGTCAATGTTCAGACCTGGTACACAAAAACTATAAATTAAAACAGACAATAAAAAATGTTTTCTTCCACCTCACACTTATATACTTTGGTGTCAAACTGCAAGGTCCTGTTTATTACAACTAACAGAAAGACTAGAGAAAAACAAGGTTTAAAATGACTTGATAACAAGTCAGATGTACATGTATCATCATTGCACCATTTTACCTGAATTAAACCGACACATATGTTACTTTTGTATAAATTTTGCGTGCACTATTATAAGAGACGTGTTAAAAAAAAGGAGAAATGTTATTTCATGTAAGCACATTTTGTAGTAGTTTACACAATGTATTAAAACTGCGACAAAAGATCAACACACAGTACATGTGTTTGTCAGGTACAGTTTTAACACGTGTTAAAATTTAACATGTGTTGTTTTTGACACATCTGCCAGTTTGGTTAAGCTCCCACCTCTGCCGATATTTTTTCAGAACAAATCCAAAGTTGTTCCCCTGTTCAGAAAGAATTGTAAAATCTCATATAAGATTCGCCTTTGAGCAGTTAGCTTTCTTCGTTTGACTTATCTTTTGAATTTTTAATAGAGTTCTTTCTCCAAAACTATGAAATACTGCTCACTGACTAATCACATTTCCTGCTACAAAGTCGATTAATAATTGTCTTTGTTAATGATTTGTGTGATTTGTTTCATAACAGATAAAAGATGCTATTTTTATCCAAAGATTTTTTTAGACTTTATTTATCAGTAGCTGGACAGAAGGGAGAGCAGAAAGAGAAGGGGAAGACATGCCGTAACCGGCCCGGGATTTTCAATCGAACTACCGACAGTTGCTCTAACACTGAGACATATGGTGCTTTTTTAAATTTTATTTTTAACTAAGTGTGCGCATTTGAATTTTCTGTAATCCACAGATGGTCATAATTGTACATACACATTAAAATCCATACATGAATGTGTAATGTGCATTTAAGATTACTCTCCTGTTTGAACTAAGTATGAAAACCTTCAGAAGAAAGAAAATTTGGTAAAATGATGAGGGACAAATTTGCACCTTCTGCTTTTAGTGAACTTGGTGAGATGTCATCTGGAGAAATAGTTACAGTCAGATAAGACAAAGACTGAGATGATTCCACACAGCGACAAAAAAGTGTTTTTGGGCAAGTCAAAGTCAGGCTTTCCAACCTAAGAACATTGTACCCACTGTTAAGCATGCTGATGGCACCATTATGCTGTGGGACTGTTTTACTGTCAGTGATACTGGTGCAATTGCAGAGGGTGGATAGAATAATGAAGAAGGAGAAATAACTCTAAGTTCTTTAACTTCACCTCAATGCAACAGCTAGATAGTAGGGGGTTTTAACAGGGCAATGATATCAAACACAGATTTAAACTGGCTTTGGGGTGGATGAAGTAGGCTAACATCAAGTTTCTAGAATGTTCTCCTCAAAGCCCAAGCCTAAGTTCTACTGAAGATTTGTCCAGTATGCTTAGAAGCTGGGTCAAAGCATCAAAGCAGCTGATTTAAAATATCTTCACCAATTTTGCCTAGAAGAACAAGTTTTGGTTTCTATGCAATTTAAACCAGTATTAGTTGGGGTGCATGTTTTTGAGACTTGTGTATAATTTTGACTCTGTTGATTAATAAAAGTCATAAATAAATAAATAAATAATAAATTAGCTCAAATTTGAAAATCATAAAATTAATTCTTATCATGGGATATTATCGCGACAATCTTAGGCACCTTGTATGTTTAGTATTGGAAGACCTCTGTACACAGACGCTGTGTTACAGTACATCTTCCCCTCACAATGTAAATCCCAGCCCAGGGCCATTTCCTCCTCCATGTGACCTTTTCTTCTGTTGACACCATCATCCTTGTTCCCAAGGTGTTAGGATTTGTTGGGTGTGACATGTTCCTTGTGGTTCCGCCATCAATTATGCATAAATAATAATAACCTCGCACAACTGCTGATTTGCAATGACACTTTCATTCCAACGGCAGCAGCCTATAACTCAGTGCTACCTATTAGTTATTAATGCCTGGCCACGCCAGCTTTACTTTGTCATTTATTGCTTCATCTCTATGCCTTTTTAAATATTCAGCGACTGGTGTATCTAGGTTTACTGTCTGTGTTCTCTGCCCAGAAAAGGGCTGTAGCTTCTGGTGGAGGATGACGTAGTAAAGATGGTAGGCCAAGGTTTTGCCGTTTATGCAGCAGTAAAGGGATGGGCGCGTTACTTGTGTCAAGGTCTTAAAAAGTTGCAAAGAATTAGGGTTAGTTAGTTTTAAAATCACCTGTTTTTTTACCCTTCATTCAGGTTAAAGATATTTTAATGTAAGAATGGAGCAGATACACTGACTAATTAACAAGCTAATATAAACGTATTGTACTTGTATTACTTCATAAAAGCACAATAGCAAAAATAATGATAAAGTAATACTCTGCATCCCATCGATCAGGGGTCGGGAGATGACTTTCAGGATCATAGTGATATGACTGCTGAGGGGTATGGTGGGCCAAAAGGGACAAATCAAATAAATTCATTTATCATGAAATAAATAAATGGGAATGTCCGATGAAATAAATAAATAAATGTACCAAGAAATAAAGAGATGTACCATGAAGTGTCCCATTAAATAATGAATAATATAAGATGAAATTAAATAATCAGATGTCATTTTTAAAAACTACATTTATTTAAAAATACATATAATTATTTCACTCTATATTTTATAAATAAATACAGAGTGTAAAAATTATATGTATTGTTAGGGGGTCACCAGTCTCTGGCACTGTTAGTTTTGGGGTCACAGGCTGAAAGGTTTGGGAACCCCTGCCATAGATGGTACTACAGACTCAGAGCTTAACCACTTTATAACTACTGCCAAATTTAGTGTTTTCTATATTTTTGCTTAAGTTTATGTAATGAAATAAAAAAGATAATTCTCTCAACATGGACGACATATTTGCCTGTTTTTAACCTTGAAGCCACTAAACGAGCTACGACTGCCTTTAACTTTGTAAACTTTTTTGGCTTGACATAGAAAATACACCAAGACCAGTGCCTTTGTGTTTTTTCTCTGTCTGCTTTGTCTTCTTAAACCCCAAGCTAGTTTAGGCAGATGGCTGCTCACTGAGCTGGGTTCTGCTGGAGGTTTGTCCTCCAGTGTGTTTTCACCAAAGGAATTCTCATTCTTGAACCGGTTTGTTTCGCATGCATTCAAATTTTGTGTTTTGTTGAGCACCATCGTGCGTTTCCACCAGTTTTAGGAACCAAGCATGACTCATCAACAGTGGCCGTTACACAGCGTGATTGCGAGACAGCGTACGTGGAAACACACGTCACCGGTTCGAAATCACTTTCAGGAACCAGAAAAATATTTAGTGGGGTCACAGCTATCAAACCCTTCTTATAATTGCTGGGCAGCTTTTTGCATGGTATTTTGGTGATGGGCTGAAAGTCTTTCTGGTTGGAAGACCTTCTTGCCATCACCCTCATGTTTAGTTCCCTCCACAGATTCTCTATCAAATTCAAGTCAAGATTCTGCCTGCGTCGCTCCAAAAGGTAAATATAAGATAGGGTTAGAAGGTAAATATTGATAAAATTCAGTCATTACCTTAAAGCTAAATCTACCAAAAGAAAAAATAACTAGAATTAACTGTATCTGTAAATATTCAGTATTCTGTATTTTTGAGCAGGAGTTTGAATAACAGTTGCATTCTGCTTAAAATAAAAGAAAATATTAGACCGTTTTATACTTTTTGTTTTAAATTTTGTGCTACTTCTCAGGGTATATATAATTGTTAAAAATAAATAGCACAATTAGTCTTCTGCAATAATAAGAATTTTAGATGCTTGTGGTTTTGGCTGATAAACCTATTGTAAATGAATTCTTACCCAATCTTCATCACAGGTTGTTAAAACAGTGGCATAACATTTAGTGTAGTTAATTGTATGTGTAGTCAAGCATAAAGGTTTTAACATCACCTTATTTTGCCTTAGGCTTTGATGTGCAGCAAATCAGAAGTTATTCAGCTTGTCTTTGTGAGCATGTAATCCAAAAGGGTTGTTAGAATCTCATCAACATACAATATCAATTAGAAGCACATTGTAATTTTACTGGTTTAAGTAAAGATCTGTTTGTGTTAATGGCATTTTCCTACCTTGTGGTGGAGCAATGTCAAAATAGACATTGTGGGTATAGAGTCTTGCAAAACCATTATTACCCTTTGAACTTTACACATTTTGTCAAGTTACTACCACAAACTTCAGTGCAGTTTCTTGGGCTTTTATGTAACGGAGCAACACAAAGTAATAAATAGTTTTGAAGTGAAAGAAAAATGATACATGAATCTCATTTTTTTACAAAGAAAATTGTGAAAAGTGTGGTGGGTTATACTCTGTAGAACCACCTTTTGTTACAATTACAACAGAAAATCTTTCGGTTTATGACTTTACCATCATTGCACATTTAGAGACTGACATTTCTTACCTCCCTAATTTCTTCTTCACAAAATAGCTCCCCAAGATCAAATAGGGAGCGTCTGTGAAAAGAAATTTTCAATTGTATTTAGATCTGGACTTTGATTGGGCCATTCTAACACATGCATATGCTTTGATTTTGAGTTTTCCTGCTGGAAGAAGAGTCTCTTTCTCAGTCTAAAGTCCTCTGCAGCCTCTAACAGCCTCCCACCAGCTTCTCTGTCTCTGCTAAAGAAAAGCACCCCACAGAATGATGCTGCCACTACCATGTTTTACAATGGTGTTGGTGTGTTTAAGGTTATTTTTCCCAAATGTTTTTTCTTGTCACTTACCCATTAAAGCCAAGTTTATAGAAAGCATGATGAATAGTTGCTGTTATTGTACTTCCCCGGCCTGTCAATTTAGGTGGACAGCCATGCTTGGTGGATTTGCAGGTATGCCATGATCTTTCCCTTCTGGATAATGGGTTGAAAGGTGCTCTGTGCTTGTAATATTGTTAAATAATTTAACCCTACCATAAACTTCTCCACAACTTTATCCCTGACCTGTCTGCATATTCAACGCTCTTCAATATGCTTTTAGTCCTCTGAGGCCTTCTCAGAAAAACTTAATTTTCTTTGAGGTGTACTCCATTTATGTATTAGGTGACCTCTGAAGAAAATCGCACCATAATTATTTTATTTAGTGGTGTCAATATAAAAGGTGCAGAATACAAAAGCACACCAAGATGTTTAGATTTTTATTAGTAAAATGTTTTAAACCGTTCATCCTTTTCATCACTCTTCACAATCATGCGCTACTTTGTGTTGGTCTATCACCTAAAATTCCAAATAAGAAACACTAAAGTTTGGGTTTGTAAGGCTGTTTGTAAATATACAGTAAAACAATAACTATCCAGTTCAACTTTGCATCCTAAATAACTACATTTGTTTAATGTAAGCGGTTTTTGACATTATTTTTGTCTTTAGTTTGGGGGCAACATAACTGATTAATCACAGCGATTGAAAGCCTAAATCAATTTTAAATAGGATTTGAGAAACATTTCTGTTATTTCCTTAATTAGCAGCGCTTGTCGCTAATCAGCGCCCCCTAGAGGCTTGAACCTCTGTTGTGTTTCCAGCCTGCGGCGAAGTCCCACTGAAATAACTGGCTCTACCTTCACTCCTTCTGCCGGCATTCTTTCTTGTTTCTCTCTGCAGAGGCTGGGTTTGCTTTAAAAGCAAGCATTCGCCTTTCCCCACGCATGTCTCCAAATCACAGGTGGAAAAGAGCAAATGCGTGACTAGTTGCGATTGTAATTTTAATTTTAATTTTTCAGTCAAAATCAAGAAATAAAAACACTGACACTGACACTGTAATTTAATTCTCGGTTTTTTTCTAGACCCTGAAATAAACTTTTCTTTCTGTATTTTTTGTTTGTTTGTTTGTTTTGTTTTGTTTTTGGAAAATTCGTAATTTTATGGCTGAATTACGGGAATAGTATACATTTGTAAAAACTAAAGATGTCGGTTTTTTCCCTTTTTGCACCTTTATTGGTTCTGACGCTTAAGGTGACCCGTACTGGGAGCAACCTTTGTAAATTCTACACAACACTATGCGTCTTTACTGACAAATAATATTATCACATGCATAAATATGGCGAAAATGAGTGAATCAATTCCGTCAGTAGAAATAATTTGATGAGAAACTTTTCATCAGCAGCACCTTCTTGGCTGCCTGGAGGCAGGGAGAGAAGTCCTTTCCCTTTCCCATGGGGATGGGATAAATATAGCGCCTGAAAGCCCTCTCTCACACACACTCTCACACACACTCGCCATTTGCTGTTTGTCTAAAAGCGATTAACCAGACACAACTGCGAAACTGTTACCTTTATGGTGGCCAAGCCGCAGAATATTCTGTAAGATGATCCGGCTGTGAGGCGATGGGAGATGAAAATGTGTCTAAACTGTGACCTTAGGCCGAGGATCGTTGGCTGGAAAACCCTTTCAGTTCCATATGTGTATGTGTTATAAATATTATCCATAACATATTCTGAACTTTTAAAAGCAGTTTTTCTCTTATTTTTTGTTTTATTTTATTTTGTATTGCTTGAAGGTTGATATTTTGCGCCAAAACTATTTAATATTCTATAATTCTTTTCTATGACACATGTGAATATTATTTGAATATAATTATTGCGGCTTCTGTAAAATCAATTGCTAAACTTTAAGAACACTTTCTATGAATTTTTTGATTTAAGCTTTAAAGTTGCAGTACAAACTAAAAATTGATCTTGACAGGGTTGATAAAGAGAACTTTGCCATTATATTCTTTTTTAAATTATCAGCCGGGGAAATATCAATTATAACCATTGTAATTCTTTACCATCATGAAAAATAAAATATTAATTAAAAGTATATTCATAAGAATATATGTTTTGTGTTTGTAAATTAATTGAAAGTAGGATTTTTTTTTCAACAATCCAACTTGAATTACATGTAAGAAATAGGAATATTTACTCCGAATTATTGGACAAAATTACCAATTTTTCTGTTTTGTTATTTAATTTGTTATTTGATCTCGCATACGAATTTCTTTAAAAACATACGTCAAATAATTTTAAATGTTTAAAAGAAATAAAAATAGTTTTAACTTTTTCATAAATTTATTTACAAATAATTTCAGTTTACAACACCAAATAGCTACATAGAATTACATATATTTGATTTTATTATTATTATAATAAACAGTCTTTTTGCACTTGTTCGTGTCTTGTATGAAATGTGTCAAGTCGAGCCTCCAATAGAAAAAAAGAAAAATCAAAATAATAATTATTACAGATCTTAAACAGGAACAAAGGACAGATAAAAGTCAAACGGGTAAAATTATTCTCCCTTTTTTTTCTTACAAATATTTACAAATGTTACCTGTACAGAATTACTTTCCTTTCCATTTTTTATTACTCTGTATTTCAAGAGTCTTTTTCATGGCTTTACAGTCCAGTGCTGCCTATTGATTTGTGCTCTTCTCAACTCCCAGTGATAAAGTCTCAATATAAAAATAAGAGTTTATTTCTTTATTTTCTGTTCTTGCTTTTGAGTCACTGTGAGGGCCATTTGGACACCGCCGCCGCCGTCACTGAAGGTAAAACGTGTCCAGAAATAATATTTGAAGGGACGCTGAGGATGGGAGCAATCGCGGCTGAGGTCCGGGTCAGAGAGAGGGACTGCGCGCTGAGCAGGGCCGACTGAACGGTGACCGGAGGCCGCAGGAAAGCCTGGGCGGCGCCCGGCGTAACGGAAGACGAGCTGGAGACCCCGATGATGTTCTCTATGCTGAAGGATGGCCGGTTTGAAGGCTCGGATTTGATCATGGACGCCGTACTCAGGCTATTGAGCTGCAGCTGGAGGCTCGGGCTCAGCTGAGAGTTGAACGCCTTTCTGTTGAGCTCCGCTGAGGGTAGCAGGGGGACACCCGGCGGCAGCATGGGACCCACAGGTGGGATGTACGGGTACTGCAAAGCCGCTGGGTGGGAATACGCTGCCGGGTGGATCCCGTAGTGCCTTCCGTAGGGGCCTCCGAGGCTGTACGCCCCGAAACTCTGCATCATGAGTGCGGTCTGATCCCTGAGTAGATCCGGCTGAACTCTCTTGAACCTTTTCCTCCTCCTGAGGAAGCTGCCGTTGTCGAACATGTCCTCTGAAGCCGGGTCCAGGGTCCAGTAGTTGCCCTTTCCGGGGTTGCCAGGTTCCCGGGGGATTTTCACGAAGCAGTCGTTCAAAGACAAGTTGTGCCGGATGGAGTTCTGCCACGCCGGGAACTTCTCCCGGTAATATGGGAAGCGGCTGCTGATGAACTCGCAGATCCCGCTGAGGGTGAGCTTCTTCTGCGGGCTCTGAAGGATAGCCATTGTGATGAGGGCGATGTAGGAGTAAGGCGGTTTCACCAAGCTGCTCTTGGGCTTCTGAATCGCTCCTCCCGGCGCTCCGCTCTGGTCGTGACCCTCTCCTTTCCCTGCGCCCGGCTCTCCTTCCCTGGAGCTCTCACAGCATGGGCTCCCTCCTCCGGACCTCATCTCCTCCTTCTCCACCTCGATCTCATCCTCCAAGTCATCGTCGCCCGGTTCTCCTCGAAAGCCGTGCAGGATGCTGCCTCCCCCCGGGCTGTCGCAGTCGCTGTCCACCCTCTCCATGCCCTCATCGTCTCCTTCTCCCACCACGTCGATATCCACGTCCTCGGCTGTGAGCACAGTTTGACCGGACATGTCGCTGGCTCGATCGCTGCCTCCAGAGAGGGTCATCTCACGGCTTACCCACACTTTAATGTAAATAATTGAAGAAGAAAAAAACTCACATGTGTGAAAACAGCTGTGCAGCGGCTAGTGCGCACACACTGAGGCTCTGTTGGACAAAAATCGCACGTCTCCAAGGATCAAGAGGTGTGCAAAACTTCCGAGTGGTGCGTATCGCTTCAGAAGTTGTTTGGAGAGAAAGCGCAACTTTCTTGACGTTTGCGCTCCGGCGTCTCTCCTCAGCGGCGGCGCGCGTCCTAAACCAGCGATATTTGGCGAGCTGAGTCGAAATGACACATACTGCTTTTGGAAAAAAAGGCCGGAGCTTTTTAGCCGAACTGACTGATAGATTACTTTCCCCCCTTGTATAAGATATACTATCAGAGCTGGACACGTGGTTCGGTGACGCCACACCCCCCCACCTCTCATCTCTCCTTCGCTTCCAAAGCCTTGCTCTCTCCGCTCTCCGTTAAACCATGCAAACTAGTTGTTTCGTGGATTTGTCAACAATGGGACATCAGCAGCGCTGCTTTCCGCTGATTTTCTGTGTTCGTCCGTCATAGACCATTTAACGGCTGCTGAGGGAGGAGGAGGTGAAGGAGGAGGAGGAGGGAGAAAATTGGCCTGTGTGATTGAAAGATCTGATCCGCTCTAACGTGGCTGCGCAAAAACAACCTTTAACTTTTGCTAATTCGAACTCTGTTGACAGCTGCAGAACAGTAACAGCGACAGCTAAGTTAAAGGAATGTGCTTGATTGAATTCTGTGGGCTGTTTTACTCTTTAAACTGTGAAATTGTGCATGATGAGAATGTTTTTTTTCTGCGCATAATACTGCTTTATCTTTTTATTTTGTCTGCTGTGAGGCTGCCATGCACCACTTCATGTTTACATTATTACAGATGCCGTTGAAAAAATTAAATGTGCGAATACAACACATGATTTCCAAATCTCCTGCAGGATTCGTGGGAGGAACGTGAAGAAGCAGCTGCAGCAGCATCGATCATGAATGTTGGGGGAGAGGAACGGATTTCCTTAAGAGTTTGGAAGAGGTGCAAACGACCCTGATCATTGCCTGCGTTTGCATTTGAAAAAAACGAGGAAATGTGGGCAGCGGGTGAATGCAGAGAGAGGCATTTTTTATTCACAAGCTTAGAGGTGAGCGCTGAAGGCTGAAGGTTGGGCTTGGGAAAGGAGCGATCTTTTTATTTCGGCACTATGTTTAGAATAATTGATGCAGATTTTGCATGCTGAAGAGAAAGTGATAGAACTGGAAATTAAATGTAAAAAAATTGTATCACAAAAGCAGGTTTAAGAGAATGTCTATAATTAAAATCAGGAAACATATTTCTTTTTAAATATTATATATTAGAAAGTAGATATTACCAAAAGTATTTATTTAATAAATACTCGATTTAAGTTATAGTTACACAGATTTACCTAATTCATATTTCCGTTTAAATTTTGGCCAAATTTATTATAATTGTATTTTTGTTGCTTTTCTTTATCAGATAATTAGCGTTAATATTTACCGAATTTAACTTGCAAAAGCAGAATAAATCTAAATAAATGTTAATTTTCGTTATTTATTTTTTATTAGTTTTTTTTTAATTGAAAACCTTTTTTGGCTGATGCTTTGCCGACATCTGATCCTATAACAGCACTCCGCAGAGGCACCTTTGCTGTTCGGGATAAAAGCGAGGATTACTCAGACGCTATCATTAATAACGCGCGTACGGGTCAAAGGGACGGAAACCCGGCTTCCGATTAGCCTGGACTCCCGTTTAATCTTCAGCTGACCTGTGAGATCCGAAGGTCCGTCAATACGGACTACTTAGCAGATGAAACCAGAGTCCGCGTCAACTTTCATCCTGCTCATCCGCGGCGCGCATGTGTGTGTTTAAGGAATCGCTCACTTTGGTTGCTGCTTTTCTAATTGGACAAAAAGCACCTATTTTTTTTTCAAAAATATTTGAACGAGACTCATATTCTTTTCTTTGTTTATTGTAGTTACAGGTGATTTGTTTTTTTAATGACTGATGACTAATTTTTATTTATTTATTTTTTGCAAATGTGTATGCATTTAATAACAGGATTTGCAAGAATGCCCATTTCACCAATCAGTCTCCGTCAAACAAATGTAAAACACAGGATCGTCAAATTATTATTATTATTGATTCTTCCACGTTTCTTATTTTAAGGAGTTAGCTATCTTTCACTGTTGCCTGTTTTGTCATCGGACCGTGCAGGCGCAGCTAGCACAGCCGGCCCAAGGCACAAGCAAACTAAACTCCTACTTAGGACCACTCTGTGGCCAGCAGGGGGCTCCCCACTGATGTGCTTGACTTCTCATACACAATTTAGATCTCAAATCTTCAAATTTGTGCTAAAAATGTCAGAAAATGAGGTTACTTTCAAATTTACTTTAGGGACTTAGAATAACAAATCAGCAAAATTTTACAAGTACAAAAAAAGAATTCATTTAGTTTTGAAAATTACTGACAAAAGCAGCAGTTATAATCATATAACTAGTTATTTGTTAGTAGTCTTTTTTAACTGCTGCTATTTAATATTTAATTTAATGTGAATTGGGGCCCTAAAGCCCAGGGCCACGTAACGCTATATGTATATATATATATATGTATATATAATATATATTTTTTATAATATATTTTTATATTATTATAAATAATATATATATATAATATATATATATATAATTATATATATATATCCCTGTGTTGCTGTATTGTGTGAAAGGCAGCGTATAGTTAGTTACCTGCTGATAAAAGCCCACTGGAACAGCACAGAGTGAGGGGGCTTTCAGCACGTCCTTCCTGTGATCTTTTGAAGCCTCATAAATCCGCTTTTATACCTCCGCAGTTTGTTAATGAAATGTGCGTTTTAAGCACATGCACGGCTTAGCGCGACAAAAAACCTTTTAGTATAATAAGCCATCTTGCTCCTGCATGAAATCGTTGGGAGGAACACACAAGAGATGCGACAGGAGCTCGGGTGATGGAAACTGCGTTGGGAAAACTACCACCAAGGTCGCTGGTATAACAAATAATTGTGATCATAATAATGTGCTGCTCTGGTGAACTCTGATGAATAGATTTTTCCCCCTTCCTCTAGGTTTTATCTGTGCAGCTGGAGTCAGAGGTCAGAGTCACCTGCAGAAGCGTCTCGGTGTTTGTTCAGATGTATTTCAGGTTTAACAAAGGTCAAAAAAGAGCTAATGCTAAATATTTTTGCAAATGGTTAGCTGGTTTGGGGATAAATCTCCTGTGGCGCAATTAGAAAAAGATATTAAAAACAAATTTGCAAAGCTCTGAAACATTTAAAAGCATAAGTCCAACTTGTTTGCAAAATTATTTTGTGCAGATTTTTAACTGTTTTTCTCTATCGACAGGGTTCTGCACGTCATCTTTTTCATAATATGCAGCAACGTATTGCTGGATGTACTCAACTCAATTAGGTGAAAGTGCAAATGAGGGCTTCCGCTATATTGCACAGATATGATACATTAATGCATTGTTGGCGCAGTTGTTATTATGCTAATTATTTTACACCAGCAGAAAATTCTTCATCCTGTCAGTTTTAATGACAGACAAAAATCTCAAGCTGCTGCTGACAAAAACTCGGAGAAAAGTTAGAATGGAATAGATGAAAGGAATGTTTCACATCGGTCAATGTGGATTTTGTGAATCACAGCCAGAGAGCTAAATGTAGGGCAAGGTTGGTTTCCTTACTCCCTCTTCTTATTTTTTGGAAATGTTCAGCTTTTTCCACAGAGTCCACTCCATCAAGCTGTGTGTTTGAGTCACAGAATAAGACGGAGCTCATCTTTAAGCCTTCCCCTGCTGGATGTGCGGCAACCACATTTCTCCACCACATCAAAGCACCGATGGAGGGCCAGACACTGAGCCACGCGGTGTCTCATGCGCGTGCCTGTGTGCGCGCCCTAATTTCTGTCTGTTGGGAGGCCCCATATTTTAAATTAAACGCAGCATCTCATGTACTTCTCTGCTTTTTTATATCGTCCCCTCTTTTTATTTTTTAGGTTCTTTGAAGCTAAATTTAAAATTTATATATAAGCATATTAATATTATATATATTATATATATATATATATATATTTTAATAAAATATATTAATAAATATATATTATATTATTTATATTATATAGCATAATAAATATATCATATATATATATATAATTATATTATATATATACAAATATAATATGGGCATATATATATATATATATATATTATATAATAAATATATATAATTATAATATATATAATATATATATATGCATTGCAAAAAATTTTAAAATAATTCTTTAGAAACTATGTAAATTAATTTCTTTATTTGTTTGTTGATACACTTTTATACGTTTATTTGTATGTCAGGAAAAGCGACACTAATTCATACTATGACCAAAGTTAAATGCGATTTGTTTTCAATCTGTCAATTTTACATTTGTATGAGCTTTAAAAGATAACTCATGAAAGAAAAGATCATCATTTTATGGATTTGATTCTCTGTTTAAAACAATTTCATTTTAACGCCAGTCTGTGTCCATTTTCATTTATTTGCCTGTCCTTTACTAACCTAAAAAGTTTCTCGACACCTGACGTTCGTTGGATCACCTCAGCAGGACAGACCCCGGCACCCCGGCAGTGAGAGGACCACTGGGAGGGGACAGACTTGCATCAAACTCTGAGGATTTTCAGATGCTGTTGCTTCTAGTGGTGGGAAAATGACACCTCCAGCTAAATGCAACAGGGGATTACCATGCCACTTGTTAAATAGTTGCAATGTCACTCAGTTTGTAGCTTTTTGTCATTCAGATGTGGCTGAAAGTTACGCATCGGAATATTGCCTCGTTATGTGAGCGCACGCATGAGGCCGACTAAGGCCGCAAACAGCTGTGAATTGGCCCCACTGCTGGCCTTTTATGCGCAGTCAAAACACATGCAGTCTGGCTTTTGCACCAACGCGTTGTGTTGATCTGTGTCAGTAAACAGCCGAGACGGATTGCTCAACAACACAGTTTGCTTTTATGGCTTATAAATAAAAAGGAATACAATTATTACATAAAATGATGTTAAATGTTATTCATTTGCGCACCAAGTCATGAAAAGTTGGTTCATCTAAAACTAAAATTTAGAGAAAGGCTTATTTGTACAAACAATGAAACACCTCCAGCATAACGCTCTTCCTCAGGAAGGTAACCCATGAAAACGTACACCCTGCAGATATTCCTGTTTGCTTATGAACCAGGTTGAAAGGAACCCTTCATTCAACGCGACCCTTGAACTCAATATCCTCTGCCTATTGATGCATACATTTATATATAACATCACAGTAAATTACCTTCTGCATTCGCCTGCCCTGCACCCATAATAATGTTCCTTCACCTAATATGTCAGGTTCCACTCTGAGACACTTTACCTCTTGTCGAACCCAATTATTGCAGATGAGGAAGAGACAAACGGTTTGGGCTTGGCAGAGAAACATGTTTGGATTCAGAGTTTTTTTTGGTAATATTATGTTAAAAGCAGAAAAAGAGGTATTGGTAAAAAAAATAAATCTCTCAATAAATAGTTTGCTATGCTCACATTACAAGTAATCATATTTTCATGAAGGCTTTTGTTATTTGATTTGAAGCAAGAGTTTCCACACCATCTCCTATTTGCTTTATAAAAGGATCCTTGCCTGTTATTGCAGTGGGGAATTGCACATCCTTATCAAAGTCATGGTGCTGTCTCTTGAAATTAGGAACAGCACCTTTAAATTGTCAATTACACAGAGGTTAAGTAGATTGAATAGAGTCAATGATTCAAATCAGGTGGTACAATTTATTGCACATCACTCTCTGGCTTTATTTCACAGAGCCTTGACAATGCAGTGCATTTATTTTACACACTAGGTGGACAAATTTGACACAGATCCTCTCCATATTGTTAAGTTTATTTTAAAAATGTGATCACCAAATGGCATTTTTTTAACTTTAAAATGTTTTATTTAAACTTGTTTTGAATTGTCATTTTACCTTCTGATATATATACAGACTAAATGTGCATAATGAGAGTCAAATGGCAAAACCTGCATCAGTGTTAAATATGACATGCTTTAAAACAGTGAGTTGCCATCCCAAAATAACTTGGAAGGTTAACTAATCTTCCATATACCGATTTTTTTTTTAGTTTTCTATTTAAAATACGACTAATAATGTAATAATAAATGACACATGCATAATTTTGTGAAAATTATAGTGAAAATAAATTTAAATTATGTTATTTATGTGGATCCTCTGTTCAGCCCAGAGATCTGCACTTATCTATAACTTATGTGCTGGGAAAATATTCATTTAATAAATGTGTGATTTATCTGGATCACTTAAAAAAAATAACAAGAGGATCCATCAGTTAGCCATGAGTGTGACAGATCAACAAAACGTTGTGTGTATTTGTGAAGTGGAAGAAAAATGACACATAACTTTAACTTCATTTTCCAAACAAGAATCTGAAAATAATTGCCTGCATACTGTGTCATTACTTTGTGGAATCACCTTTCCGTGGAACTATGGCTGCAAGTCTTTTCATATTGTATGTCTCCACCAGGTTTTACACAATTTCATGGAGACTGAAACTTTCTTCTGTGTCATTCTGTCAGTCTGGTTGTTCACCTTGCCTGCTGCCAACATTTTCCACCACTAGGGGCTACGGGAGCTGAGGACCGAGGGTGTGACAGGTGCACATCATTGCCTCATCAGCTGGAGGACTATATCAGGGTGGCTCGCCAGCACCTCTACGCCTGAGTGTTTTGCCCACTGTGGTACTTATACCTGGCCTCAAGTTTTGAAACTCTTGAAGAAATGTTCTTGAAGAAATCCTGACTAACGCCTTGTTTACCTTGTTCTAGGAAGCCTTACCTCGCTCCTTGTTGGAGATCTTCTGAAGAAACCATAGACCGTAATTTGGACTCTGGATATTTTCCCCAGCTGGCTGCCGCTCTGGTAATCCATCTGTCCGGTATCCAACGATTCCTCCTGGATCATCTGAGAAGCCCCAATCAGAATCAGTACGGCTGCACAGTCTCCAGACTCACGAACCTTCCCCCTGGTGGATCGCCTCCACCTGAATAGTAAGCCTCACCTTACTGACGGTTATCTGTTTCAGTTTTCTGAACTCGCCTTCTGTCGTTTCTTCTTTCAGTCTGACGGCCCGCCGGGTTCCCTCGCTCTACGTACTTTCTGCATTATTAATAAATATCTTAAACGTTTCTCTGTCTTTGAGTGTTCTCTGCATGTGGGTCAAGTCGGCCTTAAAAACGATGACACATTCTTTACAAAGTAGCTCAAGCTCAGCCAGACTAGATGGATATCGGCTGCAGACATCAGACATCAGTTATCTACTACTGATAAAGATTTGGAAATGGTTTTCCATCTAGGTCATTCAATCACATGAAAATGCTTTAATCTAAACCTTTCCATTATAGTTCTGACTGTATGTTTAGGATTGTTGTCCTACTGAAAAATACCCCCTCCCCCCCCAATCTCAAATCTTTTTGCTGACTAACAGGTTTTCTTGTAGAATGAACTGTATTTAGCTCCATCCATCTTCCTATCAACTCTGACCAGTTTTCCTGGCTTGCCTAAAACGCAGAAATGTTTCCACCACCATGTTCCAAGGTGGGCATAGTGTGTTCAGGCCAGAGTGTCTGTTTTCCACCACACACTTTTGGTCTTACCTGACCAGAGCACCTTCAACATATTTGTCGTGCCCCTCTGACATAATGGGAAAAGGTGTAAGGGCTCTGAATACTTTTGCAAGAGACTATAAATAAACTTAACATAGGGAATGCATTTTTATTCTTTATACCTGTGCACTCTTACTGGACTTAATTTCATTAAGGGGTCAAGTACTGGAATTTGTTTTGCTAGATATGCTCTGTATGTACATGTTCAGTAATTCTTTAATTTAAACTTGAATTTAAATTTACTTTAAAGGCGTGTATTTCTGTATTGAATTTCCTTATTGTGACCCATGTAGGAAAAGTTCTAATTTGCACTTAAAATGCACTTTATTCAATATAAGTATTTTGGTATTTAATTTACATTATGAATCATAAATACAACTAAGAACAGTATATATAAACTGGCTTCAAATTGCACTGATACATGGACTCCGAGCTGTGTATTACTTTAGCTCGGCCTGGTTATTAAGCTGATATCCCTAATTAAATGCATATATAAACAGTGAAGTTAAGAATGTGAACATGATTAACACTGAAAGAAAGTTAGCACCCAGAAACCCGAGCTCGCAGTCCAAAGTCAGCTACACAAGCATCAATATTTTACAGTCCCTCAAGAATCCCCACTGCAGATGCAATCAATGCCTTCTATTCATTATCCATGTGTATGTCTTCTAGGTATGGCCTTTGTCATTAGGCAATAATTCTCCCCTCCACTGTTCCACATCACTCCACTGAGCCATACTTTTACAAATGCCTCAGGGCTATAAATACTAATGAAATCTCTTTTCTTAATTTGATTTTGCTGGTACACTTGCAGTTATGGCTGAACTTTCCCACGAGAGAGGCTGATTGGACACTTTCAAGTCCTTATGGAATCAGGAAAACATTCCAAAGAGCTGGGGAGATCATTTCCATAATTACCCCGATTGGCAGCCTAATGACCTTCTGCAACAATAAAAAGATCTCTTGTTAATTCCATTTCTGTCGCTGACATTCAAGAGATTCCCATCTTACATGTTTGAGGGTTCACAAGATAACAAGTGTACATTTTTTCCCCCTCACGAGCAAAAGAGCAGCTCCATTCAGTGTTGCACCCCCCTTATTCCACTTTGCTACCAACGGCACTTCAACGGGGTGGCTCTGCTCTGCTGTGAAAGGGATCTGCCTGAGTCTGCACAACTCCACCACTCTGCCCCAAAGTTGGATAATTTATGGGCCTGGGGGAGATTATAAAGATAGATCTGTGAGGCAATCAATTTCCATGTTGCGTTTTTGAATGGTGGGATGGAAATGAAGTGCAGAATAATTAAAAAGATCACAAGTCCCCCCTCACATGTAATAACGAGTAGGTCCAGGGGCGGTGGGCTGCTCCACAGTACCAGAGGAAGCTCTTTTGATGTGACTAAGAGGACACCCTGACTGGTCCAGAGCTGCTGCACAATGGGATTGTTTCACCCACCACCACACACTGAGGCCGCATTGCCACTCACCCTTCTGAGGCCATTTGACCAGGCAGATCACAAGCAGATACTGTTCTCAGAGAAAGCTGAGATGGTTTTTTTTATCTGCTTAGATGTTAGGGTGACTAAGAGCTAGCTGCGATGAAAAGTGTGTGGGGGGCTGTTTGGAATATGTTTCACAGGGTCCACAATGCTCAGAGTGTTGCTAGATGTTAAAATAAAATCTATCCGTCGTTGGCTTATGAATGGAAATGTACCATCAACGCTCTGCATACACAGCTATGGTCTACTGTGACCAGAATAATACCTCTACATACTCCTTAAAACTCTGAATACATTAAAATTGATGTGAAATGTAAAACTGCTTTATCGTCTTTAATTTCAATCATTGAACAGATTCTGTAGGAAGAAGGGAACATTTAGACTGTGCACCATAACTAGCATCTGTTGCAGGATGGTAAAGATTAAAATTTTGCTCATAGCAACCTCTGGATCATCATGATAATTTTAAATCAAGAGGGCAGAGATTTTGAGGGCATCCTGGAAACGTATGGCTGCATGTACGATTAGTTTTCTTAACTAGAGGGTATAATGTATTTAAGCTACATTAAACCATATTAAGGTAAAAACCAGACACCAGGAGATGTCTGTATACCATTTTGGATAAGAAATTATTTAGGATCAACATTAAAACTGATCACTTTAATTTTAATTAACTTGTTTAATCATTAATAATCCTGTTTATGTTTAAGGAATGAAACAAAAATATACTACATCATCTTTACCCTCCAGATTAAATGGAAGTTTCATGACCAGGGAACTGAACATTCAAAATATTATTCTCTAAACTTATTAAATGTTTGAATGTTTTGATAGTTCCCAACTTTGGATTCGGAACTTGTTGGGAAACAAAGGGAAATGCCCTTAAAGGATGTTACGCTGTGTAAACATCCATGGTAAATGGAAGAAATTTGGAATCTTGCACAGCTGAACTCAAAAATAGACAAATATATCATAGTGTATAATGTCATTAAAACTTTTTATCAATTAAATCTTCGGCCCTGTTTACACGGCAATGATCCATTGATTTTCATTTCTGTTTACACATCTACAGTATATGAAAACATTTTAATTCAATTCAATTCAATTCAGTTTTATTTATATAGCGCCAATTCACAACACGTCGTCTCAAGGCACTTCACAAAACTCAGGTCCATACATTCCAATTAATCCTAATCATTGAACAGTGCAGTCAGATTCAGTTATTTATTCAAATTGGATAAAAAGTTTTTCTATTTAAGGAAACCCAACAGATTGCATCGAGTCAGAGATTAACTAGAATCTGTTTACACTACAACAACAGAGATGAGAAAATGGTGTAATTCCCCTGCTGCGCCACTTGTAGGCGGTTTGATCTTTGAAACTCAACAACGTGCAAATGCTTCTGGCTTACAAAATGAGGGAACAAATTAGCACTTTATTGAAAAATCGTCGTTAGATTTGAAAGAGTCAGCAGCAAAACTAATCCGCCATTGTCAAATTGTGCCATTTTCAGAGAAAATGTGCGCCATGTAAACAAACAGTAAAAATGCAACAAAAATTTTCCATGTTCACCAGAAAACGTTGACGTGTCAACAGGGCCTTAATAGATTGATCAGGCCTCTGGTTGGACTTGGTTGGGCAAGTTTTCTTGGTGGGTTCAAAAGTTTGGTCTTTCTGAGTATCTGGAATCAGCTCAATGGGAGGCTAAGCATCTGGAGGAGCCGACCAACCATTCAGAAGTGAACATGGGCTACAGCAAAAGATACGTAATATTACGCAGCTGATAAAAAAAATGTATTTTATTTTTGTTCCTAAATCAGATTGAGGTATACCTCTCTTAGTACCAAAATGTAGACAAGCGATCATTTTCTACATAATTCTTAACTGAGGTTGTTTACACATTACTACTTTTTGAAAACAAGTAAATATTCCATTGAATAAAAGGTAGCATCCCCATTCTGGGTTTAATACAGTAAACAATTAATGTAAATCTATGACCAATCATTGATTATTTCAAGGTTTTGAGAATAAATACATTAGCAAAATCAGACTATATTATGTAGAGAAACTTTGAGGAACATAACACTGATGGGTCATATGCTTATCTCTCATCTTTGGAAATCTTAGGATACCACCTGTGTGGAACAAGAAGTTATTTTTTAGCTAGACCCATGGTCCAGCAGAGACATTTTGAAAGGACCTGGAGAAAAGCAATTCCTGTAGATGAAAGGTGAAATGTGAGGTGTTTGTGTGTACGATGACATAGAAGTGTAGTGATACCTTGTAGAAGGCTCTGAGTGATGATCATTTTTAAGGTCACCTGGTCATATCAACATTTGGAAAGAGCACATGCTGTAACACCCGAGTATAGCTGCAAGCATGAGCTGATGAGATTTGGATTTCTTAAAAGTTTTTAACATATGGCCTTAACAGTGTGCTAATCTTGTGACTCTTTCCACACTACCTCAATAACTGTTGCCCTTTTCAAAGCTGCCAGTGTGTAGATATTAAAGCTCACTTTCTACCCTTATGTTGGCCCATTTATTTAATTTACAATATTAAAGAATATTTATTTCTTTAAATAGTCAATGATAAGATAAAATCCATGCATTCAAATACAAGAGATTTTTGTCTCCTTTCAATGACTGCCATTGGAGATTATTTAGTTCTGAATTGTACTGTTAAAAGTAGGGTCCTACCAGAAATCCTTTATGACAGAGACCAGATTATTAATGACACATTTGTGAATCCTAATGAAGATTTTACCTCTAAGATTTTGCCTGTTAGATTTGAGAGCTGCTTTTGATACTACTGGCCCCAATATCAAAGGCTTGAACACATCTAAGATTAGAGGGACTTGCTTTGCAAGTTGTTCTTATTTTATAGATTCCTCTTTTTACATTTACTTCATAAATACTCTGTTTTTACCAAGGTTGTACACTGTGCCCCATAGGCTTCTGGACTGGGACCCTTTCTGTTCACTCTTCACATGCTTCCCTTGGGAAATGCTTTTAGAAAACATGTACACAGTTTTGATACCTAGCATAGATACCTAGATACCTCTGATTATCTATAAAGCAGGAGGAAAAAAAATCGGACACTAATATTAGAAACTTTCCTTGTTTAAGAATTTAGATTGTGCAGTTGTGATCAACTACAACAACTACACAAGAATTCACTTTGCTCTGAAGAAGCATGCCTTTTAATTGTTCCCGGAATTTTGCAGGCAGAGCCTTTAGTTTTCAACTTCCTGTCCTGTAGAACTAGCTTTCAGCCAGTATCCATAATTAAGTGTCCCCACTCTCTTACTGCAGACAATTAGTATATTAAAGAACTTTAAGTTAAAGCACTGGTTGATGAAGTGCACAAGGCCCAGGGGCTGCCAGTGTTCAATAAAGCTGTAGACTCCTGGGCCGGGGCTTTTACTAGATGTCTTTCCTTTCTCTCTCGAACTCATCTTTTTTGTAAGTCAACTGTCAAATAAAAGCAACCAGTGCTACAGCTGGCTGTAGCAATGGTTTGCCAATCATCTTTATATCCAGAAAAAGGCCTTGAAATATTTCCAGTTTAGCTGGCATTAGATCTGGATCGTAGCCTTTGCAGACGATGCACTGCTCTTTTCAGAAAGTGGAGACGACAAGCGGGTTCTGGAGTAGTTTCTATCTGTGTGAAACTGCCATCAATAGGATTAAGAACTCCAAATTGGAGTTTAGGATTATTGGATTAGCATAATAATAAAAATAAAAGGTAAACTTACAAAGTACAGAACATGAAGCACCAACAGAACAACAGAAGATAACAGGCATCTAAACGTGGAGCATAACAGGAGGATCCGTCAAAGAAAAATGTGAGTAAAGCACTGCTAAGGGAGGTGTGCAGAATGACACTGGATGTAGGTATGTGGCAATTCAGGGATATGTAAAGCAGCTGAGACAATGAAAGTGGACAGCTGAAGAAGGGAGACTAATAAACCTAAATTAAGCTGAACAGAGATGATACTAAATGTACAAAAGGAGCAAAAGAATAAACTAAGAAACTGACACACAGGGCATAACGAATAAGGCATAAACTAACTAAAGGACACATAGAAATAAATAGAATATGGCTGGGGTAAGAACATAATGAACAACAGTGGATAGATAAGACCAAACAGAAGCCGAACACCTAAGGATCATAACAAATTCAGATCTTTCTAAACAGGAGTTCTCTTGATGAATGAAAACAAAATGTGTTTGATCATTAACCAGGATCTGATCGTAATTTTACAGAATAGTTCTTTGAAAATAATAAGAATTTTGATCATAGAAATATTTTTTGTACCAGAAGGGTGTACAAAAGTGGACCTTGGCTTCTGACTTATTTTCAACCAGTAGTTTTTGGCTCAAGGAAGCAGCTTGTTTGTTAAACATGTTACAATCAAAGTGATGCATTAAATAGTTATTTGGCTGACTTCTGCTTAGTCAGTAATGCCCTAACTCAAGAACTAAAGGCAACTTAAATGACTAATGGGGGCATGTGACTGGACTTGAAAAAGTAGCTCAGAACAGCAAATTCAATTATTATGTTAGAATTCTGCACAAAAACAATCTATTCTAGTAATTAGAAGTATTCCTGTCAGATGACTCATGTTAGTAGGTGCCTAATGTCATTTGGGAAATTCTAACGCCTGCTTTGAATGTTATCAAATGTTTACAAGAGGTTAATGTGTGAAAATGCAAACAGGGAAGCAGTTGGTTATTCTGCACCAGGAGCAGCATTATGCAGCGATTTTTTAAATTGCCTTGGTGTATTATTAAAGATAACCAAAATTAAATATAGGAAACTTAAAAAACCACAAAATTTAGGCAGAAGTTTTACCAATATTTAATTTTGAATGTTACATTTTCTTAGTAGACAATGAAAGGTTGTTTCTTCACTCTTTAGTGTCTTTAGTTGTTTAAAAACACTTGTGCTGGGACTGGGAATAAGGAGAACTGTTTATGGTCAACCTGTTCAAAAAATAGATCATCTGGGTGCCTTGATAGAAAACAATAGCTCAAGATCAGACAGACGTATGTAAACATTAATCTGCAATTCTTGCCACATTTTCTAGTTAAATCTAATGCATTAATCTAAGAAATTAAAAATTGCATTACAATGTAGTTCTGACTGTATATTTTGGGTCTTTGTCCTGCTGGAACGTGAACCTCCTTTCCAGTTTCAAGGCAAGTCTTTTGCAGCCTCTAAATACTCTTTCTTCCAGGATCA
The DNA here is from genome assembly GCA_036173005.1 of Crenichthys baileyi. NCBI lineage: Eukaryota > Metazoa > Chordata > Actinopteri > Cyprinodontiformes > Goodeidae > Crenichthys > Crenichthys baileyi. The sequence goes on from JAHHUM010001741.1 coordinate 1,094,960, forward strand.
TTCTCTGTTTAGCTCAAACCTATGTTCCCAAGAACTCAGAGAAGCTTCCTTGCCCTGCTGAAGAAAAGCATCCACACAGCATAACGTCACCACTATCGTGCTTCCCTGTGTAGATGGTGTGATCAGGATAATATTCAATGTTAGTTTTCTCCCACTCATAGCTATTTGTGGTGTTGTGATTATTAATCTGACAATATTATTTAATATTTAATATTAATATTTTATCAAATAATATTTCGGTCTGTTAAGGGTTGTCCTGTGAATACAGGCCCATTAAGGCGATGGTATTAGGACAAAGTTGAAAGGTGTGAGCCAAGCTCTGACATTATTGAACAGCATAAACTCTGCACACATATGGAATGAATTCACACAGTTTCTTAAAATACAAGAATTTATTAACAAAAATAAGTCAACTCAAAGTCAAACATATTTCAATCAACAAACTCTTTACTATGCTAAAACAATCCAACCAAACTACCAAGCAGAAATAAAGAATAGGGAAGACTAGTGGTATATGTACAATATAAACAAGTTGATTAAAGATGATTGAAAATCATGACCAAAAGAGTGATGCAACATTACCATGCAATGTTTATGTTTGAGAACCAAGGATTATCTTGAAGAATCTGGAAGTGAAGTGAAGTTAGTCTTGGAACCAACTTAGACAATATTTAGCAAACGTTTAGACAACCATTCACAATGCAAGATCAGATAAAATATTATTTTATCAAAATAATGTTTTCAAGAATGATCTGCTGAATAAAACCAACCTTCTGGATAAATAATTTCTCAATGGTGTCTAATTAGTTGCCTTTATTTATTAAAATAATATTTGAAGAAATATTAAGGGAATATTTGGAAAAGAGCCAAATCTTTCTGGAGAAATGGGGCTTAATGGTGTTTACTTAGTTATCAGATTTAGTAAAATAATATTTAGAGATTATTATTCACTAACTTGAAAACTAACAACCTTTCTGTTAAATATTCTGTAGCGATCACGTGTTCTTAAGCTGTTAGCAGTTAAGCTAACAAAGGAGGCCGATAGCTTAGCTTAGCACCAGAACCAAACACATACCTTTAAAATACCAGGGTCAATAAAAGAGTTAAAATGCATAAGCGCGGACGGCGCGTTATGAGCAACCTTCTGTGTTTAAAATCACCCTTTAACTAAAGATTGTCTTAACTTTAAAAACACATAAACACAGAACACAAAGCTGATCACGTGTGCAGCCTACTAGCACTAAGGTAGCAGTTTCACACAACAAAACCAAACCACATAAAAATGAAAAAAGTTTAGATCATTTCATCCTAAATCTTTCTATTATTCACTCTGCCCAAACCTAACCTCTGACCATGCTGAGGAAACGTTGTCCAAGGGGCGAAGTTTGAAGAAACGTCCACAGTCAACACGCGGTTAGCCTTCGGCTAACCTAACGAAGCTGTGGGTGAGCGACCCGTTCTGTCGGCCGGCCAAAACTGCTCGTTACCGGTGATGCGGCTACTCGTCGTCCTTCTCTCAGGCAAGGAAAACCGCTTCACTCGGGTTGTAGAGACCGCGTCTCTGCTGGGAACTTTTCTGGGACACCGTTGCTTCAGCAGGCCTCAGAGAGAAAGTCAAGCCACGCGTGTACTTAATTCCCGTTTTCTGAATGAATACTGGGTACACAAACAGTTATTCACTCATACTTATCTTTGCATATGATCGGTGATCATGTGAGACTCTTGATCCAGTTTGAAGAGATTATGTCTTTTTGCCAGCAAAAAGACATTAGCGGGCTTGTCCCCCCTATCCGGTCCTCTGGAAGGCCGTGTGGGAAAGAGGTCGGCTTGTGGGAGAGGGGGTGCTCTTATTCAGACAGTGGCATCATGGGAAGTCTGCTGCTACCCCCCTTTCCTCAGTTGCTGGAAGTCAGTTAAATGCACTTTATTTTGAAAATTCCAGAAGCGTTTGTACCAGAGTTTTAATGTTGAAATCCATGGCTGGGTCTCAACAGTGGGTAGGCCATAAAGTTCAATTGTCACCTCATTTCAGCAGAGCACCTTTTATTTTTTGTTTCCTCTGTCATCTGCATGGCTTAAGTCTAACTTTCTTCTTGCCTTTCTTTCACAAAAGTCTGATTTTTCAGAGTGCATGAATAATAGCTATCTTGTGGAGAAATTCTCCAACTTGAGCTGTGAATCTCTGCAACTTTCACAGAATAACATGGACCCTTATCTTCTTTTCTTATGAATGATGACTTTGTTTGACCTGCCAGGTTAGCTCGACGGCCATGTTTCTGTAGGTTTCCATTTTTGGATGATGGATTTAACTGTGCTCCATGAGGTATTAAGGTTGGGATATTGCTTTATCCTTTAAACTTCTCCACAACTTTCTCCCTGCCCTGTCTGCTATGTTTTTTGGTCTTTATAATACAGCCTGTTCACTAATGTTCTCAAAATAACCTCCTAAACCCTGACAGAACAGCAGGATTTACACTTAGTTACCGTTAGAGTTGAAAACTGGTTCACTAATTAAGTGACTTCTGATAGTGAGTGATAACTCTAGATTTTTTAGAGGTATCAGAGTCAAGAGGGCTGAATAAATTTATATGCCAGAGTTTTCAGATTTTTCTTTGTGAAAAAGGTGGAAAATCATGTGTAATTTTCAGTCAACTTCACAATAATGTTCTACATTTTGTTGGTCTATAAAATCCCAGACAACCACACTAAAGTTTGCAGCTGTAACTGGACAAAATATGAAAAAGTCAAGTAGATATGAATGATTGTGCAAGGCACTGTAATACTTTGAGTTTGCTTCTACTCAGTAGCTATTTGGAACATATTGTGCTTTTGTAATAATTACATATCATACTTCCTTTTCCCAGACTGAATATCCTGGGTCAGGTTTTGCTGCTTCCTACAACAAGTCACCAAACTTTTGGAGCCTCACAGAGGCCCCATTCTCCTCCATGTTGCTCTTCTTCATCACCCAGCTCCAGGGCATGTTAGATCTGCTCAAACCCCTGCTTTGTCTGTGGAAAACCACATATTAAATTTGCCCTGCTCATGCCACTTCGTTGAGTTGTGGCTGGAATTCCTTTGCTAAGTCATTCATCTGTGTACATGGTTTGGAAACACATTTGAAACAAAGCAAGCCAGTCAAAGGATAATATTGAGGAAGTAGCATACATTTCAAGTTTTGTAGCATGTGTCATCTCTGTTTCATGCTGTTTTGGCATTGGAATGGTCAGTACAGATCCATGCAGGGAAAATACTGTGAAACTAGCTGCAAGCCATCCAAAATTTCTCCTTGCATGTGTAATGTTTGGCACTTCATTAGGAATTCTGGATTTTCCCCACCAGGAATGTCAAGTCAATACAAAGGGACGGAAACTAAGAGAGCTTTCTATGCATGGTTAACAATTAACAATAGATAATAAAGAGAGAAATCAGATTTTAGACAACCAGAGGTTCAGTGAATAAATTATTTGTTCTCACTCAAAATATTTTAGGATTTTTTTTTGTTCTTTTTTTTGAAAAATAATCATTTTGTATCATTATCACAATACGAACATGGCTGACTTTATGATTTTGATACTGTTTATTTCTAACCAAAAAATGATTTATGGGACTCTATTTGCCATGAAGGCATCGTGCATTCACAGTAATTGTTTCACACAGTTATCTTGTAATATATGTTTTAAGTTCACCAGTCCGTTAAAGCTGATCCTTGAGAACATTTTCCTAAGTGAGTAAAAATCCTATAACAGTTGACAAGGTTTGAACATAAAGAGAGAGGGATCTCTGACTATCTTCACGCAGTCTCACCACGCCGGAGATGGAAGAAGGTTGATTTTGTGTCGGGATAATCATTTCTGTGTTGATTTGGCTAAATATTCAGTCCCCTGCTGAAATACTCTATGGTGACCCATTTTCTGTTTCAGGTTCTACCAGATTTGTATTTAAAATGTCCTGATATTGATAAATGTCCTGATTCCATATCCTCTAACAAGGTTCTCAGGGGTCTTGGAGAAGACCAAATTCTGAGGTAGTAATTATAAATCTGCACTTAAAGACATAGTAACCCCTTGAGCCAAACATAACAGGAAACAAACCCCACAAGGCAACCTTGAGTTTTCAAATTTTGTATTGTTTAGATAAGGACATTGCCTCTATTCAACAAGGGTTGCAGTTTTTATTTCAGGACCTGACACTGCTTCTCTGATGTGCTAATACCCAAATTAATAAGCTCAAAGAATGAAGTTTAGATCATCAGCTGTCCACAATTTAATATAAGCAATGGTCCTTCTGGTCTTTAAATAACATGGCCCAGTGTTTTATAGGCACACATCTCCAGTATGTGTGAGCAGAGTTTTCCTTTCCACTACATGCATGCTCAGTATGAGGGATTACTTCAAAGTCAATGCAAACAGCTGTCCACTGTTGCTGCATACTAGAGAACTGCACGGGACTGAGTTTTCAATCCCGGTCCCGCCCGATCCCGAGGCTTTTCTGACCGCTCCCGCCCGATCCCGATCCCGAGAACCCCCAACCCCCTACCTTTTCTTCAGCGCTCCGAGGCCGAGCGAGACTAGATTGACAGGCGCTGAAAGGCCGCTGTATGTCACGTGATGCGCACGAGAGGAAAAGTAGCTGAATGAGTAGATCAGGTTATGGTGTTTATTGGGCTGTTTATAAAACGTTTTTTTTCCAATGGTGATAGTTAATCATTACAGTGTTAATTATTACTTATTTTTGAATTTAGAAGCGGGTCCAAATGTCTGACTTCCCTGCTTTATTCAGTAGGTTGCATTGCCCTTTACTAATTTTCTTTTCCACAGAAGCCACTGTCTCCTTACCACTCTCCATGCTTTGTTGTTATGTTGTCTCACTCTCACTCGGGAGTCGGGACCGATGTGTTCTGGTCTGACCGCCGAATCCCGCCCGAGACTACGTAAATCCCGCCCAATCCCCCGACATTTGTGTCGTGTCCCGCGGGATCCGCGGGACTTCCCGCCCGATGCAGGTCTCTACTGCATACTCATCCAGGAGAACTTAATACTGCAAGTCATTGACTCGGTGCAATCTGCTGGGTTTCCTTCGAAACCTTTTAACTATTTAAATAATGAACTGAATTTGACTGCACTGTTTGATAACTAGGATCAATTGGATGTATGTACTTGACTTGCAATCTGTACGATTCGTTTGAAATAACTTTGTAAAGTGCCTTGAGACGACATGTGTTGTAAATCGCTGCAATATAAATAAACTGAACTGAATTAAATAGATGACGCTCACACTGAACCTGTTTCTGCTGGAGGCTTCTTCCTGTCTGTTTTGGTCCTGGTGTCTAAGAAATCTCACAGGATGCACAACATATGAAGTCCAGACCAAATTATGTTTTAACAAAAGGTTTTATTACCCCCGCATATGGACACAATAAAGGAACTGGGAGTCTTGGCAAAATTAACAAAAGAGTGGGAGAAGTCACAAACCAGCCAGCAGTTGACCGTTGGATTTGGGCCGCTCCCCTCCCCTTATGTTTAAAGACCTCACCCTACAACTAAAAACTGGAAAATCCAACACAACCAAAGGCTCCCAGACCAAGCAGCAGTTTCACCACAACATGGCCTTCAGGTGCAAAAGATGGCATCTAGTAAAGAAGGAGCGGGAGCGAGGCCACAAGTGACACCAATAATCAGATGTTTGTCTGGAGATGGGATTTTTTTTTCACAAATTTGCATAATAACTGAACCTGACTACACTGTGTCATAGGATCAAACTGGTATGTATGTGATTGAATGTGAATCTGTCTGTATGATTAGACCAATTGGATGTATAATACTTGTTCTGCTCTGGTTGTATAAATAAACTAAACTGAACTGGTCTTGTCCTTTCAAAATAAGTTCTGCCATAAATCTGGTTCGTTAGAATTCAACAAAAAACTTAAACTTAAGGTGCACTGCCATTGTCTTTTATTAGGTAGTAGATACTTTTCTTCAGGCAACCAGTCTAAATGTTTTGCAGCACTGCACAGTCTGACCTCAGTAAATCTGCTTGGACGTCCACTCCTGGGGTGATTAGCAACTCTCCTATGACAGGAATTACATTACATTATATTTAAGTATCAAAAATCATCATTATCAGTCTCATGAAATATTTTATTTGATTTATTAATATTTAATCTATTAAAAAACAAAGAAGTAAATTGTCTTTAACAGGGAGCCTTCTCATTGAATAATTTTAGGAAAAAAAATTCAATTTGTTGATTATAAAAATATGTCTATAATTATATATTTTAATGATTGATAAATAATGATAAAGAAACAAAGCAACACAAAACATGAAGAAAATTAACACTACTTCAAGAGATTGTTTCAAGTATTTGATAAAAGTCTAACTTCATCAGAAATCCATCAATGTTTCTCTCTTTAAATTTTCCAGAGGGTTTCCTGCTATTTGTTTTTTTACGTGACTTAAATCAATAGGAAATGTTTGGAAGAAAGAAACAGAAGAACTTAAAGGAGGAACCACGATCAAAGAACAGGACAAGAGAATACTTACCTTCTTGTTTCCCTCAGCTCCGTCCATATCCCTGAGTGAGGAGCTGTCAGCTTCAGATCCAACTACTGTTCTGTCTGCCCAGGGAGGTAAACTGGAAGGTTGTATGCTTCTGTGGTACCATCTCTGGATATCTTGGTGGTTCCGCACTTTGAATATAAAACAAACTTGTCAAGAGGACTGTATAAGCTGGGTTTCATCTCTATCACAGGTACCTGAAGGGAAAACAAAATGAATCTTGTTGGAACTTTAAAGTATCAAATGTATCAAAAACAAAAATGTATGATGAACAAAAACAACTAAGCAACCGAACAGGTTAATCAGAGTTAACAGATCCAACTGGGAAGAACTTAACAACAAGGAAAGCGTTTGCAAAATGTGTGTTTGTTGCCATTCACACAGTCAAGGCAGAAATAGAATATACTAAGTTTCAAACCCTTCGGTTTAAGTTTCTGAGAAGAGGTAGATCCAAAACACTGGATAAAAATATACTGCTCCAAAAAATAAAATTTTTATACAGGGTATAATATCAAATCAGTTGAACTTTTAGAATACTGATCTGGTCAGTTCAAAAGTAGAGGGGGTTGTTCATCAGTGTCAGCTGTTTTGGTGTTAATGAAATTGACAACAGGTGCACTAACAATGAGACAACCCCAAAAACAGGAATGGTTTTGCAGGTGGAGGCCACATACTTTTTCCTCCTCATTTTGTTTCAGTGCTTTTTAGTAGTTTTGCATTTGACCAGGGTCATTGTAGCTAGTTCCTGGGATCCTCGGTTCCTCCTGGTGTATGATAATGCCAGGCATCATGTGGCAAGACTATGCAGGCAGTTCCTGGAGGATGAAGGAATTGATACCAGTGACTGGCCTCCATGCTCCCCTGACCTAACTGACAGCCCCGTCAGCCCAGAGAACATCATACTGAACTGTGTATTACCAGGCATTCAAACACACAAGTTCCTCATCAGAATACCTTATAACCATTATATGTTCTCAAGATGTTGTGAATTGGCGCTATATAAATAAAACTCAATTGAAATTAATTGAAGATCTCAAGAACATTATTTGCGGGACAAATGATTATTTTCATTCTACTTAAAGAAATTATGAAAATAACAATGGTCAATGTAATCAAATCTGTAGAAAAAGTCATAACTGAGTGATTAGGTCACTACACTTTTTCAACTTGTGGCTAATCTTTATTAAAAAATGATGAACTTTAAAGTCTGAAAATGGGTTTCAGATGCTTCCACATTGTAATCTAATAACAGCAGATTATCCATGATATTGTCACACAATGAGTTTTAAACATGCAAACATGCCTTTTGAGAGCACATTAAGAAGTTAACAATGAGCCTGATGCTTTGTTTTATGGGTAGTAAGTACAAACGTCACAAATCTGACCTCAGAAGTGTCTACAATGAGTTCAGTGTGCTCACATTTCATGACCTTTTCCTACTACCCAAGGATTCCTCTTAATTTATCAAATTAATTGCTTCATAAACATTTGATCCATTTCAAAGATGCAACTCATAACTTCAAATTGTATTAGCCTAAAACCAAAGTCATCTGATGGGGGTTCACTACATCCCACTGCTAGTCCAAATCTCACATGAACGGCGGCCTGTTGTGTTTGCAGATCAGGGGCCTTTTAAAATATTACATTCAATTTACAAGCTAATTTATTTATTACTGGTCAAGCAGTAAGGTAAATGTAATTATTCCGGCAATAGCTAACCTTACAATAACCAAATGAGGGCATATAAAGGCTATGAAAACACCACAGCAGATTATTGCAAGGACGCTATTAATGAGACCAGCAGCCAACAGATCCATGGCAACTGTAAAGGGGCTGCAGAGATCCATAATTGAGATGGATGAATCTGTCCACAGGATAACTATTGCTGTGGACTTAAAAAATTTAACAATTATTGAGGATTGTTAAATTGCTGAAAGGAAGCCAAAATAAGGCCCTTCTACGTTTTACCACAAGCCATTAAGCAGACACATCAAGCATCTGAAAGTTTCATAATCATGGTCTAACTATGACTCAAGCACAGAAACACACCGGAAGGTTAATAAAGTATGTAAAACCTTTTATTTTGCAACCAGAGAATAAAGAACTAGGACAGGCAGCCACTCAAGTGGGAGTTTGCTCTGAGGAGATGAAGAAATACATCCATGGAGACAAGTGGCTCCAGGAGAATGTTGAAGCTTGGGCGTGGCATCGACAAGATCGAAGCACTGTGCATCCTCTTGGAAACAGGAGGAGAGGCTCAGGTGTAACTCTAAGGCACAGAGACACATGAGATGAGATACATTTAATCTCTTGGAACATTTCAACTTGTTGCTTTGTTTAGCGCAGACACGTGGATCATTGGCTGGAAAGGTGACCTCTTCCAGCTCCTTTTATGGATAGGACCTGATAAGATGGTGAGCAACAACTGGGAGAAGAGAGCAACATGAGCGGCTATGTCCTCCAATATTTAATACCCTACAAAGACGAGAAATAGACAACACACAAAGACACCCAAGGAACATGACATGAGGAATATGTAAACTTTTCAAATAAGACCAAAATTTTATTTTCAGGCCAACATGAAAAATGTTATGTGTGGTGGTAAAAAAAAAACACCCTGAACCCTCCATCCCCACCAAGAAGCATGGTGGTGGCAGCATCATGCTGTGGTCATGCTTTTATTCAGCAGCACAGGGAGGTTGATCAGAATTAATGGAAGAGATGGATGAAGCTTATACAGGACAATCCTGGAAGAGAACCTCTTAGATGTCGCAGAAGACTTGAGACTGGGATGGACGTTCACCTTCCAGAAGGACAACAACCCTAAACATGCAGCTACAGCTACAAAAAGGTTTAGACCAAAGTATATTTACGAGTTACAATGCCTTAGACCAAAATATAATCAAGAAGCTGTGGCAAAACTTGAAAATTCCTGTTGACAGATGTGCTCCATCCACTCAGAGTCTGAATATGTTTTCAAAACAAATATGGATAAAATGTCAATTTCCAGACGTGCAAAGCTTGTTTAGACATACCCTAAAAGACTTAGAGCTGCAATGAAAGGGTATTCTACAGAGTATTGACTCAATACAAATGCAAACCACGATGCATTTGTATTCAGATTTTTATTTGCAAAAAAATTTCCTAAAAACCATATTTTGCTAAACTTCACAATTATGCACAACTTTTGTTGGTCTGTCACACAAAATTCCATTGAAGTAAATTGAAGTTTGTGACTGTAATGTGACAACATGTAAAATTAATTCACTGATAAGGATCCTTTTGCAAGGGGCTTGCAATCTTGCACCAGTTGGGCTCCGTGCCGTTCAAAACCGGATTCTTCTAGTCAGACAAGCAGAGGAATGGCCACAGGAGCTTTCTGCCTCCTCGTGTAATATAGAGATCGCTTTCTCTGTGCGCTGGGGACTCATACATCTTCACTCCAAAAACACTGACATGGTCCATTCAGAGGCATCTGTGCGATGATCCCTCGGAGTCACAAAGTTTACCCTGTGCCTGTGTGTGTCTGGATTTTGTCAGTGTTGCTGTAATCTGAGGAGGGAGCTCCATCACCATGCCTTTATACGCATCATGTCATCTCATAAACCTTGTGTGAAAAGTCAGATTTTTCCTGTATTAATTGATCATTTTTATTTATCTTATACAGTAGATTGCATTTTGTTTTAGTGTGTTTGTGTGTATATGTGTGTGCAGGGTATCATCTCCCTAGTTTATTCTAAGCCTCTTACTCAACTCTCACATGAGGATGACACAGGGCTTCTGGTTTCACAGGAAAATTAGGCTGACATCGATAGAGTCACAAATGTCACCATGTAGCCACTTTGTTTCTCACTTCACAACACAGAATTTTTTTTAATGAGACTCGACCACAGCCTTTGTCCTGTCTCTGCTGCATGTCTGTCATTGTCTGTCATCAGTGAAAACATGTGGAGTTTGTCAAAATTACATTGTTTAATTTCGGTCACTACTTTGAGTGATTTCTGCAATGACCTTTTGATCGTTTTATGTCCCTTTTGATAATTTAATTATTTGCATGTACCTCAGGTCATACGATTCATTTTTTGCATCGTTTGTCACGGCGTGGTTTTCAGAGCAGACCCGAATGCAAGCAGGTTGGCAGGTGTTTTGAAGAATTTAATAAAATTTGAAGAATTAAATAAAAGGCGAGAACTTACTGGTAGGCATGAGGCGGATGAAGCATGGAGCAAAAGCAAAGAAAACAGGCATGACTACAGCATGAAACCGTCGAGGACATGGACAGACTTGGCGTGGCAAATGGTATTCTCCAGCAAGGAGTAAACAGAACAGAAGGGCATATAAAGTGGATGGCACAGGTGGATACAAGGAGACAGATTGGCATGGCGCAGGTGGACTGAATCATTCTGATTACAATGGCAGTGGCAGAAGTGAAAATAAAACATGACTGGAACCAAACAGAAATCCAAAAACATAATCTAACCAAAGGAAAATCTTACAAAGGTAACAGAACATAAAATGCAACATAAACAGTATGAACTAAAGCACCACCTGCCAAACATAAACAATTATGATCAGAGGCAAGACCCAAAACAATAACGCAAACCCCTTCAAATCATGACATTGTCACTAACATTGGTATCCAGTTTATCAGAATAAAACTGGTCCAGTCAGACGTTTAGATCTTTTAACACGGGCAATAATTTCATGTCATTGTGGGTCTTTTAAACACATTGGAACTTGGTAGAATGATTTTAAAACACATTTTTAACAAAATTTTACAAACACAAATCAGGTGCACAAGTTTAAACTCACTGTGGATTTTTTTATACACAGATCCTAAAGATGAACATGCCCAACCATTGACTCTGGGTAAAATGTCCCTTAGCAATTTGAACCTTGACTGCATGCTTTTATAACCAATAAGAAACTTCTGGGATAATCTCGCTAGACACTGAACCCCTCCAGCAACCCAGAAGAGTTCATACAGATTGATTGATTTGTTCAAGCAAATTTCTCTTCACATTTTATACATTTTTCGTAAATGGGTACTTTGTACGTAAATTTCAATAAAAAGCTACCAAGATTTAGTCAAGTTATATATTAAGAAGCTATATATGAAGAGATTCTATACTTACTGAGTTGTAGCTATTACGTAAAATGATTGTGAGGTAGCTTTCCCTGTGAAATGACTGCTTGGCTAGCCAACTAAAGTCATACAGTTTAAAGACAATGCTACCAAATATTAGGTAATGTATGTAGATATCTGACTTTCAAAAAAGTAATAACAACATTTATCTTATTATTGTTGCATTTGTGTTTCTTTGTATATGTAAACATCTGCTTTTACATAGATAATGCTTGCAAGAAATTTAAAAACACCTGTTTTCTGACTATCTTTGTCAAAACCATACCTCAAGTTTCAGTTCAGAGCTCAAGTGGATAATTTGATTACATCTTCAATTAGTGGATCTGCGTAATTCTGTTCTGGTCGGTACATTTTTGCATTTTTTGCAGAAGGTCTTTGCTCACTAAGAAGGTTTTAAATCCACGCTAACACAAAGTAAACCCCAGATGTTGAGCAAAACCGTGAGTTGTTGCCCCTCCCTGCCTAGGTCATTTGTTTTCAATGGCTGAAGGTCTTTGTTGGCCACTCTTTGGCAGAACCAGATTTAAATGGAGTAGTTCAGAGAGGATGAAAGATTGGCGGGGAAGTCAAAATTTTTCCTTGTTTTTTCTATTTCACTTTTGCTTTCACTGCCTTCTGTCAGATAAATGATCTGTGAGGGAAACATGATCTGTCCTGTTTTCACTGCTGATTTTCTTGTCCTCCTCTGCGATGGTATCTCAATTTCTATGACAGGACCAAGATATGAAGCCAAAATGTCACTCTCCTAAAGTGAATTGTGTACTGCTAAAGCTCAGTTTATACAGAAAATTAATCTTACTTTTTCAGTTTGATTAAAGCTCAGTTGTTTTGCTTTCTCTCAGATTTATTTAATGAAGAATTTCAGTAAATTATGTTTTGGAGGCTGAGCTATGTAATTCTTCCATACATAGATTAGTTGAAGTTATTTTGTGTAAACAGCAGAAGTCTTCAGTGCACTCTATCACTTTTCAGACTTTGCTTCTCATCTGTTCCTAAATATTTTAGATCATGGCATGATGTATTGCTTTTTATTGCTATTTTATAGAAATGTTTAGTGGTGCAGATGAGGGTGAAATTGTAATTAAATTCTATCTCAAATTTTTTCATCCTACTAAATAAAAATACTCAAATTTGAGCTTGTGTTTTTTCTAAATGTTTTTGTGTAAGACAATGTTGTTTTAAGGGCTGCATGGTGGCGTAGTTGGTAGCACTGTTGCCTTGCAGCAAGAAGGTCTTGGGTTCTTTCTGCATGGCGTTTGCATGTTCTCCCCGTGACTGCGTGGGTTCTCACTAGGTACTCCGGCTTCCTCCCACAGTCAGTGTTGCTTTAATAGAAGATTATATTCAGAGTCTTTGTACATCCTTACTAAGGGGTGCCATTAAATGTAGAGAACACTTTGTACCATTTTGTACCATATTACATAAATAGGACCACAAAATTTGGAAAAGCTGGGGACGTTTTTCTAGAGAACATTTTGTTGCAAACCTAAGTTTCATTTTCACAAGGATAGAAGGCCAAAAAGATCTGTGTTTAAATGAATATTGCGCCTGTGAAAATGGTGCAATTGACATTATTTCTGGCCATAAATTAATATATCTTCTACACAAACTCATCCTTGTTAATTCTGATAAAAAATTCTATCCAAAATATATTACCAGAAAGCATGCAGAAGCAAAGAAAATTTACTTTTTGGTCAGTTCTTTACTATTTACCTGTTGTTTTGACCTCATGATATTTCACACTTAAATCACACTTAAACGTGTTTTTAACGGTGTAATTTAAAACTTAAGAGTACAAATTCAATTGCTATCCCAAATCTAGCTTTGTAAAGTTTATTTTTCTCACCCTATTTGATTTTTCTTGTCAATTATTTGTATGTTGAGGAATAACCCATGATGACTGCTTGCAAAAAGTTGTGAATAGATTTAAAAAGCTGTAGATGACTGATAAACTAATATGTATTGCGGTAAAAAGACACATTCAATTGACCTATGTAAGTAAAACACAAACAGAAATATGCATCAATTTCCTCTACAATCACAGGATTTTTATCATCCATTTTTTTCCCGAAACAGAAAGTCATGTGACTGTACTCTTAATGAGGGACTGAGTCAATTGCCACCTATGAGATCGCTACACTAATTACAAATGAATAGGCCATGTGTTGCCTTTGCCACCTCAGCAATTTCACATGTGTTTCCAGTCAATGTAAGACCTTGTTTAACACTGATCAGCCATCATTATCATCCTCACCTCTACTGGTCCCCTTAACTGTCAGATGTCTCTCTCCTTATGGCCAATACATGTCTTTATTTTACCCAAAATGGCTCAGTAAGGAATTTCTCACCAAGACTGCCTGGGTTACTTATCTGTAAATGGGAGTTCTTTAGCATTTGGTGGCATTTGGAGTGCTTGATCACGTGCAAGATCCCAGGTCGTTTATATGGTAATAATTTAATGATATGGTTAAATTAGTGTTTTAGCTGAATGCCTCGCTTTGAGGGGCAACGAAGTCAAACGTGTCAAATAAAATGGAAAGAGCAGAAATACAGTTAATAAATAAATAAAGTTGAGAATCTGGATTCACCTTGTCAACAGATCCACTAAAGACAATCATGTGACTTGTTTTAAAGATTTACATTGTTTTTAAAACTGTTATGGTAAAATAACTTGTTAACTATGGTGTAAAAAATTACAGCTGCATTCCATTTAATGAATATCTTTATTTCCTCACTAAACAGAGTGGGTATACAAAGCATAACAAGCTCAGCAATGATTTCTTTCCCAGTTCCACAAACCAGGTTATTTCAGTTTTAAGCCTTGAACCCTTCAGTCTGTACAATATGGTAGACTAGATGTGTTATGTAAAACTATATTTATTGTAATAAATAATTATTTTTATAATCAGTCATAATGTAAATAATTATTTTTATAATCAGTCATAATGTAAACAAAACACAAAAAGTTTTCCAGGGGTCGGCCACCTCCATCTTTTTCTCAGCTGGAGACGCTTTTTCTGCTACAACAGGAATTTATCTTGGAGACTGCTTCTGTTCTGGCCCAGATCTTCTGGATGTCTTTGAAGAAAGGAAGCTGTCAAGTGACACTGGACACATATCCAAGGAAAAACAAAGCAAGGTGTGTGATGCAAACAAAAACATTGTTACATAAATGATGATCAGTCTGGCACAGCAAGGCATTTTTTGCTGGCTTCTCAGGTTTTGTGTTACTGAAACGTCAGCTCTCTTCCTGGCAGTGTGCACTTCCTGAAGAGGAGGCATCACATGGGACAGATCAGCCAATCAGAGGCCGACTTAGAGCATAGAGGTCAAGTTACGCTGCAAAGGAGGACTGGATTCTTTAATTATTTTTATTACTAGAAAATTTGTTTGACAAAAAAGAAACAAAGATATGTCAAACTAATTAACATAAAATACAATCTCATTACAGATACTGTTTTCACATTGAAGATTTCAATTATGTACTCATTTTACTGAATAAAAAACAGGTTGAATTTAGCAATCGATTAATCGATTAGCAATTTATTAATTGACATTTAAAGTAAAATAATCTACGTTAATTAATTTAAAATTTAAAGCTTTCTGAATATTTAAATGAAGAAAATAAGAATAATCAAACAAGAGACCTTTTCAAAATATTGACACGGTACAAATACTTTGTACTACACAAAGACAAAACAACAAAAAGGGAGAAAGGTTTTAGAACAGGAAACACCTATGAACAAGTAATCATTGACAATAACCTGGTAATGATTGAAGGATACTGAACTACATATAAAGAGAAAAACAACAGGATTAGATAAAAGCAGGCGTGACGATTATCAACTGAGCCCTGGTGTTAAGAGAAAACATATAAGAAGATTAACTTGTTTCATATTTTGTAAAATGGATCAAGATATTATCTGCTGCAGTGTAAATTAAATCTAGAGCTAATACAATGGGAAAGAAACACTTTCACCGTACATCTTCATCAACGACTTTTAAAAGCATCTTTGAAAATGTATTAGAAGCTTTTACAGTTAATGAATGTATTAGTACCTATTTTTGTGATCACTCCGATTTTGCTGTTACACAACAATAAAACATAAATAGTTTGTTAGAGAGCACTGTGGCTTTGTTTTGAACTCTAACCATCTCCCATACGTAATTTAACACAGTATGGGCCTCCTCTAATAAGCTCTGCTGCTGTTGTCCTCTCCGCCGTCTTCAGCATTCCTGAAGAGAAAAGTTGTGTGAATGTTCTATGCAAATGTTTAGTGTATTAGCATACACAGTTGTAATTAAGGTATAATTAGAGAGACAAATGGTGCTGTGAAGCTCTGCGCCTTGGCTCCAGACTCTGTTTGTCAGCAGTCTCTTGTTTGGTTGGCTACAACAGGTTTATAGGAAACAAGCTCCACCAACTGCTGCATTAATTGTTATCGTTGCCTTGGAAAGCAAATAGGTGCCATAGCGCTGCAGACTGTGAGAGGGGAAAGCTGGAGAGGGACCGGGACAAATTAGTGTGGAAAATGAGAGTGTCGAAATTATAAAGGGATTAGCATAGACGATAATGAAGCAATTAAATAGTAAGCGCCCAGCACTCAGGTGCCTTTACTGAGCTGGTTCACTCCAGCTGCTTTCAGGCACTCCGGTGCAAATATATCCCCAATGGTGAGAGGAGGTAACACTCTGTACTAATGCATCACAGATATTGACTGATATGAGAGGACTCAAGACGACATGCCGCAGTGTAATGCAATGTGACAAAGCACTACACGAACTGCCACAACAGGACATGGTAAGATGGAGAACATGATGTTCCATCACACAAAGCAACACATTAAGGTACAGCGAAGCTAACTGGCTCATTACTAGAAGAATGAAATGCTGCTTTTAGATGCTTCAGCATGTTTTCCTGTTCTTGTTAGGCTCCTTATGTTTGTTATAAGTAGAGAGCCAATTTTAAGTGCTTTATTTCTGGATGTGGTCAAATTGAATAAAAAGGGAAAAACAGTCAGTTCCAAAAATCCTTAACCTATGTTCACTTTTGGTCAAATTGTACAGAAAAGTATGAACGCAAACAAATAAAATGTTCTTCTTGGTTCATGTGACTATACCTACGTCTTTATGTAAAAAGCACCTAAATAAAAACCTGAATATCTTGCAGAAAGAGATTTACTCCGCAGAAGAGTTTTTGGTGAGAGAGCATTATATATATATAAAAAATATTGCTTATAATATATACACTTGGACTGGATATCTGGAGATTAATTAAAAATGATAACAGAGAGGCTGATTTTGTACATGTCACATTATAACAGAAACTTAAATGTATTTTATTATGATTTTATGTGACAGACAAACAATATAATCATGAAGTGGAAAAACATATAATTTTTACATTTTTACATTTTTTTACATTTTTACATTTAGCCCCCAGTATTATGATACTTATAAAAACATCTATTGTAATCAATTAAGCTTTAAGAAATCAAAGAAAATAGAGTCCACCTGTGTGTAGTTTATCTGTGAAGGCCTCAGAGGTTTGTTAGAGAACATTAGTGAACAAACTGCATCGTGAAGAGTACACCACACAAGTCAGGGGTGGGTTACTTTCGTGGAGAAGTTTAAAGCAGGTTTAGATTATAAAAAGAGTCAAAAAGAAAGTTGTTTAAAGAAAGCCATAAGAAGTCATGTTTGCAGTTGGCCACAAGTCATGTAGGCGACACAGCAATGGTGCTCTGGTAAGATGAGACCAAACGTGGAGAATGCTTTGTAACTAAAACTGTAGATCCCCCTGAACATACTATTCCTATTGTAAAACATAGTGTTGGCAGTTTCATCCTGTGGGTACACTTTGACGGATTAGACTTTATGCATAGATGGATGGAGCAAAATGCAGGGTAATCCTGGAAGAAAACCTGTTAGTGGCAGCAACATACCTGGGGTGGAGGTTCATCTTCCAGCAAGAAAACTACTCTAAACATACAGTCAGAGCTGCAATGGAGTAATTTCAGAATCAGAATCAGAATCAGAATTCTTTATTTGTCATTGCTCCACATGAGTGCAACGAAATTTCCAAAAAACCAGAACAAAACAGTGCAGGCAAGTAGTGCAAATTTAAGAAAATAAATACAAAAAATACAAAAAAACGACTCCACCGTGCAGCGGTAGAAGGACAGCAGCACTGGTTGTAGGTTTTTCTTCCTGAGAGTCCTCAGGAAGTACAGTCTCTGCTGCGCCTTCTTCAGGATCGCCGTGGAGTTAGAAGTCCACGTCAGGTCCTCGCTGATGTGGGTGCCCAAGAACCTGAAGACTGGCACCATCTCCACCCTGTCCCCGTTGATGATGATGGGCTGTGTGTCCTGTTTACATCTCCGAAAGTCAACGATAAGCTCCTTTGACTTGGAGGTGTTCAGAGTCAGATTATTGTCCATGCACCATGCCGACAGATGCTTCACGTCCGTCCTGTAAGCCGTCTCATCCCCTCCTGAGATGAGCCCCACCACCGTGGTGTCATCCGCGAACTTGATGATGCTGTTGCTGGGGTAGGTGGGGGTGCAGTCGTGGGTGTAGAGGGTGTAGAGCAGGGGGCCAAAGCATTTAGACCAAAGCATTTACATGTGTAATAATGGCCCAAACCTAAATCCAATTGATAATTTGTGTCATGACTTAGAAATCTGTGGTTATAGAGGCCCTTGATCCAATTTGACCCAGCATAGACGATTTTGCTAAAATTCTCACCTTCTACATGTGCAAAAACTGGCATCCAGAATTGCTTTGAAAAGTGGTTCTTTAAAGCATTGACTTAGGGGGGATAAATACATATTTTAAAACTTTAAAATTTTTAAATTTCAATTAAATATTTTAAAACTGTATAATTTTCCTTCCACTTCACAATTATGCATCACTTTTTATTGGTCTATCATTTAAAAATCCCTAGAAAATCATCAGGGTTTGTGGTTCTGATATGCCAAACTGTGGTGATAGGTTTGGAGGGAAATGTAGGTCCGATTTTATAGCACTGTAAGGGTGAGATAACACCCAAGATGGCTAATGCAACGCTCAGACAAAAGCACTTTAGCACCGGAGAAGAGGCTGCTGGATTTAAAGGTGGGAGAAAAAAAAAGAAAGTGAGGAGTGAGGAAACGATGGGGGCTGTCTGTTGCGATACTAGACATTCATGGTTAGGGGTAATAAAGCCCCTCTCAAAGTCAACAGTTCAGAAACTCCTTTGTCCTCCTAAAAGAGCGTTTAATTTTTAACACAAACTTGCACTTAGGTATGCATGAACTTTTGTAAAATCCTGAGACGTGTGTATAAAGGGTTTAATGGATGATGGTCATGTGCTCTGCTGCCGGGGAATGATGTCAGCTCCTCGATCTCATTCCCTCTCAGCCTCTCTTTTGGCTTCTCTGGTAGAGGAAGGCCTAATGTAAATTTAATTTGAAGTGATGTATGGTAAAGTTGGGTGACTGAGAAAGACTGGGCTTCTTGGTTTTGGGTGCAGGTTTTCTTGGTTTTGTGTGAAACAAGGTAGAGAATTTGGAGACAGAGCTGTGGATGAGCAGGTGACGGGTGGGATGATGGGAGGGTGTGTGTTGGGGGTGTCTAACGTGTCTCAGTGGGGAGAGCAGCTGGATTGGGGCACTGCCACTCTTCCAACACTGTCTAATTTAAGCAGGATTAATGACAATGAATGATCAGGCCTCTATTATGTGTGAGCACGACAGTGCACACATGCACACGCTCCCAGCGCCTCACACGCTCTCCCGTGTCTGATTTACACAGACATGCTCAGCCCATGCCATGCCACATTTACCCTCGACAATGCGGAGGGGAGGGACAGTTGCTTTTGGTTTCCAACAGGAGGGCAACATCTGAATGGGAGGTGGCTAAACACTCCCTGATTTTGGCTCCTTGAAAAGCCCCAGTCCCTTCACTCCCTGTTGCCCCATTGTCTCACTTCAAATAAAGTGGACAAATGCTAAATCAATGTTTTTAATGTTGCTCCTCACCATCTTTATCCATTCTTTCCTTTTTTCCTAACAGATTGCAAGGATATTGATGGTCATTACTGTCATGACTGCAGTGATCTAAGCCTTCCCTCGAACCCTGCTTTTCTCCTAATGTCCTCTGGGATTTTTCACACTCACACCAACCAGAAGTCAGATTGTAATAACAGCAATCCATAAGCTATGGGGTCTTTCCATCTTCTGCCTTGTCTCAACGTATGGTTATGTTGCTGCAACAGATAACGTCTTCATGTGCAGAGATGAAATCCAGATACTTCATGGATCAAATGAGTTTCTCCAAGTCAGATCTCTACAAACTGACACTGAGTTATGAAAAAACATGGAAATTGCAAAGATTTCATGTGGAAAGCATATGCTTGTTTATTAAAGCAAAATCACAGGTGCATTTTCTTTTCAACAACTGCACTTATTATAAAACACTGCAATTATTATAGCTTCTTAAAAACAGGCTAATATATTTGTGTATCTACAAATATATATATTGTATTTGTAGATACAAATATAATATATTGAACTTCTGCTTAATTAGGTACAGTTGTTCAAGTTTTCTTAACACAAATAGGCTATCAGTCAATCATATTGCGGCAGCTTAATGCATTTAGTCATCTAGATGTGGTAGAGGCGACTTGCTGAAGTTCAAACCAAGATTAGATCAGATCATCAGATTAGAGAAAAAAGGGACTTTGGTGACGGTTCTTGGTACTGTAGGAGTAGACCACTCTGGATTTCACTCCTGTTAGCTAAGAACAGAAAACATTGGCTAAATTTCACACATACCAACCATAATTGGTATACAGATTGGAAGAAAGTCACCAGCTCTCAAGTGTCTCAATTTTAGCTGACATTTGAATGGTAGGGTCAGAATTTCGTATAAATGGCATCAAAGTGTAGATAAATACTGCCTTTTTTCACCTGTTTAAGCTGCAGCTGGTGGTGTAATGGTTTGGGCCAAAATGTTCAGACACACTGTGTTTGGCACCTTAGCACCAACTGAACATTGTTTAAATACCACACTCTACCTGGATATTGTTGCTGACCATGTACATCTCTTTTTAATCACAGTGTACCCTTCTTCTCATGGCTACTTCCAGCAAGATAATGCACAATGTCACAAAGCTCAAACAAAGAAACCGATTCTTTAAACATGGCCCTGAGTTAATTGTAGTCTAACGGCCTCCCCAGTCACCAGAATGGAAGATTTGTATTATTGATGTTCACAAACTGCCACGAGATATTAGGGTTGATGAACCTGAAGGCAAAATACGGTCCAAGTGGAACCAAATAAAGTGGCTGGTGAGTGTATTGTTGGTATTTGAAAATCCAATCCAGCTCATCCAAAATCGCTTCCACTCATTGTTTTACTGCCACTTATTTAAAAGGTTTTTAGGTATTCTCCCATAGAGCTCATGGATTTGCTGCAGCTTTGCAGAAGGCAGGTAAATACCAAGAATACCAAACCTGCACACATAGAAAAACACATACAGTGTTATTTCGAGCTCACTAGCCGTACTAAACAACACTGTCCTAGAAACTAACCCCCTCCATGATGTCTCCAAATGACTTGTGCCAAACGATTTGTTGTATGGGTGTATTTTACCCAGTTAGAAAATGATTTATGATGAAATTTAAATCTCTGGGACTTTGGTCTTGTGTTATTGTATGATTGGTCACTCTTTGCTTTTTATATTCAGAAAAGCAGAGTACCTGCAGGCTGGTAGAGCAGATAGCCACTTCTGTTTAAATGGTGACTTTCATCCCTTTCAAAGGCAGTTTCAGCTTCTTCCCTCGGGAAAAACATTCTTAATCCCTTCATGTAGGACCACACATTAAAAAACAAAAAACTAGATTATTTTGGTTATATAAAGATTTCATTTCTTGCATATTTATCCTATTTTTAGATCTTGCTGTCCTCTTCAGTGTCCTGCTTTAATTTGATTTTTGGCATTTGTAGCACTTTGAGCACTATTTTATTTATTTCAATGGTTCTTGTGTCAAGATTTGTGTGAATATATAAATGTTTTGAAACACTGTGGGTATCAAAAAAGTAACCTTGAACCTATTCAGTTCATTCCTTAGTTTTAACATTCCATGTGCTTTTGTTCAGAATTTAAGTATTTCATATGTATTTATATTTTGCTGCCTTATTTTGCTGCCTTTAGTTAGATTTGTTCGCTATAGATCTTAAGTTCTGATTTTCTGTTTCTTTGTTTCTGTGTGTTCCTAGATATGCATCTCTGCTAGTGTTTACTTCTATTAGTGTCTTGTTTGTGATGGTTTTCTGTGTTTCCTGATCTACCCTGTACCTTCCCTCAGCGTCTCAGCTCCATGCACTCACCTGCTGTCTCACTTCTGTTTATTAACTCACCTGTCTAACATTCTAGTAAACGAGCTGCTTAATATAAATACTGCTTGTTTTTTTCCTTCAGTGCCAGATCTTACTGTGATTATCACCAGCCTGGCTCCTTGTGGTTATCGCTTGCTTTATTATTGTGGATTCCCCCTGGACTTTAGTTTTTATAAGGTTTTGAATACCCTTTAAGCAAAATTCTTTATTTCCACCTGCCTGCCTCTCAATTCATCAATACACCTTTAATCTAATGTTTACATCTGATGTGTTTTTGATTTGTTTGGATGCCCTTAGATTAGTGAACTTGATTGAAAGCTTTTACGCAAAGCGCATTCAGGCACTTTTGGTTTTAATCTTTACAGTACTTTTCATTTAAAAATCTAAGGAGCATAGAAATAATAATTTTATTTTCCCTCTGTTGACAGTGTGGTGATGATCACCATCATCATCGTCATCAGCTTCACAGCCTGCTGTAATGGAGGATGAGCAGGGGCCGAATGAATAGTGAGTGGTATTCATCAGAGCAAGGGGAAGCGTCAGCCAAGATCCAATTATATATATTCATTAAGTGATAATGATATCATGGTCTTTTAACTGAGAAGAAAAGGGAGCATAATTGAATAATAACAGTTGTACAGTCCCAGAGGACTGTACCCCCTCCTCACATTCCCACCAACACCACACAGACATGGTGACCCCTCGAGGGGTGGGGAACAGGAGGGAGGGCAGGAATAAGACTAAGCAGCAAGGATTGATGGAATTCTATTACTCCCTGATAGATTTATTATGAAGGTCTGAGTGGACTCTCTGCACCACTTTGTCACTCACACTAATCAGCATTTGGGGAAAAAAAGTGGGAGGGTGCGTGAAACCACCCAACCCCCCTCCATCACCCCTCCTCCTGCCCTTCTGCCCATCACCAAAGACAAGGTTAGCAGCCGTCTGACAGGCAGACGCGGCGGGTGGCCATTTTGGATCCCCGTGAGCCGAGGCATTGCTGTGGCAAATGGACCAGCTGAGCTCTGCTGACCTCCAGGGTGATCCCTTCATTTGTTTATTAATGGAGGGCAACGTGCAACACCATAAGGGTGCGTGTCATGCAGAGATCAACAGATTTCGTACAGCAGTTCATTCTGACCACTCGCTGCCTCAGCAACATCCCCCACAAGTGGGACTGAAACAATTTGTAAACACTTAGCATGGCAATGAAGCGCAAGTTCAAGTGCTCTTTTTATTTAGCTGATATGAGATGACAGGAGGTAGGTCAGAGGAACAGAGGGGCATAATCACTACTGCAGCAATGCACACATGTTCCCTGGAACAAAGTTAGAGGAAGCTGTCGTCACCTGCTGTCTTAAAGAAACAATTTTTAAGAATGATTATCAAAAACTGAACTACCAACAAAATGCGAAAAAAATGTGACACTGTGACACTGACTTCTAAGAGCTGTGTTTGGTTGTTAAAAGAAGCAACCAAAAACAAAAACAAATTAGTATCAACCGATGATAGAATTTAGACTGGATTCACAAATATGTAAATCATGATGATAAAACTTAGTAAGATTAAATTATCACACAGCAACAAAATGTTTGAACGTAGCGTATTTACGTACATGATCGTCATTATTTTGATTTGCTTATTATTATGATTACTTGCCATGCTGGTCTTTTTCATAGTGCATCTATTTCGTAATAACTAATTTCATATTAATATTAAAATTCAGCATTTTACTGTGATCTCCTTCTTGTATAATGAGGTTTAGTTTGGTGAAATGACCAAAACAAAATGGAGAAAAAAAGGTGGAGAAAACTGAAATGAACAGCTGACCAGAACCTGCTGGCGGAGAAGAATTGAGTGTTGAAAGGTAGATTTGGTCCTGGGATCACGGTGCGAACATACAGGCATTCCCAACAGATCAATGCGTCATTCCCTCTGCTTCCAGCACCAGCCTGGACTATGACCAGCTCTGGTTCCTGCTGCATTCAGAAGGTAGAGAGCAGATAGCAGCACACCAGAGAACTTCTCCACAGCCGGAGGGTAGATGACCATTTATGCTTAGGCTGCTGACATCATCATGTACAATACATACAATACAATACAGCTTTTACTGTAACTAACTCTATGTGCTCTCTTCAGACTCTAAACTTGAAAACTGGCTCAGAGTTTATCTGTTCTTTCTTTCTAGGTGAAACGACTTAAGGAGCTACATCCATTAACATTTACTTTTCCTTCCCATAGGAAAGTTACTCCGGATCGGGGCTTCTTTTGTTTCTCTTTGTGTCTCTGCTCTGATTCTCTCTAACCCCAGGTCGGTCGTGGCAGATGGCCCTCACACTGAGCTGGTTCGGCGGGAGGTTACTTCCTGTTAAAAGGAGTTTTTCCTCTCCACTGTCGGCTACATCGCATGCGCTCAGTATGAGGGATTGCTGCAAAGTCAAACGCCTACTGACTGTCCACTGGTCTCTACCTGTTCATACGGGAGGAGTGAATGCTGCAGTCCATGAGTGGGATGCAATCTGCTGGGTTTCCTTAGATAGAAAACTTTTTATTTCAATTTGAATAATAACAGAATCTGACTGCACTGTTCAATGATTAAGATTAATTGGAATGCATGTACCTGACTTTTGTGAAGTGCCTTGAGACGACATGTGTTGTGAATTGGCGCTATATAAATAAACTGAATTGAATTGAATTGAAATACAGCAAATACTTCTTCACCTCATTTATTTCTTCCTTTTATGTCAACAGTTCTTAGATTATTGTACTGTATCTCGTCTAGAATTTGTATTTATGTGTATATATTTTTTCAGGTTTTTCCAATTTTTTCCAAATGTCCTTGTTAGAAGCGTTTTACAGTCTGTAATTATTTAAATAATTCTGTACTATATTGACTGTAATTATGTTCACTTTTTATTTATGATAGTTTATTATTGTTTCTATTATTTATTTATTATTCCTAATATTACTTTACTAAAGGTGCACCTTTAACCTTTGATGGTGCTGAAAATATTTAATTTCCCCCTAGGGGGATAATAAAGTGTATCTTATCACTATATTAATAGCTGTATGTTATAGAACTTTATGTGCTCATTTACTCAACTATGAGGGGGTGAATTCCTGTGCGATCGAGCTGGTAGCATTTTATTAATTAACTGTTGTTCATTGTAGGAGAATATCTCTCCTTTCTCTCTGTTTTTCTGCCATCTTGCCTGCTTAAGACACTCCTAGGCTCACTAAAAGTCCTCTTCGCTACTTTTTCATTACATTTCCTCACGTTAGTAGCTCTCTTAAAGCCTAAGATGCTTCATGAATAACTTTTATAATACCCAGGGAAAATTATAAGAAAAAATCTTGGAATTCGAGAAATCCTAAGATTTTTCTTAGAATGACGTCACTAAGAGCTACTTTTATTTTTAGGATTCTTGCTGACATTCCAAGGAGGTCATTTAGCCTTTTATTCAGGTGTGTTGGAACAGGAACATTGTTTGCCACTGGGTAGGGCGACTAGGAGTTGCAGACCACCTCTGTTTAGGATTGTAAAGGGGATTTTCTTCTAGACGAGCGCGTTCAAATTCTCAGCTTGGAGGAGAAACTCAAAATTAAGTGGCTTTTTGATCATCAGTCCATTGACAGATTGATTGCTCTAATCAGCAATAAAACATCTAGAAGATTTAATGTTGACTGAGTCACTAAGAGAACATTGCTTACCTTTAGCTTTCAGCAGCAAAAGACATTTCTTTTTTCTGCTGTAGATTTTTTGGGGGGAGATGGCCCTTGGTTCAGGGAAGGCTATATGGATTTAAAATGTCTTTTAGAGTGGATTATTAAGCAAGAGAGTGGTGGGACTAATCTGGACAACCGAGTGAAACTGGACTAGAGCAAGAGGGCTTTTTTCTGCCCAAATGAGAAGCACATTCAGCCGCACCTTTGATAATTTTAACTAAGAGGTGTACGATAACAGGGCAGTCATGACTCGACCATGTCAACGCCAGTAGATTCTGGATATTGATGACAAAGTAATTGACTAGATTTTTCAGAGCAAAAGCTGCCATCCTGTTTTCATTTTTAAGCTGAAGTTAAATGTAACATTTTGTCTCCATCTGCCTGAAAATTTTATTTTGCTTTTAAAACCAAAAAGCCTAAAATGGTTAAAGAAGATTTTTATAATTAACAACATGGCAACAAGATTGACAGGATACAGTAAGCTTTTAACTTGTGTAACGTATTGTAGTTAAAAAGGAGAGAAATAATGAATGTAACTTTCAAAATGGTAACAAACTGCTGATTGTCTCCATTGCCAATAATGCTGTAATGTCTTTGGAATCTATTACATACCAAAACTGTGTTACTTTAGGAGGTGCTGCTTAGCTGAAGGGAGAAGCTTATTCTTTCCAAAAATGGAAAGGGAATAAGCCATTCCATTTTTTTCCCAAACATACATTTGGACCGGAATAGTACCTTTTGAGCACCTTGCAGTTTCCTTGATTTTAGTGAGTAAATATTTCTATTCACATAGTTGCAGGGGCATATCTCACTAATCTTTTATCATAATGCAGCCATTTATGTGTCAGACCACCCGGGTCCAACGTTGGGTCACTATATCCACTTTATGTTTCAATGTCATCTGTCACATAATCATAATTTGATTGGAAAAATACAATGCTGTACAAAACGTAAACATTTAATTATTTTTGATTTTCGCTTCCCTTTGAGTCATTTTATTGTCAGAAATGTCACATGAGCTCATGAAATGGCTTAGTGCTGTTTGTTTGATGTGCTGTTGCCAGTCATTGAGAAGCTTTTCCCCGAAGTTTTCCACCTCTGCCCGACGGTTGCACATTGTCTTTAAAGTCTTCTGCTTACATTCGTGCTCCTTTGATACAGACATCTATTTGTTTTCCGAGCCTTTGGCCTTGTATAACATGGAGCAAGATAAACATTTTGAAGCTTCATACGCATAAATAATTGATTTATGTCACACAGCAAAGGCCGATATCCCCACTTCACACGGCCTCAGCTGCGCTTTGTTTTGGGCTGTAGTGAAACTGAGAGGACAATAATGTTTATCCTGGTGGTATTGCAATTAACAGAAGAAAACAGTTGTGTCCATGCACCCAAGGCTGTGTCGAATTAAAGAGTGATCAAAAACAAGTACAACACTGGCTTTTGTTTAGAGAGCAGTAAACAGAGCTGGTTGAGGTGGCTCAATGATAAGATTTCTCTCATGGTATGGCTGAAAAAAGTGATTCATGCAGAAGGGGGATCAGATTAGTGTCTCTCCTGTACTGTCATCTGTTTCCTATATGACTGCTTACTTCATCCTTTTTTGGTCAGTTAAATCTGTCTCCGTCCTTCCAGTTTCTCTTTTCCCTGTCTGTCCTGTCTGTCTTTTGCTGTCTAACACACACACACACACACACAGCAATTCTCATTACCTCATTAGTAGAGGCAGCTCTCATTTAGCTCTTTAATGACGGTTCTAGATGAATGGGCCTGGTGCTGATCCCAGTGCTGTGACTGGATTAGTGATAATGATGGATCTGTAGGAAGTGTGACAGCCTCATCTCAACTCTCCCCAGGTCTCATCCTCTAGCCCGGGGCCAGCCAAAGAGAGGTCCACATGCCAAGTCTAGACCCTTGATTAAGGTCCCCTATGAAAGGACCACTTTTGGTCAGGTCTGTTTTAGAGTATTAAAAATTATACTACATTGGAGATAGGATTTTTAAAGATAAAGAAATGGTCTTGTTTGTAACTTAGGTTGTAATTTATTTACATTTTATGGCGTTACTTATTAGTTTACAGTGACTTCCTCTTCCTACCAAAGTGTATGCACTCATTAATAAGTTACTTTACAAGACAAATAGGTTTAACTCATACCTAGATCAAATACAATGAAATATATTCCAGTTCAATCCCGCTTATTAAAATACAGTCAAATTCTGTGTAAAATGACAATTGATACTTACATATAAGTCACAGTTTTCTTTGTAATTGTTGTTTGTAGTACTTTAAAATCCTGGCATATGAGAACAGCAATGTGTTATAAATATTTTTTTTTCAAGTAGTTTGTTTTAGAATGTATAAGAGAAATTTTCAAAAAGAGAAAGCATATACTTAAAGTAACACTTTGTGAGGGGTTTGTCTTTAGAAAGCTTTAAAATATCAGCATCATTTGGGAAATCGATGTTAGAGACAGTGCTCCATCAAAGATCTTACTCTGTGAAATTTACTGAGAAATGAACAGAATATCTGTTACCAATATATACAAATAAAGTGATGTATAAAGCCAAAACAATTACAACTGTTTAAGTAAATGGTGTTTTATGATTTTTACACTGCTTTACTTTTATTTCAGACATTTCCTATGACAAAATGTTCTGGTGTTAGTTCTTGTTTCACACAGAAAGATGGGACACCTTCGTTTCCCGTGTAAATAATCATTGGCTTCTGTGTAAATAATGTGACAATGATTTAAATGTCATAAATTATAGTTTGCATAAATTGATAGACATAAATTGACCAATAGTCCAAGAGTGGTGCAGTTGGTTGCACTGATGCTTGGCAATGAGAAGGTCCTCGGTTCAAATCCCATTCCATGGAGTTTGCATGTTCTCCCCATGCATGTGTGGGTTGTCTCTTGGTAGTCCAGCCACCTCCTATAGTCCAAAACAAAGTACTAACAGCATGACTGCCAGGGACTGTGGTAAGTGAGTTCATACAAAAAATGTATTTTATTTAAAATCCACCCCTCTGAATCAATGTGAGGCTGTAGGTGGCGTAGTGTAGCACTATTGCATTTCAGCACGGATAGAGTTCGAATGCTGGCATGGGGTCTTTGAACATGGAGTTTGCATGTTCTCCTCATGCATGCATGGGTTCTGTTCAGGTACTCCAGTTTTCTCCCAGAGTTCAAAAACATGAATGTTATGACAATTGGTTACTCTACACTGCCCCTTTTGGGAGGGGTTGGTTTTTTATGCTGGTTTTTTTATTTTGTGTATCTGTTTTTTGTCCTGAATGAAACCCTTTCCCAAGGGTTTGTACCCCACCTCTGGCCAATAGACCTCTAGAGATAGGTACTTGCCCCGGATAAGCAGGTGTAGACAAGGGAAAAAAAAATTTGATATGATTGAGTTATTAAAGATGAAAAAAGTCGCTTTGGTAGGCTGCGGGGAAACGGCAGGTAGGTAACCCAAGTAAGGAAACATCTAGGATAATGACCTGAACCAGAATCAAGGTGACCTGGTTCTGGGAGCTGAATAACCAAAATGTGGTTGGACACTGGTTTTCTCTCTCATTCTTTTCTTCTTCAAATCTCTCCCCCTATGTTTATAATTAGGTATTAGGCTGTGGAACCTCTTCTTTAAACTCATCAGAGACATGGAAACCATGGAAACAAATGACAAAACTTTAATCATTTTTAGATATTTTAAAAGTTAATTTCCTATTTGGAGAACGTAATCCTTTTACTTATGATGGTAGCCTGTAGAATTGGTCTTAGCATTTCTGTGTTGTCTTGATTTGTTTTAGGTGTTTATTTTTTTATCAGGAAATAGACCTTGGTGGTTATTATAATAATTATAATCCCTGATTACATGTAATTAATTTGATTGAAAGTTAATCAATTAACCCTGTGAAATTTTTTAAAAAATTTCCGATTTCTTTCCCTTCGTAATAAAGGGACGGCTTTTAAAGGCCCATGAAAGATATATTTACGGGAGTTTTTTGCTAGTTCCCTTAGACTGAAAAGGAAATTGAAAATTATTACATAATAAGGCAAAACATACCCTTAAAAAATCCCTACTGGAGAATGTCTTTTATGTGAAGTAGTGTCCATTTTTTAAGGGCCTTGTTACTGCTGACCCCCTTCATCTTTTTTTAAACCCTGAGGCCCTGCTCAGCCCCTACATTTAAGACCCCCCGCTAAATTCACGGGGACATGTTTGGCCAGTCTGCAGCTCTTTTAGACCCAGGACATCCAGTCTAACACCACAGGGGATTGGGATCTCTTTTGGAAAACACAGAAAGGGACCACTAGCCCCAATAAAAAGCCCGGGCGGGCCCTGAATTAGTTAGGCCAAATTACCCCCCCCCCCCCTTTTGGGAGGTTTTCTTTAGGGCCCAAATGAAGAATAGCTAGTTTACGCCTTTTAGCCACAGTTCAGAATTAATAAGAAATCTTAGCTGCCAAGTTCTGAAATGAAAAGTTTAATTTCAAATAAGATCATATTGGATCTATAATATTTTTCATTCTTAATCAATTTAACACAAGGAGCAATCAAGCACTACTTTCCTCAGATTTGGGACCTGGTGCACATTGTATCGACCTTCACAAGAATGAAATCTTACATTTATTTACTGATGATTCAATTACGCAAAAGGAGATGCTTAGACAAATAAATATTAAAAATACAGCTATTTACACTAACCCTACTAACCCTACTCTAAAAACCTTGCCTACAAGCTAAGGGGGGTGTTATGCCAACGGAATTGAGCACTTACTAATTAATCTGTTTCAAGTCTAAGGTTTATTAACATTTTCTCAGGGGAGGGTTTGTGATGTACCTATTGACTCGGCCTCTGGTTTAATCTAAGAAGGGAAACAAAGGGAGGACCAATTCAGATTCTTAAGACCACCTTTGACCATAATTTTCTATTTTTATTTAATTTTTTTCCTTTTTGATCCATCAGATTTGACCACTAAAACCACCAGGCATTGATCTTCCTGGGAACATATAGTTTTAACTTTTAAACTAATGCTTCGGTTGTCTCTCTCTCTGTCAGAGGAATTGTCCAACTTTTCTGCTCCAGCAGCATTTTTGATTGCCCAAAGGTCACACAGGCAGCTATCAGTTTTGTCACGGACCATTGGATGTCTTTATTGTTCCACACTTAGCTTGGAAGCACGCTAAGGAATTACAACCAGGTCAAACCATTAAACAAAGTTCCTGACACCATGACACTGAGAACAAGTCCGAAAATTTTTTGCAGGAACAATTAACATGACGAAGTATATAATGCATACAAAAACATTTTTACAACCAATTTTGAGGTTGATCAGGCACCTCTCACCTGTTGGACAAGGAGGGAGACATCAAGAGGGGCTGATAAACCAATTAAATGAGGACCTGGGATAATATGTGAGGTATGTCATGTTGGACAGCAAATAATTGAATATTTCTGTTATTTATCCAAAAAGACTTTTTTTAGACGAGACAGAACAATAATGTCTGTAATCGCTTACTGTCATAATACCTACCATATGACGAGACCGTTGTCACATTCAAAGATGCAAACATGTAATCATTCCCTTGAATAAAAGACAAGTTCACATTTAGGAGTTAAATACATTAATAAATTTTTAAATGTATAATTAGTCATTAATTATTAAAAAACCTTCAAAATAGTTAAGCATAATATGATAATTTATATCAGATATACTTTGACATATAATTTTAGTGCTTTGGTCATAAAAATCATTTGTATTCTTGAAATATTGTCATAAACCTGTTTTAGAGTTTTGAGTTCTTGTAGTTTTCCCTGCTTATGTTCTCTAGTTGAGGTTATTTCAGTTCATTTACAGTAGATTAGGTTTTTGGTTCATTCTTGTGTTTAGATGTTTGTTACTTTCCTAGGCTTCTCTGTGTTCCCACTCATTTGTGTTATTTGGCCTCCCTCCTCCAGTTACTCTGCATTCTCCCTGCTCCACAGTTCACCTTAGATCTTCTTGTACCGTGGTCATTTCTCCACCCTGCCTGTATATTTATACTCTCTGGGTTTCATTGCTCACCACTGGATCCTACTGTTGACTGCCTCTTCTACGTTTGTAACCCTGCCTGTGTTCCATGTCCAGCCTCTGCCTGTAAGTCTACTAGCTTATCTGAGTTTTAGTGTATGAATGTGTGTGTTTGTGAGTGTGATTGGGTGAATGTGACTCTGGTGTAAAGCACTAGTCTTTATGACTAGAAGAGCACTGTATAAAATTCAGTCCATTTACCATAAAAATTTAGGGACGTCACCTGCGTAGATTAAGAGATTATTTTGACAATTTCTAAAAGGTCTGGCAAGAGCATTGACAAGAGGACTGGAGGAAATCAGTTTGGTTTGAGAAAAGGATTTGTCCCCTTGGAAATTCCTACCAACCAAAATTTAGATCAACAAAAGCCTACTCAAGCCGGAAGAGACTTTGACTAGGCCACTGCAAAACACTAACTTTGTTTTTTGAAATGATGATCAGACATCCTCATTCAAGATTTTCTGCCAGAGAGCACAACCCAGGGGTCCATTGGCAAGGCAAGGAAAGTTCATTTATATAACACCATTCATACGCTAGGCATTTAACAGCTCTTTACAGAACATAAAGGAAATATAAAGAAAGACCTTTAGGATTTTGCTTAAAAAATTGTTTAAGGTTTCAAACACTTCAAGCATTGCATATAAGAAACAAATGTTAAAATACAGATATTAAAGACAAATATAAATCAAAATTAAATATCAATTTTGAATTTAAATACAAAACTCGTGCTTCAAACAGGTCAAACTCTTTAATCAAAACCTCCTGTAAATTAACTTTGTTCTTAGTCCTGACTGAAAGATGCCAACAGTTTCTGCACAGCTCAGGTTCTAAGGGAGTTTGTTCCAGAGCTGAGGAGCTTGGAAACTAAATGAAGCTGTAAGCAGATCTCAGAAGACCCTAGGTGTAAATTACACATCAGGTGTGATAGGATCCATTTTCTTGGTATTGGTCAGGACTTAAGCAGCAGCATTTCAGATGAGCTACAGCTACCTGATAGATTTGTTTAGGTTTAGGTAACAGACTTTATGTGGCAGTTACAATTTAGATCTGAGTCAAAAATTGCACCAGGATTTCATGCATGCATTGGGTCTTGTATTTTTGTGACAACAATGATTTCTGTTTTACCTGTTTCAAGTTGGTGGAAATTCTGGCCCATTCACTAATTTATATTATAGACACACTAACTGAATGACTGTAGTGGACAATGGCTATGCTGTTACATAGAGATAAAAAGTTGTGTTGTCAGCATATATATGGTAAATGTAGTACACTATAATATGTGGTGGGGGGATCATATAGATATTAATTGAAAGTGGTCTGAGAATTGATCCTTAGGGAACCCCAAAATTCATTTTTGCCCACCTAGATTTGTTATTATCAAATGACACAAAAAAGTCCCTGTCTGCCAAACAACCACCATATTTGACTATAGGTCTGATGTTCTCTCGCTGTGATTTGCTGGAGTTTCAATGCCTTAAAAATGTGCTTCTAACCTTTTCCAGACTGACAGAAGTCCGTGAATTTGTGTTTTAATCTGTTCTTGAATTTATTTAGATCACGGCATGATTTGTTGTTTTTTAGATATTTTACCCCTACTTCAGTTTTCGAATTTGCGGGGTTCAAAAAAATGTTTTTCACTAAGTTTGGCAGTAATATGACCAGGGTGTGGCTAGTAAAAAAAAAAAGGGGAAATCGGTTACCATTTTAATTTTATGTTTAAAAAAGGGGAGAATTGATTTCACACAGGACGTGTTTGGGTTTGGATCCTTTTTTTTTTTGCCATTATTAAAAAAATAATGAAATTATCATTTAAAAACAGTTTTGTATTCACATTATTTTGTTATTTTTATGTAATATTAGAAGCTTTTTGATAATCTGAAAAAATTAAACTGTGCCAAAAAGCAAAAAAAAAAAATATTTTTTTCAGCACTGCATGCAAAAGGTCAAATTTTATGTGTTCATGTGCAGTTAATACATGTCAACAAATATCATTTAAGACAGCAGATGTATTTCAATCCCACACTAAAATTCCAACTTTATAGTACAAATGCATTAAGCAAAAAATTTCACAAATTTGCCCTGCATGAAAGGTTTGCCAGAAACAATAAAAAGGCCAAAAATTTCCAAAAATTTAAAAAAGGGAAAAAGATGAATGGAAGTTTTTGCTCGTACCATAAAAATCATATTTTGAAAAAAAAAGGGGGACATTTTACGTGAGTATGCCAACTGTGATAAAAGTCAAAAGGTTTGTGTTGGATTTCCTGTCTTGGTGTTACTGAAACGTTACTCACTAATGAAAATCTCTTTCTGTTGTAAAGGAGAACAAATTATTAGTTGAGCAGAGACAATTTTTTACAGGTCTGTCAATAACAAGAACTTGATTCGGGACTGTGCTCTCTAATACAATTTTCTAGCCTGTTATTACATATGCAATTTGGTCTGAGGAAGAAAATATACCTCCTTATGTAAAATGCTAAATCACAATGCCCTTTCTTCATCAGCATAGGAGTTCAGATTAGTGAACAATAGGCCTAACTGTGCCAGAACATCTCCATCTGTGGTGTGGCTATAATGTAGTAGACCTATTTCCATACCCCCCCCTCCCACCCCCCCCCAACGTTACCCCACGGTGTTCGTGCCCAAGGCAGTGGGCGCCCTGGCTCCTATGACTAGTGGGTTTTCTCCCTTCAGGAGCACCACTCATCTTTCTCTTTAATGTCATTTAGCTGCGGGGTGGCCAGTGCCTCTCTCGACCATTAATCCCATCCCAAATGCCATAACATTTCCCAAAAAGCCCCTGCGTCTTAAAGCCGATAATTAGAATGTCTATTTAAAGTTCACCGCTCTCCTTTGCCGTTATCAATTAAAAGCAGTTTAAAGGAGATCGGCAGCAATAGTCAACAAATTAAAACCTTTTCCTTGCTCTGTGACATTCGGTCGAGAATTCGTAATGGGGACCCAGGAAAAGGCCCTTTGAATGGAGAGCAACATTTTAAAAGGGTTTTGCTAAAGAGAAGACCTGCTATGAGTAGGTGTTTTACTCTAGGGATGCAGTAATTTGTCAGATTTTTATAATAGCTGCACCATCATGTGATATAATTTGATGAAACCAAAAATATGATGTGTTTTAGGGGCTATGTGAGGTTCTGATTAACATTATCAAAGCTTGGCAGAGAAGATGCCTAACGTCAACTGAGTAACAGCAAAGTCAAGACACAGGGAAACATTGTTAGGAGGATCAAAGCAAATGAAAATGTAATAAAAATCAAATGCCTCACATACCTCTCCCTACTAATTATATTTGTGCAGGAAAACATTTTGATAAATAGCATACTGTAGGCAAACATCAGAGTACTGGCAGTTTCCTTAAAATAAATTCACATATTGTTTTAATGTTAACTTAAAAAAGTTAATTTCTCATCTCATTTTCTATCAGATTCAAATTAAAGTCACAATGATGAGACAATGGAAACACTTTAGAATCATCAGGACAGACAGAAAATATATTTCTGAGATTTTAATTTCAGGGAAGCTCATTATCTGGTTGATGATGATACATTAGCGTCACACAAAGGAAAAAGATCATTTTCCAAGTGGAAGCCTAAATCTTATTGTTGGGAAGGTACCATCTGGATCTCAAAGGGCTCAGCTCCCACATTTATCTTCCTCTGGTACATCACAGGAGTCAGCAAAGGGAAGCCATTCATTAGTGATGAATTATGTATATTTTTTGGAAATTTGGTTATTTGTTTGATTGTGTGACAAAGTTACAATTGGGTTGGACTTTTTGCAAAAAAGGCAGTGAATGTCTTCATTAGTCAAATAATCTATACATATAGGTACACTCCCTTTCAAAAGTGTTCACACCAATTTAACTTTTTTCACATTTTCTCTTTGTACTAGAAACCTAAGTGCATATCGAGAAGTGAAAAAAAAGAATGCATAGTTTTCTAAAAACGTTTTATTGATAAAATCTAAAAAGCAGTGCAGCCAGTTCCCTTCACAGATCAACTATTTTTTAAAGTGAGTCCGCCTGTCCGTAAATTCACCTCAGAATAAATGCATTGTTTTGTGAAGACCTTCTTCGATCTGAAGCAGGGGTCCCCAATTAAAATAGCAGGAGGTCCACTACCTCCTTCATCCAAACACTTTGGGGTCCGAACATTTTAAATCAAGAGACAAAAATATTTTCTTTCATCTTTATTTAACATTAATTTAATTTTAATTTTTTTTTAACTACTGATCAATTATTCATATGCCAATGAAATCATCTGCTGAACAGAAAAGTGCAGTCCAATTTAAGTAGCAATATTAAACGCACTTTGAATGATACAGTCTAGCTGGGTCTGTACATCTTGGTAGAACAGTTCTGCTCTCCTTGTTGTGCTTGTGGCATGCATGGTACTCTGCTTAACCTTTTCCTTAAGTTGTTGTCCTTCTTTTCAATTTTAAAGTGTTTCTGCCACAGCTTCCATGCACTGATCATTTCCCAGTCAGTGAAAGGATTTTTGTGTTTTCCCAAAAGCCACTGTACTCAGTGAATACTCATATGCTCGCTGTCGTGCTGTAAGAGAGCGTATGCTTCTGTCTATTCATCTTTAAAAGTAGTCCACTTTGCGTTTTTTTGATGAAGCAATCTTCTTTTACTCACTCATCTGTGCACCACCAAGTCATTGTACTATCAGCAAGCGTGAGCTCCCGAGCTAGTAACATAGCAACCCGCGTTCAATGTTTAAATCCGTGACCTCTGATCGAAAGTGTACCTTTGGTGTATGTTTAGGTTTCTCGAGCTTCAAGGTGAACCTGTGCTAAAGTGTTGAGTCTGAAAGAAAATTTTCTTCCAGGAAACTTGGCTCCGTTCATTTTCCTATCAACTCTGACCAGCTTTCCTGTTGGAGCTGAAGAAACGCATCCCCACAGCATGATACTGCCATCACAATATTTACTGTACAGTTTTAGTTTCTTGTGATCAGATCACCTTCTTCCACATGGTTGCTGTGTCAGCTTGTGACAAACTGCAAGTGGGACTTATGCCGTACTTTCAAGTGTGGCTGTCTTTTTGTAACTCTTCCACAAAGTTCAGATTTATAGACTGTAGATTTTAAACAATACGTACATTACAAAAGTGTAAGAAAAAAGATAAAAGTGTTTAAGAAAGTAAGAAATAATAAAATTGTACAGTAGTTAGAGAAGTTATATCTGAAATTGAAATACACTTTCTTTGACAGTGTGATATAACAAAATGTATTGGGAGGGGGGGATACCTTGTATTATGTGCTATTTTCTATTGGGGTATTACATTTAATACCAAAGTACCAAAGTAGGTTTCTGGCTGTAATGTGAAAAAGTTCAAAAACTTTAAGGCATATGAATGTGCTTGCTATACATGAAAAAGTGAGAATTTCCGTCATTTAAAGAAACCTTCTTGAATGGGTGAACATAAAGTCCACACATTCAATTTTTGGATGAATAAGAAGAAGAATAGAAAAGAGCCCTGTGTTTGATGTCACTCAGAGGGGCTCACAGTGGCCCCTTGTTCGTCCTACCTCTGACTCCAGCAGGGTGATCCTGAGGAGGTGTGCCTTCTAATAAAACATTTATATCCAAGGAAACAGTGTGTTCAGCTCCAGCCACAACACAGGCGTTGACGCTGGGGGCTCTGTTTGAAGTTCGCCACAGAGATTTGGACTTCTGAGGAGGCCCTATTGTCTAAGGCCTTCCCCCCGTCCCAGTCCCTTCTCTGGGTGCTTAAGTCTCACAGTCTTCAGCCACTTCAAAAGATGCCCCCATATGAAAGAGTTCAGTTCGACCTCTGCCCACTAAGTAGCAGCTAAATCGGTAGAAAAGAAAAGTGGGGTAATTTGTATCAACTTAGTAAGTTACTGGCTGGATAACAGGAAGGTCGTGCCTTTGCAACGGCCTGAGCCCATAGCAACAAGGCATCAATGTAACATCAGATCCCAGAGAAAACCATCTTGTTAACTCTTGAAACAATGCATGTATACAAGGCGCATTGTGGGAAAATAATTAGCCTTCAATTTTATTCCACAGGCTCACCAAAATTAAGGCAGAGTGAGGACAGGAAGTGTGTGCCTTGTTCTTTTTTTCTTCATTCTGGCACGGGATAACTATCCTGCTTAGCCTGGGAGATAATGCCTGATAATGGTGGACTAATGATGCTGGGCTGATTGAATTAGGCCAGAGGTTCTGTGGGTCAGAGCCCTGGAGCCCAAGAGTGACTCACCTTCCCCCCTCAGCACCACACACATCCTCCTGGGAAAGGCATAGATCGGTGTTTCCCCCCCCCCATCCCAATTTTTACAGCTCAACCAAAATTCTCATGGCACTAAAATCAATGTTGCCATTGTTGGGGCCAAACTGCGCATCCTGACCATGGCCAATGCAAAGAATTCCAAGTGGCAGGGCCTGCTGGCCTGTTGGGATCCAAAGATTTGATTATGAGGAGGGCTAACGTTGTTTTTCAAGCTTGTCGCATAAAGGGGGTCTTGTTTCGTATCTCGACAATGAGATTTCTTAGTGACATGTGAAACTGACCCAAGTATGTGCAATAATTCAAGCTTTTGATTTAACAAATGTTTTTGTGTCTTCCTCCTCATCTGCAAGTACCTCCACTGAAATGCTCTCTTCTTCTTTTTCTCTTATCGTTTGCCAGATAAAAATCCAGCGAATACTTGCTTCCAAAAGATTTACCTCACAGATTTAGGAAAAAATGATGGAAAAAAAAGAAGAGCAATGAAAAGAACTGATTGTGTTGAGGGGAAAATGTTTGGCACGCAGATAAGTTTGGCTGTTTGGCTTTTGTTGTTTGAATTAAAATAAAGGTTTCCTTCTTTGCTGTCACATTGCATTAGCGGCAGCTGCAATGGCTGCTATCAGCCCCGCTCCTGGCTGCGGCTCTGTGTGGAGCGAAGCTGACGGTGTGTGGAAACTAACACAGGCACTGTGCTGTGACCGCGTCACCTGCAATCAGCTCCAGCAGCCGGCCAGATTAATCATGACAGTAGGCAATATTTCCAACATTATTAGAAGAGAAACCTAATATTTTGGGACATCAGGGATCCCGGTGCCGATGTCCATCAAAGTGAGAGCCTTCATTTAATGCTCCTTGGATGGCTAACCCTGGCACTTAACCCCTTTTAGGTATTCCATCTCTTTCCTCTCCTCCTTTATGCAGAGACACACACATACATACACACACACACACACACACACACACACACACACACACACACAAAACAACAAACACATATTCAGGCTGATGGCTTATGACGAGCCATGCCTCCCAAATAGAGGTGATGCATTTATTCCCAACACAATTTCTCACTGCCATTACAGCATGTTTTTACAAAGCCAAACAAGAAAGTGAACACCTATATCTGCTGGGTAGCATCAGTCCTATTTGCTGGGGATTGTACAAAGGGTATCGGGGTTAGTGAAAACAAAATGGACCTGCCACACCTGTGTACATGTGTGATTGTATTTGCAAGCATGTGTGTTTCTGTAGCTGCTTTGTATTCTTTACAGGTGTCTGTTGTAAACCATTATATCTGTTACTGGTGAGACTGAGGGGCATTATTGGACTTTTTTTCTGCACCCCTACAGCTGTTAACTCTCTGTATTTTGTCGGTGTGTGTGTGTGTGTGTGTGTGTGTGTGTGTGTGTGTGTGTGCGAGCGTATGTGTGTGTGTGGGATTGAGTTTGATTGGATGTGATTGTATCTGGCATGTAGTGTGTGCAGGTGCTGTGAATCGTGGAGCTCCTGATCGTGACGTATCCCCATCGCTCCCAGGACGTTTCACCCCTCAGGAGGTCTGTCGATGGACAGTGTGTTTGCGTATGGATCAACTAATGCTCAGGCAGATACACACATGAATAATCATGCAATATAATAAACAATCTTTACAGCATGTAAACACATCATACTACAGTAAGATTATGACCCCCCCGACTAATATTGACCATGTGAACAATCCCTTTTTCTCGTACTCGTTGACTTCCGCTTTATCCGGGACCGGGTCGCGGGGGCAGCAGGCTCAGCAGAGACACCCAGAGGTACCTCTCCCCAGACACCTCCTCCAGCTCCTCCGGGGGGAGCCCAAGGCGTTCCCAGGCCAGCCGAGAGTCCCTCCAGCCTGTCCTGGGCCGTCCCCTGGGCCTCCTCTCGGTGGGACGTGACTGGAACACCTCCTGAAGAAGGCGTCCAGGAGGCATCCGGTATAGATGCCCGAGCCACCTCAACTGGCTCCTCCCGATGTGGAGGAGCAGCGGCTCTACTCCGAGCCCCTCCCGAATGGCCAAGCTCCTCACCCTATTTCTAAGGGAGTGCCCGGCCACCCTACGGAGGAAGCTCATTTCAGCTGCTTGTATCCGGGATCTCGTTCTTTTGGTCATGACCCAAAGTTCATGGCCATAGGTGAGGGTAGGAACGTAGACCGACCGGTAAATCGAGAGCTTCGCTTTTCGGCTCAGCTCTCTCTTCACCACAATGGACCGGCACAGAGCCTTCATTACTGTGGCAGCCGCACCGATCTCCCGCTCCATTCTTCCCTCACTCGTGAACAAGACCCCGAGATACTTGAACTCCTCCACTTGAGGCAGGAACTCCCCTCCAACCTCCCCTTCGGCCGAAGGTCTGATGATACGACAACAAAGTCGATCATTGAACTCCTATCTAGGGTGTCCTGGTGCCAAGTGCACTGATGGACACCCTTATGCCTGAACGTGGTGTTCATTATGGACAATCCGTGACTAGCACAGAAGTCCAATAACAAAACACCAATCGGATTCAGATCGGGGAGGCCATTCCTCCCGATCACGCCTCTCCAGGTGTCACTGTCATTTCCCACGTGGGCGTTGAAGTCCCCCAGCAGAATAATGGACAAATGGACATAATGGATGGTGAAAAACAATCTCTTTTTCTCCCTCAAAATACTTTTGTGTAGCAATGGCATGGCCGAGAGAAGTGCAGGTGCCTTGGACTGTTTTGATACAAGGACATTTGAAATAAATCCATTGGGCCCAGTCAATTGTGGGATATGGACTTTTTTGAACTGGGCTTGCTTTCCATAGAAGCTACTTTTTCGTATGTCAGCACTTTTCAAAAAGGGGCCCATGCTGATATGCTGATACTGATAAGGAGCATAGTTGGTATGTGGCAAGTTAATAGAACTTTTAGTTGGTTAGTAGTAAAGTTGAAGCCTTTTTCCTGGCTTTATTGCTACCCCAGAAATCCCCCCCTTACCCTAATGACCTTTCTTTTACTTTAAGTTAAAAAGTATTCAACTTAGAGCTGTAATAATAATAATAATAATTAGCTAATGATACCTACACTCTGTGCTCAGTAATTTGTCTGTTGCAATGGAGTATAATTACTGCTCGTTTACATTTGCTGTACAAACGGGAATGTTGACCATGAATGATTATCAATTATTATTTTTACTTGATCCATTATTGTCATCTTAGCAGATCTTGGAATGCATTATTGCTTTTTATTTCATTTGATAAAAATATTATGTATTATTATGTTTTGTTTATAATATTTAGTTTGTTAAATAAGAGCAAAATAACTACTGACAAATCAGTCTACTCTAATATATTTAAAATGTATTTTGATTTTTTGTGTATTGTCAATATACAATAGAGGGAAATTAGCTCTTCCAAAAAGCAGATTTGTGTACTGTTATTTTCAAACTTGCTTGAGGAAAACAAATGATAAGTCTGACTGCAAGCCTGCTCATCTGTATAACATTTATTTACAAGTGTTTCACCTGGATAAGAATACACCAGGTAGGCATCACGTAGTTCTTCCTTTTATTTCTGGTGAAAACATTTTTCACCAACAGCTATA
Source organism: Crenichthys baileyi (assembly GCA_036173005.1). Lineage (NCBI taxonomy): Eukaryota > Metazoa > Chordata > Actinopteri > Cyprinodontiformes > Goodeidae > Crenichthys > Crenichthys baileyi. The sequence continues at coordinate 1,136,715 of JAHHUM010001741.1, forward strand.
CTTTGTATTTTTTCTCTTTTTATGACCCAGAACCGAAACGTACCATTTATCAAAGCAAGCATTAATACAAATTAAACTATTGTCATGATGGTGTCATGGGTGTCTGTGTTTTGATGTTTGTTTGTGTTCTGATCATTTCTAGCTTTATTTATATTAGTAAGGTCTCGCCGTATTCAGTTAATTCCCAGCTGTTCATTGTTGTCATCAGCATCTTAGCACACAGTTTAATACCTTTATGTTTAGATTTTTATTTATTATCTGTTTTCTATGTGTATTTTGGCTTATTCTGTTATGTTAGTGTTTCGCTGTTTCCCTTTTTGGTTTGTAGATGCTTTATTGTCTATGTTTTACTCCCTGTGTATTCATTGTGTTAATTAGTCTCTTCTCCTCTCCCCTGGTTTGTTTTCACCCAGCCACAGTCCAAACATAAATCTGGAGCTAAAGATTAGGGTGATGGCAATTAGGCCTTTAAATCTCAGACTTGGAGCTCATCACCAAAGATAAATCATGTAAAGAGCTGGTCAGCAGTTATAATATGGGTTTGATTGCTGTACTGTCAGTAATGATCTTTCCATTGATTATTGAGAAGTGTGTAATTAACTTTTGACATGCCATTTTAAAATAAAACGTAAATGACAACAGAAGTTTTTATTTTATTGGCATTCATTTAAAGTGATACTCCTTTTAAACTGTTTTATCTTTTGAGAAATGTCTATCTCGTTCCCTATCAGAAACAAGTATCTTACTTGGATGAAAATAAAAATGTGACCATCAAACAAAATAAAATATAAATTGTACATTAGTCATCATATTGTTTTAAATGTTAAAGTACCAGTTGATTTTTTTGAGCCTATTTTTTTTTTGGGAAATACCTGAGTCTTGAAATGTATACTCTGGTCTCTTTTTGTCCATACACAATACTCAGTTGCATGTCAGTCATTCATCTTCTATACTGGTTCTTCCATAGTGGGTCGCGGGGAAGCTGGTGCCTATCTCCAGCAGTCTGTGGGTGGGAGGCGGGGTCTTAATTGCATGTCTCACATTTAAATTGTTTTTCAAGCAATAAATAATCAAATAAATAATCAAATAAACTATACTCATAGAAATAATTAGAATATTGGGTTTTCTATCTTTCTAGCCATATTTGTATCAGTTAAAATCTTCAGAATGTTTTTTCTAATTTAAATATGAGGCCAATGTAACCCAGCTGAATGCTGCTGAGCAGCCTGCCTAATACTCACTCTTTGACCTACGGGCCTTTCACAATCTGTGTACATGCACTACAGGCAGATGCTACATCACCAACTGAATGACATATCAATCACATTGATCTCCAGAATCGGTGCTGTTTGTTTGCTTGTCAAAGGACTCAATTGGCAATCAATGTGCGGTTAGTTTCATTTTGCACATGACTCTGTGTGTAAGTGTGTGTGTGTGTGTGTGTGTGTGTGTGTATGGCATTGTCACTCACATTTTCAAAGCCTTGTTTAGGGGAGGAGTGGAGAGCAACACAATGTTGTCCTGCTGGCGTGTGTCTCGCCTGTGTTCATCAGGGGGTTTGGGGTGCCTAATACACCATGGCGGTCCCCCATTTGTTTAATTTGTAAGGTTCTGACATCAATTGTTGAGCTTCATTTGCCCCGTCGAAACGTCACATGTCACAGCTAATGGGCCAAGCTGTGTGTATGCAATGTACTATCTGCCCCGTCTGCATGTGTGTGTTTAAGTAAGGGAGGCCAGGAGATTAATCTGTGTGTGTGTGTAGGTGAGGTGCGATTTAAAAATATTTAGTTTTCATCAACAGTTTCACCTGTTCCAGAAAAATATAAGAGGACATGCATGTTAAGAAGATGTTGAGATAGTTAGAACCCATAACCAGCTATATGTGACAAAGCAAAAAAAAGTTCTCAACCAAGTAGCGGACTACACCAAAGTTGGTGTAGTCTGCTACTTGGTTGATAATGTAATGCAGTTAGATATGTCGATCAAATAAGAAAAAGATGAAATTCTAAATATTTTGAGGACTGGGTTCTTTTTAAATGTCTCACCTTCCTAGGTTATTCCTGGCTGGGTGGACCTATGCACACTAAGGCCATTAGAGTTTTGTTTAGCAGAATATTTGCTCAGCATGTTTGGAATCTTTGTGACTCATTTGTACATATAGCTCCCACTTATTTCCAAACATGGCAGCTTCTTAAAAAGTTGTACATGCACTATCTTTTAAACATGCATCTACGGAAGAACCAAAGCTGAATCAAAACAAAACTGAAGTAATAATCTTTGGACCAAAGGAAGAGCATTTAAAAGTTAGCACACAGCTTCAGTTAATACAGCTAGAAACCACCAGTCAGGCTCGAAGCCTGGGTGTAGTGATGGACTCAGACCTGAACCTTCAGAGGCACATAAAGACAGTAACAAGGTCAGCCTTCTATCACCTAAAGAACATCACCAGGATTAAAGGACTAATGTCTCAGCAGGACCTCGAAAAACTAATTCATGCGTTCATCTTTTGTAGAATTGATTATTGCAACGGTGTCTTTACAAGTCTGCCTAAAAAGTCAATCAGACAGCTGCAGTTGATCCAGAATGCTGCTGCCCGCAAGAAGCAGCTTTTAGTTCTTATGCTCCACTAATCTGGAATAAACTCCCAGAAAACTGTAAAATCGCCGAAACCCTAAGTTGCTTTAAATCAAGATTAAAAGCGTATTTGTTTAGAGTGGCCTTTGAATGTGTTATCTAAACATTATTAGTTAAGTTTTCAGTCCAATTTTCCTTTCATTTTCTTATCCATCATTCTATTCTCTTTATTTTTTTAATTACCTCTGTTGTTTGATTTTCTGTATCATTGTAATGTTTTTCCTTATGTACCACGCCTTGAGTGCCTTGTTGCTGAAAAGCGCTAAATAAATAAACTTGACTTGACTTGACTACGCCTATACCCATTTATGGTTGCAGTGTCGCAGGGTACACGATTACATGAAGAAAAACAGAGGTAGAACATGCAAACGTCAAGCAGAAAAGCACCATTTTGGTAGATGTTCATGAAGAAATGCCACATCTCTTTTTGCTCTAGCTAATAATGTGTTGACAGATAAAGGTGAACGTTTTCTTAGCTTAAAATCCAAATGAAAAAACAAATATTTTTAAAATACTTTATCCCCCAAACTCACCAAAATTTTACAATTGTGGTAATTTTATGATATAAATTTTTGTTTTGTGGGACCAAGAAAGCAGTAGAAGAACACATAAAAATCTTTTCTTCTTTTCGACTTTCGCTCAGAGAATATAAACCATGAATAATCAGTCATTTTAAAGTTGAAACGGTGTCAAGATCGTGGGGTGGTTGTGTGAATTTTGTGTTTTTACCTGTTTGTTTTTCTCTTCTTCTAACTTTTTAGTCTTTCCCCCAACTGCAAACCATCTACTAATCAATGCAATTCAATTCAATTCAATTCAATTCAATTCAATTCAATTCAATTCAATTCAATTCAATTCAATTCAATTCAATTCAATTCAATTCAATTCAATTCAATTCGATTCAATTCAATTCAATTCAATTCAATTCAATCCAATGAAAAACGTTATTAATCCCAAAAAGTAGTTAAATGTTGTTGTAGCTCATATTATGCAGGTTACTTCAAATAGCTGTTGTAGATGCTGATGGCTAAGGGCATCAAGGATCTCCTGTAGCGCTTTGTCTTACAGCAGATCTGAAGAAGCTTCTGACTGAAGACACTGTTGTTATACAACAGTTTCATGAAGAGGATGCTCAGGGTTCTCCATAATGTTCTTCATTTTATGACGAATACTTCTTTGTACAATGATCTCCAGAGGTTCCATAGGATTTCTTTATAGGCTTGCTGAGCTGTTTTTAAGTCCCTGTCTCTGATGCTGCTACCCCAACAGAGGAAGGCAGAAGAGATCACACTCTCCACAACAGACTTAGAGAAGATATGCAGCATCTTGCTGCAAACACCGAAGGTTCTAAGCTTCCTCCAGAAGCACAGTCTGCTGTGTCCCTTATTGTAGATGGCTCACAGTTGCATCTCCACTCCAGTCTGTTGTCCAGGTGAGCACAGAGGTATTTATACTCCTCCACCTCATCCACTTCTTCTCCCATGATGGAAATAGTATCTGACCTATTCCTGTTTCTCTTAAAATCTACAATCATTTACTTTGTTTTATTCACATTCAAGATGAGATGATTGTTTCCACACCATGTCACAAAGCAGGCCACCAGCTCATTGTTCTCAGTTTCTTCTCCTTCTCTGATCCACCCCACAACTGCAGAATCATCCAAGTATTTCAGCAGATGATACGAGTCTGTCTTGTAATGAAAGTCTGAGGTTTACAGAGTGAAACGGAACGGTGAGAGCACAGTACCCTGTGGTGCTCCCGTTCTGCTGACTACCTGATTAGACACACAACCTTTCAGTCTCACAAACTTTGGTCTTTCAGTCATAGGAGATTGTTGAGGATTCCAACTGAGTCTTTGGAGTTTCTGACAAAGCAAATCAGGTTGGATTATGTTAAATGCACTGGAGAAATCAAAGAACATGATCCTCACAGCGCTGCTGGCTTTGTCTAGATGACAGTAGGTTTGTTGAAGCAGGTGTATGATGGCATCTTCAACTCCAACTCTGACTCCACTGCGATAAACAAACTGAAGGGGGTCCTGATAGTTCATGGTTTGCTTACTCAGGTGAGCTAACAGGAATCTCTCTAGGAGCTTCATGATGTGGGATGTCAGGGCAACGTGTCTATAGTCACTAAGGACTGATGAGTGAGTTTTCTTTGGTACCGGAACAAGACAGGAGGTCTTCCACAACACTGGAACCTTCTTCTGGGCCAGGCTAAGGTTGAGGAGGTGTATTTCGAGCAGAGGAAAACAAGATTGTGATCTGATTTGCCTAGAGGAAGTCTTGATTTAGATATGTATGAGGCCTTGACATTTGCATAAAACAAATCCAACGTCTTGTTTTTGCGTTTGCCGCTCCTCTTTAAATCTCTGTCTGCTCGTATGGTCAAAAAGTCTGGCAGAGAGACGCTGGAGTCAGGGATATGATCCTGCAGCCATGTCTCAGTGAAACACATAATACTGCATTCCTAATACTCTGGACGGGTCCTTTGTAGGGCTTGGAGTTCATCCACCTTGTTTCCCAACGATCTCAAGATGCCCATCATAATCGATGGAAGAGATGGTTTAAACTTCCTCCTTCTCTTTCTTCTCTTTGCTCCTGCTCTGCATCCACGTCGCCTTCTTTTCAACTCATCAGGGATTTGGGGTCATAGTTGAACTGATATTTGAGCTTTTAAAATATTACTCAGCTCCCAGTTGTAAAAAACATATGTCAATAGGTTTGCTGTTCCCCCTATGGTGTGTGGCAAACTGTAAACAGGCTTTCTTTCAAAAATGGTTCTCGCCCAGAAAGACCAGATTTTTGGTACACAACCAGCGGTTGTCCTGTCTGCCATTCGCCTGATTAAATTATAGTTCTCTTCAGATTTTCCAGAGTTACCATGGCCCTTTTGTGCCCTTTAGCAAATAATGCTGTCCTTAGCCAGCCTATTAGCTAAGATGGACAGTCATGTCTTGGTAGGTTTGCATTTGGGTCATATGCTTTCCATTTTTGGATAGTGGTTTAAAAAGTGCTCCATGAGATGTTCAAAGCTTGCTTCATCACCTAGTCTTGCTTAAGACAACTCAACAACTTTATCCCTTAGTCTTCTGCTGTGTTCCTTGATCTCCAGGATGCTTTGTTTACATCTAATGGACTCCAGGGAGTAGAGTAATAATAATACATTTTATTCATAATAACACATTTTATTTCTAAGAACCTTTCAAGACTCTGAAGGTTGCTTGAGAGTCTAGTGTATAAATAAGAGTCCTTATCTATACACTAAGCCTGAATGAGTCGAGAAAAAATAGCTTTAAAACACATGGCTATGTGTGTGTACCAGTGTGTTTGTGTAAGAAAATGTGTTTAATGATTTAAATTTTCTTAAAGTTCACTTGTATACCAATAGTGATTGCTTTTTGAGTGTCTGACGACTGGGGGTATGTCTGTTGCTTTTAAACTTTTTGGAAAGTTCTACAAAACCTTGACCTACACCAAAAGAACCAAGAACAACAACAAAAAACAAAACTTTCCTTTCAAACAGTTTAATGCAAGACAATTTGTGCAGATTGATTTTTTATGACTGTAATTCCAGAGCTTCTGCAAGAAAGAGCAGTCCATTTGGTCCTGCTGGCCATTCAAAAATGATTTGATTGTGTTTGGTACATAAAAGACCTTCATGATAACTCACACTTGCACAAATGGTATGCATGTGTGTGTGTGTGTGTGTGTGTGTGTGTTGTGTGTGTGTGTGTGTGTGTGAGACAATGACCAGTGGTCTGCTTACTGTTGGAGATGATGACTTCAGAGAGGACTGATGCTGTGTGAGTCTGCTGCTGTGGTCCATTCCTCTCCCCAGGCTTCAGTGAGAAAAACAGACACACACACAGACTATATACTGTTGAAAATGAGACTGTGCATGCCACCATTACCACCCACACATACATATACACAGGCACACATGCAGAAATCTATTAGTCAGATGGTAAACAGCAAAGTGCAGAGATGGACAAACAGAGCTACTGAAGGCCCACACATAGCAACGATAACCTCATCACATGAACCTCATCAGGGTTTATGCCCAGTCACATCAAAAAACACACTCTTTGTCACCAAGCCCCGGAAAACATGTTTGTCATACTGCCCTTTGAGGATTATGTGCTCCCAAACATGCAGGTCCAAGGATAATTATTCTGCACATCAATAGTCACCATTCATTATCCATTGTAGCAACTCATCATCCGGAAGTGATCTAAATGTGACCGCGGGATCCCATCACAGAATATTTAAAAGCAAAAGCGGGGGAGTCCAGGGCAGTATTCTGTTGTGAAGGGCTAATGCATTCACACCCACACAGATTGACTCACCCTGACAAAAGAGTCTGTGTTGTCTATTCTAGGCAGCTGGGCAGGATGGCGAAACTTGGAATCCTTTGTAGGCTGAAAGAAAAGTCCGTCTTTGTCCAGTTTTTACGGAGTGTGTTTTACCATACGCCTTTGCACGGCCGGTCAGGCATTCAACGTTGCATCAAGGCTAGGGAAAGTTTGCAGAGATTAGCACTGTTATTGCAAATGTTCAGCCCACTAACATGTTGATCAAGTCTTTTTTGAAATGCGGGCCTTGTCTCTGAAACTTTCTTTACAGACTGCGACTGTTTATACTTGAGAGCTGCCCAAAGAGGCAATGGTGAAGGAATAAGGCCTGTTAGCAATACAGTGACTATAAATCAAAGAATTACTACTTTGCCTTAAAGGTAGTTAAAAGCACATTGACGTTTTGTTCTTCTTAGTGTTTAAATCAGACTTAGAGCCAAATGGGATGATGGATTGCTGAGACAGTCAGTAGAGATAAACAGAAAATAAAATGAAAACAAATAAAGGTTTGTTTCCTCTGACAAATATAAGAACACCTTTGATTATATAATCATCTGTATTTCATGTTAGATATCATGTTCTTCTCCACAAACATTACATTTATATGTGAGAGTTAATCTCCTCTTCTCCTTAGGAAGATTTTCCATAACATTTATAGCATAGCTCCAAGGATTTGGTCTATTTCTGCCATAAGAGGATTATGGGGGTTTGACTTAAGATCTGTCACTTTATCCCAGATGTGTCAGTGTAACAGAGGTCAGGGCTTTGCAGATGGATTGCATTTAGTCAGGTTGTACCACACAAATAATTTTTTGACAGATGCAGGTATGAGTGCTGTTTTAACTACAACAATAAAAGGCCTCTTCCCAAACACCATTTTCATTTACAGTGCCTTGCTAAAGAATTGAACCTTTCACATCCTTCCACATTTTCTCATTTTGTTACGATCATGCACCTTAATGTATTTTAGGTGGGATTTAATACGATAGACCCACACAAAGTAGTGAATAAATCTGAAGTGAAAAAAGGATAGATGGTTTTCAAAATGTTTTACTGACACAAATCTGACTGTTGTACAGATGTATTCAGAATCCCTTATTCAATACTTTACTAAACAAACTTTTGGTGCAGGTACATCCCCAAATCTTTAGGGGTATGTTTTTTACCAGCTTTGCATATCTAGAAACTGAAAGTTTCTCTCGTCCATTAACACCAGATTTACAGAGTGTAGTAATTGTCCTCTCGGCACATTCTCTTACCTGAGCTAAGGATCTCTGTAGCTCCTCCAGAGCTATCATAGGCCACTTGGTTGCTTCAAAGGTTAATTTTTGTCCAGCCAGTCAGCAACCATGTCTAGGTAGGTCTGCGATTGTGTCATATTCTTTCCATTTTAGCATGGTTGACTAAATAGTGCTCTGTGAAATGTTCCAAATTTGTCTCATTGCATTATCACATAACTTTTTATGGACTCTGTTTAATAATCGGTAGACTTCTGAAGGCAAATGGTCCCTCTGGATTTTAATTCTGGGTTATAGAGTAAAGGAAGTTTAACACAAACAATATTCATTTATAAAAATTTTTAGAAAACCATCTATCCGTTTCCCCTCACTACAAAATTGTGCACGACTTTGAGTTGGTCTAACACATAAAATGCAAAAATGCTCAATTTGTATGAATACTTTTTACATGGCACTGTACCTGAAGAACAGGCATGTTCTCATTCAGCTGAATTTAAGGTCCATTCATTGCTGCTGGGACGTGAGAAGCTTCTGACCTAAGAAAAGGTCAAGGTCTCTGGAGCCAAAAGAGCAGCTCAATGCAAATGTTCAGCTTCCTGTAGCTGTCTTCTTCACAACACTGTCCTCTCTGTGTTGACACTTACTTATTGTAAGTCCAAAACTTCCCCTTTCCCGCTTGTCTTGAATGCATTAATAGATAGGGAGTATCCTAGCTGCCAATCAAAATAAGCCTTTTGCACGCTGCAGGGCAGAGATTGTTTCAGTAGCACTGAAGCATCCTGTTTAGTTATTCAATTATCGTAAAGCACCGTTTCCCCAAAACAAGTTCAGTGAGTTATAGAGAAATCAATTTTGCATAAAGAATGCAGATATGTGCCAAATTTGAAACATTGCTGATTTTGTGTCTTTTGGACTATTTTTGCATATTACTGTAAATTAGCAAGTGGCTAAAATGAGAACAGTTTGATAGCTCAAAGAAGCATTTCTGAGCACAGGGAGAAGAAAAGACAAAATTGAGACAGAGAAAGAAAAGAAGTGAATTACAACTCAGATAAATTTAATTGCTAATACATCTTCATAATAGATATGTTTTGCCAGGACGTTCTGCAAATTTCTTTCTTCAGATTCGATTAGCTTAATCCAATACCGCTCTGAGCAGCGAGCATTTTTCATTGTGTTCTCTGTAAGTTACACACAAGAAGAGAAGAAGCATTGGGCGACTTGAGACAGTCTGAACAGGTGTGCATGTCTGTGCACCACAGGTGTCTATACACATTTGTCACTGCGTAAAGTACGTCTACTGAATGTGTGCTTCTCTGTTGTCTTCTGTGTGCTTGGTGTTTTCCAAAGAAACACGTCTGGCTGTCACAACACATTTAGAAGCTTTCATCCACCAGGAAATGTTTGGTTACTCTGTCAAGCCAGTTTGGCACAGCGCCCATGTTGGAAATAAATGTATAGCTCATGAGCACCTTTGTGATTGGGTATCTAAAGGACTGTTTAAGTAGGCCATTTCAGCAGTGGTGTTGATCTACTGATTTTCAATCAGCTGTTTCTAGCAGATACAACGGGTCTCAACAGTCCCTGCTGTAAGTGTATCTGCTGGTCCACGGCTAAACTTCTGTTTTGTTTAGGCATTTGGCAGATGCTTTCATCCAAAGTGACATACAAATGAGGATCTAACAATGGAGTCAATAGCAAAGCTAACAATAAGGTACTTAAAAGGAAGACCAGAAGTCAGGTTTTGTCAGAGGTGAAAAGGGTGACAGTGTAGAAATAGAGTGCAGACATAGAGGTATAGTAAGTGCAGACAGAGATGCAGTAGAGGGGTAGGGAAGCACAGGGTAAGTGATAGGGTAGGAATTTCACAGTGAGAAATGCTAAACCTCTAACAGTAACTTTATAAATGACCAAAATAGCTTAATTCATTAAAGGATAGAACAGTTTTACACCCACCAAAGATAGGAAACTATATTTCTTTCTAATTCTCAAAACCTTTGTAAAGCGATAGTTTGCACATGAAATGACGCTGCCTAACCAATGCTGTTTCTATGCACTATGTCAGTTTGCCCACATTTACATGACTTATTGCTTGTATTTAGAGAAAAAAACAGTCAATTATATGTATGTTCAAGAAAATTACAGCCAGGCTTCTATGGCAGTTGGAAGACCCTGTGTCAGTTTTGGATGTCACTGTTACATTTCACCTTAGCAATGGTGTGTTCAGAGTGATGTACAGTGCTAGAGTTCCTTAGAAACACAGCTTTTTGTATGTAAGCCTTTATGTTCCATTACAATCCCGTCTGACCAGAGCACCACCTTCTACCTGTTCGCTGAGTCCCATGCAAGGCTATGAGGAAACTGCAAATTTGATTTTCTATGACTTTGTTTCAACAATGGACTTGTCCTGGCTGGGAGTGTCAGTTAAGGTGAACAGTCATGTCTTGTTATTTTTGTAGTTGTGCCATACACTTTTAATTTCCAAAGGATGAATGGGATAGGGTCTTCTTAGATGTTCAAAGCTTGGTTTATTATTTTATAACTTAACCTTGCTTTAAACTACTCAACTTTATCTCAATGCAAGCGAGTGTCCACTGTTGCTACATGCTCCTCCAGGATGAATGAATGCTTAAAGTCACTGACTCGATCCAATCTGTTGGGTCTCCTTAGATAGAAAAACTTTTTAACCAGTTTGAATAATAAACTGAATCCAACTGCACTGTTTGACAGTTAGGATTAATTGGAATGTATGTACCCGACTTGAAATCTGTATGATTCGATTGAACTGACTTTGTAAAGTGCCTTGAGACGACGTGTGTTGTGAATTGGTGCTATATAAATAAAACTGAATTGAATAGGCTGCACGGTGACACAGTTGGTAGCACTGTTGCCTTGCAGCAAGAAGGTCCTCGGTTCAATTCCCGGCCGGGGGTCTTTCTACATGGAGCTTGCATGTTCTCCCCGTGCATGCGTGGGTTCTTACCGAATACTCCGGCTTCCTCCCTCAGTCCAAAGACATGCCTGTTAGGTTAATTGGTCTCTCTAAATTGCCCTTGGGTGTGTATGAGTCTGTGCATGGTTGTTTGTGTGTTGCCCTGCGATGGACTGGCGACCTGTCCAGGTTGTACCCCGCCTCCTGCTCGAGGACTGCTGGAGTTGGGCACCAGCTTCCCCGCGACCCACTATGGAGAAAGCGGTTTAGAAACTGACTGACTAAATTGAATCTCTAACCTGCCTGTTGCGTTCCTTAATTTTAATTATGCTGTTTGTGCATTAATGCTGTCTAACAAACCTGGGAAGCTTTCACAGAGCAACCATAGTAGGTAGAATTACACGTAGTTTAACTCTTTTTACTAATTAGATGATATTTGGCACTCATTAACTGCGCTGGATTGTATTTAGAGGCCTGAATTCAAATGCATGGCTCACTTTTCAGATATTTAATGGTGAAAAACTTTGATAGTATTCATAGTTGATAGTTTTCAACTGTCACATAAAATTCTAATGAAATGCATTGTGGTTATAATGAAAATTGAATGAACAGCATTTTTAGATGGAACAGATGAGTAGCACAATGTTGGTGAATGAGGACCATAAAGTTTTGCCACTTAGCTATTAAAACAACCAGCTGTATGAGCACATGAGATCCAGTGTGATCTGAATTCTGCATGGAACGACTCAGAAGGTTCTGTGTGGTCTGATGCCTCTCTGTTGTGACACAAATCTTTAAAGTAGGATAAATTTATACCAACCATTTCTTTTTGTGCTGCAGTGTGTATCTCAATAACCCACAAAACATATACACTGACTTCATTCTGTAATTATTTGTCTGCTAGAAAGCTCACAGATGAGAAGCACATGGGTTTTATTTAATGTCCTGAAATACCTCCTTTCAGCTGACTTGTGATTGAATTAAGCCATACATTTGTCTATATTTCCTTACGTTGTGGATGAAAAGTAATATGTTACCACTCTTATGACTTAATATACATGCTGACAGCTGTTGGAGTGTTTGGTTAAAAAATGCATACTATTATTAATATATTTTGTATTTTGGTTACAACTCGAATGGTAGTTTGATAGTAGATCTTAAGTGTCGCAGTAAAGACCTGCTCATACTTTCAGATGAATTAGAATTTCGTTTTGGGGAACAAAATGAGAATCCATTGTAAACAGTGAGAATCATACAATGACAGTTGGGGTTCTTTTCCAGAATGTGTTAGGAGAGTATTGATTACAATCAATTATATCCAATCCCACAGTTCACTGGCCATGATCCACACAATACTTTTTATAGTCAAACATCGTTTACTCACTTTTCTGATGTTAGACTTCCAGACAAACAGACCCTGAGCAGACACAAGAACACTTACACAACACACTATGCTACAAAAATCTCTTTATTCGAATGACACAAATAAAGACGTTACAAATAAACAGCATTCAATCATCTCTGAACCTCACTTTTAAAGATATGGTTCAATAATTTGATTTTAGGCATTAAAATTTTGAAAGCTGAGACAAACAAGATGTTTCACCTTTTTCATTCGCCTTCCTGCCTAAATATCAATAAAAAAGTTGTATGCATCTTCAGAATACTGTAATACAACAGTGTCTTTAGTCAGAAGCTTTTTCAGATCAGCTGTAATACTGGCTGTTGTAGGAAATCCTTCCTGCTCAGATTAACATTTAAATGATGAAAGCTTAATCTTTAGTGTCATATGCTTATTATTGCCATAACTCTAGGAAACATTTGGAGCCACATGCAGAAATAGGCTCAGACTTTAATCTTAAAATGGTAAAAAAAAAAAACAAAAAACATTTTTACAACAAAACTCCAAACTCCATGCAGAAAGACCCCTAGCCTGAAGTCAAACCCAGGACCTTCTTGCTGCAAGGCAACAGTGCTACCAACTGCACCTCTGTGTAAAATAATATATATATATATTCCATCTTTTCTCTATGTTAACAGGTTTTAGGTAGTAAGGATCAAAATGACTGACCTATTTTTTATAAATAATGAGCCAGACTTGTATTGTTCACACTTGAAAACTTTGGCCTAAGGGCAGAGAAAATATTGCTTCTTCTAATCCTCTGATAAGATTCTAAAATGCTTTCACAGCAAAATGAGTTCACAGCTCTTAAGGGAAACAAGACTGGCGTTAGCATCTGAGTCGAAACTTCCCACTCGGCAGTTCAGTTAGAGAAACATTCATTTATTTATTAGTGGCAGAGGTACATAGTAGGTATAGCCTAGTTTAGGAAACTCTGAACTCCTTATAAACAGTTAATTTCAATAGACTTAATGCAAATGCATATTTGATGGAACAGAACTCGTAAACTTTTTATACCCCCCTACCTGTTATTTTTACTTCTTTTGGAGGGGCCTAAGGTTTGGTTTTATTCACAAAATCTTAAATTGTCCCAAAATATTTCTCAACTGCATGTTTGAGACCTTTTGAGAGACACATCTTCTGGTGCCAATATCTAAATTTATTATATACAAAGCTGGGTAGATGTTTCATAAACTGGACCAAAGTGCAAATTGTCATCAAACTACTAGCCTCTCTAACTTAGGAGTGCTGCCACCTGAATTTGTGCCTCTTTAAGATGCACTTTCACTTTAAACAGACTCATTTCTTGATACCACATTTATTGGATTTGGACTCAAATTCAACCACATACACTGATTAGTTGATGATAATCAATTGGATTAGTGCGAGCCTGGTCTGTGATGTTGAGGAAGCTATGAGGTGTGGTTTGAAGTGAGGCCGGTTATCACTTGTGCGCTTGTCACATGTTTCACAACGTGCATGAATCAGCTTAAAAAATTAAATAAGTTTAAGATTTAATTAAAGCTTAAAAATCAGGGAGAGAAAAACTTCAGTTGTGACATAATTTCAGAACTGGTACACTTGGTGAGATAGATGAGGCACTAATAGAAATTTTAATGTCTTACTTTGAGCTGCAACATTTAACTGTAATTATTTAACTTTATCTTGTACAGTATATAAGATTCACATGACATAGCAATTCAGAAAACCTGACCTTCTTATGTTTGTAATGCCACCAAGTCCTCTCTTAATCATAATTATAATGTCTGACAGCCTCCCTTACTGTCCACCAGTGGTTTCGAGGATTGCTGCCACGACAGGCACCAACAACCTTGCGACCACAGCTCAGGTAAGCCGCCTCGGCAATGGAGGTGCGGAACATGGCCCACTCGAACTCAATGTCCCCCTACTCCCCCGGAAGGGGTTTGAAGCTCTCCCGCAGGTGGGAGGTGAAGCTCCACCTCACGGGAGACTCTGCCAGTACTTCCCAGCAGACCCTCAAGATTTATTCGGGTCTGCCAGGTCTGACCGGCATGCTCCCCCACCATCCCCCCACCCGTAGGCAGAGGGAGGCTGCCGTCTCGTTCACCAGGGTGAACCCCAACGTATAGGCGACAAGATAGGGGGCAACAAGTATACTCACCCCAGCTCGGCGCCTCTCACCAAGGGCAACTCCAGAGTGGAAGAGTGTCCAACCCCTCTCAAGGAGACTGGTTCCAGAGCCAGAGCTGTGCGTCGATGTGAGCCTGGCTATTTCTATTCAGGTTTTGCGATCATTAATTTCTGTACACCTCTCTAAGGTCTAGGATGGACTTTAACGGGGCTATTGCCACATCCCACTTGTTTTCCTTCTTCAGCAGTTTTGTTGCAAAATTACCAAAGTGTTTGGAGTCACTGACCAAATTTTGGACGTGCTTCTGCCATTGGACAGATGGCCTCACATTTAACTCTACAATACTTTGTTAGAGAAATTCCTTGTTGACCCAGTAACCACAAGTTTCCCAGGTCCTGTGACTTCAATGCATACCCAAGTCATAACACTTCCTCCTCAGTGTTAGATGTGTTGCACTGATATCTTGTGCTGTGTTTTTTGCAAAATTGGCTGCTGTGAATCATTGTAAAAACATCTTTGTTTTGGACACATCTGTCCAACAGGCTATCCCAGAAATCTGGTCCATTCACAAGCAACTTTGCAAGCCTGAGCTCTACGGCCAGGCTTTCTACTGATTGCCCTGCTGGGTGTATTGCTCTCTCTTTGGTTAGTGTAAGGTCAAACCTTAGGGGAGAGTTTGCGATAACCAATGCTGGGAACTCTGGCAACCTAAACATTTTACAGTCATGTTCAATAAATAAAGCGATTACTCAAAAGTTTACTTATTTCTGTAATTCAGTTCACATTTGAAACACATTATATAGATTAGTTTTACAAAGGCAGATGTTTTCAAGCCATTATTTCTGTTAAATATGATGATTTCCGGCTTACAGTTAATGAAAACACGTTTAAGATTAGAATATTACATCAGACCAATAAAAAACAAATTAATACTTAAATGTGGGCTTAATGTTTGGAAACATTCTTTTCCCATGAGTGTCTGATATTTACAGTATTAAACACAAACTGTATGAGCCTAAGCCTTAAATAAACATACTCATTGAGAAAGGGAACAAAAGGCTGGCGTAGCACAAACAGTCTGGCTCTTCTTTGCTTGTGACAACCTTAAATCCTGTGTTTTTTGCCACAAACCCAACCCACCTAGCTGTGTGGCCAAAGTTCACAAAAAGACCCTAAGGTGTTTTCTCATTGAGCCAACCAACATACAATAAAGCTTGTGTTTCTGCTTCGCCACTGCCGTTTTGGTTTGGGTCAAAGTGCTGGCCATCTTTGCTCCCTGTCCAGCAAACAGTTGACACATCATGATGAGTGAAAGGTGTGCAGATTTGTGGTGAACCCAGTGGGAGTGGTGGTACGTGACAGAGAGATCTGTTTAGACTGCGAGTATCTTTCATGGCAACCTAATTGAAGGATGTTTTAATGTTGTCAGAAGAAGGCAGGTTGGAATAATTATAGCTATTTGTTTACACACCAGACTCCCCGATTGCTTTTTAATGGCTACAGTCTGTGTATTACATCTAAGTGCCCTGGTGAATTTAGCTTTCATTACTGAGTGGAAAATATTCATGCGCCTCTTTCTTTTTTCTTTTCTTTGTTTTTCTCGTTTTCCGATCTAAGTTACATGACATGATTTTATCTGTCAATAATCCTCACTCAAGGACAGATGTCTGTTTTATTATGACTCTATCCAGAGAATAAAATTGCTTTTGCGTTTAATTTCTGTAAAAATTTCATAAACCAAACAGAAGTGTAAAGTGTATTCCTAACCCTTGAACATCAATTTCAGTTGATTTAAAAGATTTGTCTTTGGATATTTTGAAAATTTTCATATTTTCTCCTCTTTTCATGTCTTTTCTTAAAATCCCAACATTTCTTCAGTGTTTACAATTTTAACTACTGATATATACAGCAGTAAAAGTCTTAAGTCATCCCAAAGTCTTTATAGATAAAGCCTTTTGACAGTACTGTGCACGTTTTTGTTTTTAGGTCTTTGCTTTACATGTTAAGAAAATATTCCACTTTTTTGTGTGTCTACCACAAATAACAGGGAGAGCAGGTGAATTGGTAAAGTTTTATTCAATGACTTGCCAAAAACTCACACCCTTTTACAAAGATAGACTTCAGTGTCTCTTATTTGGATTTTATGTGAAATACCAACATAAAGTAGTAAAATGACAATAACTAATCTAGGAACTGTGGTGTACATTGGAATTCAGCCCATCTGACTGAACATTTTAAAGAACCACTTTTTTTGCTACTATTACAAGTCTTTTGTGGTGTGTCTTTGCTTATCCGATAAAACTGTTTCCCATTGTTAATTGTAAAAAAGCTCAAGCTCAATCAGACTAGATGAAGAGCTATATTTCACGATGTACGTCTGGAGTTTGACTGCCCTATGCTATCACACAAGAATGCTTTGACCTAAACTAATCCACTGAAGATCAGTTTTGGTCTCATCTGCCCAAAAAACCCTCTTCATGTTTGTGGCATCCCTGACCTGGATTGTGGCAAGTTGCTGAAGGAACTTCTTGTGGTCTTTTATTAGCAATGACAAATTTTTTTGTTGCACATGTGCAATAAGTGTCTTGTCAACAGATTTTTCATTCAGAGCTGTGGATCTCTGTAGCACATCTATAGTTACAATGGGTCTTGTAGCTGCTTCTCTGTCTAATGGTCACCTTGCTAGCCCCATCAGTTTAGGTTGAGGGCCATGTCTTAGTAGGTCTGCATCTGTGCCATACAGTTTCCATTTTTGAACAATGGCTTGAACTGTACGGCATGACATGTTCAAGACTTGGCATTTTGTTTTATAACCTTACCCTGCTTTAAACTTCTCAACAACCTTACCCCAGAGTTCTCTGCTGTGTTCCTTGCCTTTTTTATGATGCTGGGCAGTTTGCTGTTATAATAAGACAACATATGAAAAACGTCTGCATGTGCAAAATAAATAGATGTTTAATCAACATGTCACCTTCTAAAAATGGCCAGTTTATTCATTGTGAGATAAGTTTTGCCCGACCCTCTCTGGGGCTGGGTCAGGGGTCACATCTCTAAAGGGAATTTAAAGATGCCGACCACTTCTTATGGTGTCCGTCTTCACTTTAGCCTCCAGGGTAGAAACTTCCTGTTTGCCGAATTAAAAACAAAAGCTGCCCTGTTATCAGGCTTTGTTCCCACCTAGCACATCTTGGGGAGTCATGAAGTTGAGGTAACGGAGGGGTGAGGGGCAGGTCTTACAATCTGCAGCTGCTGCGGGGGGTCAGTTCAGCAGGAATGGACATTCTTTTTTATTAGCATTCTCTCTGTAGTTCCTTATAGAGCACTGATTAGCTGGATGTGGGAGGAGAGGGAAATTGGGAGGAAGCTGTTCTAATGCCCCCTTTACAGATACGATGACACAAATTGATCTGAGTGTGGACAATGGATCTTTACATTACAAAATGCATAATAAAGATCTTAAAACATGCATTATAAAACATGCATAATAAGAACGATATATGTATATTTACACTACTCAGAAAAAGTTTGGGATATTTGGCTTTTGCGTGACATTTATGGAAAATGTAAAAAGCTCCAGTGATAATATATCATGAAAGTAGGGGATTTAGATAGAGGCATACAATGGTGATTTCCTAATTTCAAAGAATTTATTGACACAAAAGCCAACAACGGTGGTGGATATACCACAGAAAAAATGTCAGTATCTCCGTAACTTGTCATGTGGCCTTGAGCAACAATTACAGCTTGACAACGACGTCTCATGCTCCACACAAGTCGACTTATTGTCTGGTGAGGCATTGCATCCCACAGCTTGAAGAGCTGCCCTCAGGTCATTTAGGTTCTGGGGTTCAGAGATACGAGCTTCTAGACGGCGACTCAGTTGATCCCATAGGTTTTCTGTGTGATTTAGGTCTGGAGAAAGTGCAGGCCACTCCATTCGAGATACCCCAGTCTCCAGCAGCTGTTACCAAATGATGCGACCTTGATGAGCTGGAGCAGTGCCATCCATGAAGTTGAAATTTGGCTTGTGTTGTTCATGCAGGGGTAAAATGACTGGATTAATGATGTTACTGAGGTAGTATGGGCTTGTCACTGTACCATTCACAAAGTGAAGTTCTGTATTGACACCTTCCCACAATGTAACACCACCACCACCACCAAAGGCTGGTCTGGTGACAACAGTGGCTGATGCATAGTGCTCTCCTTGACGTCTCCAACATCGTTTCTGCTCAGTGTGGATCGACTTTCATCAGAGAACAGCACTGAGACAACGGTTTCGAATAGTCTGATGTGACAGTTGGGTGCCTCTCACCTCCCTTATATGTGCCTGGAGCTGATTGGCATTCATCATGTGGTTCCACAGGGCACTGCGTGCAATAAAGTGGTCAGTAGTGTGGGAGGTGGCCAGAGGACGTCCACTTCTATGCTTTTCTGTGAATCTTCCACTCTCTGTATCTCTGTTGAAACCTGCTGATGACACTCTGAGCTTAGTGGCCACTTCCATCAGAGAACATCCTGTTTGAAGCCTTGGTTTGAAGCCAATGGTGAGCTACTGTTGATCAATTGTTAAGATTCCTCTTGGTCTTATGATGTTAAAATGTGAACAGCATGATGAGGAGGACTTTTTTAATACCAAATGAACCAGAAAATGTATTGGTCGATTCATGGATGAAACACCTGTTATAAATTTTGCCGTTTAGCTCCTTGTTAAAGAACAGCAAATTGTGCAAAAAGTACTGTAACACTGAACAGTTGGACATGTGCATTAAAGAGTCTATGTATTGTCACATCCTGTAATTTGACTCGATCTATCCATCCATCCATCCATACTGTGGATGGTGTTGGACACACACACACACACACACACACACACACACACACACACATATATATATATATATATATATATATAATATATATATATATATATATATATATATATATATATATATATATATATATATTAGCTTTTAAATAAAAATTTGATCTTGAAACAAAATCGACAGATACCATAAGATCTGTGGAGGAGCATGCACAGCCGCACACAAACACATTCACATTGCACAGAGGCACAGAGTTTTAATTACATTAATATGCAAAGTCTGTCATTAGTAGGCCTGCAGTTCTCAATGAAGCTGTAATGATACTGGCATTAATCTTTAATTAAAGGGCAATAAAGTACTATTTGGCAGCATTACAAAACCACAGGAATAAAGGGATGTATATAACAAGTTGTCACTGACAACAAATCAAATTCAATATTTTTGTTATGCAACCAATTGACATCAAAAGACCTTGACCTTGACCAAAGTCATCCTGATTACAGAGGTTTCAAATAAGTTGTATATGCATGAACTCTCTCAGATACTGAAAGCATGTAACACTGGATGTTTCATTGGAATTCTTTTAGTAAATCGTATTATGTATGCAGATGATCTTGTGGTTTTTAGTCCAACAAGTGCAGGTCTTCAATAGCTGTTCTTTACTATGCATGGTGTAGAGCATGATATCAAGTACAATGCCTGTAAGAGTGCTGCTTTGATCTGTTGAACAAGAGGATAAGAGGACATATTTCCAGAATTCAAACTGTCAGATAATATAGTTTTTGTCAGTAAGAAAATGAAATATGTTGGTCATTTTGTTACAGAAGACCTGACAGATAATGATATTAGCAGGCAGTGTTGAATGCTCAGGCCAGCGTTCTCTCAGGAAAATTTAATGGGTGCTCAGATTAGAGGAAACATTTTGCTTTTTAAAGCATACTGCATGCCACCATATACTGCACACATGGTCAGATTATAAAAAGATAATGCATATCATAGCCTATGATGATGCTTTGAGAATACTTCTGAAAAGACCAAGATGAGGCAGCTCAAGTTAAGTGTTTGTGACAAATGGAGTTAGACCTCTGCAGGCTATGCTTAGAAACTTTTTGTATACGCTTATATACCATTCTGAGAATAAAATTATCTGAGAATAAAATTATCATGGTCTTAGTAAACCCACGGTAGAGCTCTGCGCGATATTATTCTCAGTTGTGGAGTTGTCTTTTATTAAATTTTATGTAATTGCTTTTGATGATTGAAGATGTGTATTTGTGTTGTTTGGCTGTTTGTTATCCTGTTTTTTTAGCTGGACCTTGAGTTTGAAATAAAATAAAAATCTAAATAGTAATCATATATAACTTACGGGCCTAATGTGGTCCAACCATGCACCCATTTTACATGGGCAACATCATATTCCAGGAGTTTTACATGCACATCACATAAAATTTATGGGCTTTACATGCGCATCACATGTATTCCCATGAGTTTTACATGGAAATCTACATGTGTTTCACGTTATCCCAAGAACATCTGCATTAAAGGTAATTTCATTGGTGTCAAATTACATCTCATGCAACTGCTGCATTCACATTTTGTGATATTTTCTAATATTTAATTTGCTTGTGTAAAACATTTATAATGTATTTTTTCCATACAATAACCAAAGGGTTTTATGTGAAAATAAATTATCAAACCGTCATATGGGTCACTTTCACTTTTGTCTGCTCAGTAAACATCAAAAGTTGACCACAGGCTACCAGTCCTGATCAAGGTGTAAGCGAATTGGGGCACAACTATAGTGGGGATAGAATTTATCCGTGATGTACAGAATAAACAACCAAGTCATAGCAGAAATAAACAACATAAACCAATGTCTTTGTCTCTTCGAGCATTGCCCAGTCTGGCCTTATGGGGGAGTTTGCTGGTGTTTAATCCACTTCCCAAACTGTGGCCTTTTTCTGTTTAGTTTTAGTATCAACTATCTTTTGAGCAGATTTTACATGGCAACATTAATGTTTATTTTTACTTTTGGTCTGATAATAGTTTACGCAAGGAAAGTTTGTTTGTATAGCAGCATTCATACACAGGACAAGTCAAAGTGCTTTACAGGAAAATAACATTGACAAAACTGTAAAAACACCAAATGCATTAAAAACTTAAAATAAACAAAAAAAAAATATGAAAAAAGAAATAAACATTAAAATGATCAATTTATGCTAATAAAAAACAGTCTCTAGTCGGATTAAGGGAATGCTGCAGTACACACTTTATTTTTATTTAGGGGGAGCATTGGGGAGAATTGAGTGCCAAAGTTTGCCCAGGTGAGAATGCAAGATGCCAGCAGGAACAAGGCATGCAGTGACATTGAGATGCTAAAGCTGTAGCTTGTTTACACAAGTTTCCCCCTAAAAACCTCCACTTAGACAGACAATGGTCACAATGTAGCCCTCATCTGAGAGGAGGCTGGTTTGACAAGGCGAGCACTCAGCTGGGGCTCTCTGGTTTGCTCTGGAGAGTGGCTGTTTACATCAGTGGAAGAAAGCATTGTTTTAACCTACAGGGGCCATTAAACACAAAGAGCTTATGGAGACAATAAAAATGAAAAAAAATTATACCTTTAAAACAGCTTCTAGTTTTTTTAAAGAAATAAATCAATAAATAAAATAACTGCTAATTCTAGATAAAGTGAATACAACTCTTCAAAAGCTACCTATAATATTTTGCTCAGGTTTTATTTTGAGCCATGGAAAGAAAAGAACATTTTGTGAAATAACAGTAAATTATCAATGTTTATTGATTTTTTTCCATATCAAGTGAATTCCTTCTTAGCAAGTGCATTGTAGAATTAGTGTTTTGGGTATTATAAATTTGAATGTTTTAGAAATAATAGAAAAAGTTTAATCTACACCCAAAACATCTTGAAATTTATTTCAGTACAGGCCGTATAGTATAACTCTTCAAATATACCTTTATTTATGGTAGCAAATTAGGTCAAAATGCACCTCAAACAGATACAAATATAGAAAAATATAGACATTATAATTTTTTGTTTTCCTGTTTCATTCTACTTTTTGTCATCCATGAGCTTTCTTCATACATAGCACAAAACTGACACACGGGGCTCAAAGCTCCTTCAGTGTAAATTAACTTCGGCTAATGAGCTGCTCAATGTGACAAGAGGCGGCTGTGATCGATGCCCCCTCTGAATTGATGTGCTCTGCCAACGGAGGACACTGATCCACCGTTGATGAAGTAGCCTCCTGAAGTCTGCCGGATCACTGCCGTTTCATATTAAACCTAAGATAAACTGAAAAAGTATACAATCTAGTAGAACAGGTTAGTGAGTGATGCAGTTAAAGATTATCATGAAGGGCAATAGTTAATCAGGGAGATTTTAAAGACTTTTAAAATATGATTTAACTATTTGTTTTCAAAGCGATATGCACAGGCATGACTAAAAATAGATTCATCATAATATATGTTGCATTGTACTAAAATGTTTTGACATTTACAGTTAGTTGTGGCTCCAAGGTCATCTGCATCAGATTAAGAGTTAGCCAGAACATGGATGATCTTTTCAGGGTTTGTTGAGGTCTTCTTGTTGTCATAATCTGCCTGTGTTTGGAGTTTTGAGTTTGCGTTCTCTTTACGTTCTCTGCTCTGCCAGGTTCTTCACTTGCTTTATTTCAGTTCATTTGGGCTTATTAGATTCATTCTGGTGTTTAGGGTTTTGTCACTTCCCCGGATGCCCATGTTAGATGTTCTAGTTTGTATTTCCTTATAGATCTGGTTCCTCTCTGTTTATGGTCTTTTGGCAGTCTCGTTGTTTACTTATTTCAGGTTATTTAGATGTTTTCTGTTACCTCCCTGCATTCCCTGCTCATTAGTGTTAATTTTACCACCCACCTTCAGTTGCCTCCATTCCTTCTTCCACCAGCTGCACCTGATTCTCTCCTCGATTAGCTTCCTCAGTTCATTGGTCCATTATCCACTTCCCTCAGTACTTATACTCTCTAGATTTCATTGTTTGACGCTGGTTCATCCTGTTAACTACCCTGTTTGCTGCCTGCTCCATGCCAGTTATCTCCACGATCCTGTCCTGTATCAGTTTGTCTTTTTGTTATTATTATTATTATTATTATTAAAGACTACCTTACTCACTCATGGCTCCCTCACAGTTGTCTGCATTTTGGTTCAATATCCACACCCTGACACTGGGGGGCAGTGGGTTCACCATCACATGTTATAAAACATGAGAGTTTTACCAAATTTCAGAAGTAAGGTTGTGTTTGCTTACAATCATCATGAAAATGCATGGGACAATGTACAATTCTGGATGGGATGCAGTGGTAGCTGTGAGAATGCATCCATGATGTAGTGACTGTGCATATAGGTATGGCATGGCCATGAACAAATAAAATGATAGCACAACATCCTCACCAAATTGTAACATGCAACTATCCATCCACTCTCTCCCCAATAAATACTATCTCACACTCTCTCACATTTAGGCCTCTTGCACATAATATTGTCTGCGCTCACCTCTGGAGAAACACTGAGTGAAAGAGATATAGCTCCAAATTGTGCCTTAGCTTGCCATTGTAGATATCAGAAAGCATAACATTTTTCAGGTCACTTCTGATTGCAGAGGGCATCTTTCGATGTCTGTCAAGGAAAAGCCCTGACATTGTATTAACACATGCTGAGGAGGGGGAGGACTGAGCTGCCAAAGAAGACTAAGACGATGTGTTCTGGACCGTGGCACCTCGCAAAAACAAGAGTGGTGTCAGACTTTAGAGCCTTAGTGTGATCAGTTCACAGTGACTGGTGCAGAAACACACAGATAAGGGGCTGTGGAAAGAGTATTCGTCTGCCAGTTGGAAGATTGTGAGCGTCAAAGTGTCCCTGGTCAAGTTGCCTAACCACTTTAAGAGAAACGTAGGACTGGAAAAGCTCTATATAAGTTTATTCCATTTACATTTTGAATTTTATTCTCATGATTTCCTCTAATTGGAGCCTCTAAGGTATTTTCAAAGACTGTGCAAAATTGCGCTCTCAGTGGTTTTCAAGACAGTGCAGAGGAAACTCCTTCAGTGTCTTTCTCTTATACTGATGTTAAGCTGGTGTTAATGCTGATGGGGCCATAATTGTGGTAGCCTCTAAGATCATTGTGGTCTCCAGGTATTAAACATGATGAGGAGGCAAGAAAGCACATAAGTGGGGAAAAAAGCGATAACAAATACTTGGTGAATACTAAGAGCATCTAATTGCTTTCATACAGAAAGCAATCATAATATATGAGTTGTGATGTGTAAGTCATAGAAAGTTTAGCCCGGTCCTAACCCTGTGGGAATGGGACCAAAAATGAAATCTTGCATGGTGAAAAACCACCATGATGTAACAGTAAGGTTTGACTTTAGAACTACATTTTAATGTAAATCAGTGTTTAATGTTTTACATTTTAATCATGGACAAGGAACACTAAAATGAGGTCCAGAATAAAGCTTAATTTCATATCTGACATTTCATTAAATTTTCTCTTCTTCAAAAGAAATTCACTTGGTTGTTTTATGTTGTTGTTTTTCATGATTACTGTGTTTTGGTCCGGGACCCATTCCTGTGCAGTCTTGGATTTGCCTTCCACTTTTTTCTATTACTTCTTTCAACATCACATTTAAGTTATGATCTGGATGATTCAGATGTCAGTCTTTTAATGTTTGCACTTTTTTATTAACCAAAGAAAAGACAAATACACCTTTGGTAGTCAAAGCTAAACCATGTTTTTTGCTGACATAAAGTATAATCAGTAGATTGGCTTACTTTAACCTGACATAGCCTTAAACAATGTATGGATGTCTCTCTTTTTTTCTAATTTCAGCCCCAGTTGAAGAGATTAGGCCGAATCTGCATATAGTAATCATCAGAAAATTCCCCAGCTGAACATATTTGCATAACGTTATTACTTACTGGCAATGACCCAAATTAAAGATGAACCACATTACTAATAGACTTTCGGTCAAAAGTTTTAGATACACTTTCTCACTTAATGGGTCTCTTTATTTTCATGACTATTTACATTGTAGATTCTCAACAATGGCAACAAAATTCTGAATGAACACACAAGGAATTGTGTAGTAAATAAAAAGTGTGAAATAACTCTAAACATTTTTATATTTTAGATTCTTCCAAATAGCCACTATTTGCTGTGATTACTACTTTGATCTCTTAGCATTCTCTCCATGAGCTTCATGAGGTGGTCTCCTGAAACAGTTTTCCAAAGAACTTCCCAGAGGTTCATTGTAAGACTGCCAAAGGTTAATATTTCAGTCATTACAGCAAAGGGCGGCTACTTTAAGGAATCTAAAATATAAAACACATTCAATGTTATTTTACAATTTTTTGTTTGCTCAATAATTCCACGTGTTCATTCATAGATTTGATGCCTTCAGTGAAACAGTCATGTATATATGCTTTGACATTAATTAACTAAATGTTACTTATTAATATGGTTGAACCAAAAGATTTTATTTTAGTTTTTCTAACCTCTTTTAACTTTTTATTCTGGGAAGGAGGCATGGAGGAGAGAAGGTTGGTAACCTAACGAGGCCTCAAATGGAGAAAGACCAGAAGCTTCTGATATGTGTGAGTATTCAGTCCAAAGGAGGTGTTCACTCCATGAAGTCGGGTTGCTAACACAGAGGAAGCAGAGGGTGTTCTCAAGTTCTTGATTTTAGCGTTCACACTGACCATTAGTTTGGGGGTGAAATCCAGACGAAAGCCGAAATCTAGCTCCCAGGGCAGAACAGAAGTCCATCCAAACTTCAGCTATGAACTTTGGACCCCAGTAGGAAATTATTTCAATAGGTATACCATGGAGCCTAAACACATGTTGGATGAGGATTCTATCTGTAACAAAAACTGGTGGCAGTTTAGACAAGGCTATGAGATGGCAGGCTGTGGAAAAATGGTTGATTATGGTAAAGATTACTGTCCTATTGTGAGAAGATGGGAGACCAGTGACAAAGACTTTGGGAATATGAGACCAGGGAGGGCTAGGAATTGAGAGAGGCTGAAGGAGACTAGCAGGGAGCCAATAAGAACTTTTATTACAAGCACAAGTGGAGCGGGCAGAAACGTCCCTATTCAGGGATGGCCACCAGAAGTATTGTCAAAGAAGACCAATGGTTTGGCTGCTGCAAGGGTGACCAGAGAAATTGGAAGCGAGGTCTCATCGAATAACCTGGACTCGGATGGAAGCAGGAACGTAGATTTGTCCAGGTGGACCTCCTCCTGGGTGGAGTACCTGTTGTTGGGCTTTCTTGATCCTGTCTTTCAGGAGGAGCCAAGAGAGTCTTTCGACAACACATGACTGTAGGATAATAGTTGTAGGTTCTCGGGGGTCCTTATCAGGACAAAACTGTCAGAAAGGAGTACCTGGTTTGATGTTTTAGATACATGGGCAGAAAGAAATGGAGAAGTTAAACTGGGACAAGAACAGGGACCAATGGGAGTCACAGGAATTGAGATGCTTGGATGACTAAAGGTAGGTGAGATTCTTGTGGTTGGTCCAGACTACTTTAGGTTTGCTCTGTGCCCTCCAGCCAGCGCTGCCATTCTTCTAGGGCCAGTGTTATGGCCAGGAGTTTCCGAACTCCAACATCATAGTTTCTTTCAAGGGGAGAAAAATGTTTGCAGAAGTAGGCACAGGGGTGTAGTTTGCCATCTGTGGATGATCTTTGGGACAAAAAAGCTCAAACCCCCGTGTCTGATGCATCCACCTGCAAAATGAACTGAGCTGCCAGGTCAGGATTGATAAGGATGGGAGTAGAGAAGACTATGACAGACTCTGCCCCCACAACCTAGGTGTGTTAAAACCTTTGTAATGTTGTGTTGAAAACTTTTTACACTCAACATTGTCGGTGAAGAGAACTTGTGAAAAAACTTGAAAATTGCTATTTAAAGACACCATCCATATAATGTCTAAGTTTGAGCTATGTTGAAAAGAAGTATGGACAAACATTTCAATCTGACAAAGATTTTTAGATTTTCATTTGTAAAGAACTTGAAGGCTGTGAATTCGTTTGGTTTGACTTCACAATAACTCACTACTTTGCGTTCGCATTCCACCAAATCCCCAATATATACACCGAGGTTTGTGGTATTAACATACTATTGCAGGGCACTCAGCATCTACCTTTTTTTTCCTTTTCTTTGCAATCATTAAACAATAACGATAAAAAAAAGTGTGCCAACACACTTGTCTGACATGTTCAGGTCCTGTTCAGTATGCAGCACGGGTAACAACTCAATTAACCAGAAGCCCCTAGCCATCATAGCAGCAGGCTGCCTCATAATATTTCCCATAATGTTTCATCTAATTTGGAGAGTTTGACGTTTACCCCCTGCAGGACAGACAGTGACTGAAGGCGAGGGGGCACAGAGGTGCTAGTTTGTGTGTGAATAGCAATGAAGACTAAAAATCACTTCTAAAGCCTGTAGGTAAGAAAGCATCACATTTTTCAAGGCGACTTTCTTGAAACTTTGCCAGCACTCTCTACAAAATGAATCACCTTGTTGTGGTTAAATTTAACAGTCTGTAAAAAATAATATGTGAGTAATTTCTTTTTTTCTTCAGCTACTGCTAAGAGTGCAGGGATAATAAAGTGTCAACATAAAGGACTTTTTGCTTCTGGATAAAGATGATGTTTAGCAGAGTTTCCCAACTTTACCAGCTTAAAGATCCTCTACTCTAAAAAGTTTCAAGAGGCCTTTTGAGGGTCCCCGTCATTGCCATGACCCTCCGCTTACTGCTTTACACCCTTAAACGTGCACTCTCTCGTAGCTCCTAAGTGGCGATGGAGGAACCAAGCCTGTGGAACTGATGCTTTTGATCAGCGATGGGCTGGAAAAGACAGAGCAGGAAGAAGTGGAGGAGTCAGTGGAGAAAGTGGGAGAATGCTGAGGCAGCACTTGCCCTAACCCTCAGAGGGGTTGGGGGGTGGGGAAGTGAGGGGTGAGGATAAAGATGAGGAGGAAGGAGAGGAAGGGGGCTCATTTATGATTAAAAGGTAGGCCAGATAACCCTGTGAGAAGGTCCATCATTCTGCTTTAAAATAAAGGCTCTAATGGTTCCCTAGTAGGAAGGGGAGGGGAGGACACCTCTGGGGAAAAGGGAGCTCCTAAGCTGCCTTAGAGGTTTGACATGCTGACAATGTTTTGCTGTGTAAAAAATATATATGCTTGTGCAAGAAAACTGTGATCATTGCATCTTATGTTTGCAAAGTGTGAAAGTGCAAAAGGTCTTAAAGGCAAAATCACTGAATTATCAACATAAGCTAAATATGCGAAAATCACTGCTCAGCTTTGCTGATGTGCGTGGCTGCCATTGCTGCATCTCTGTTGAACACTCCTAATAAGTAGGTGATTAACGATAATGCGTCTCATTAGTCACCAGAGGTTTCTTCGTGAAATAACCGATGATGGTCAAAAGGATTCAAACTCGAGTCTGTTTCACTTACTTTCAAATAGAAAAAAAAATACATTTTAGTCAAATACCACTTCAGTGTAAACACAACAAGCTACCAAGAAAAATGTGTCCAAATGGCTCAACCTATCTAAAAGTCAGGTCAATAATGAAAATAATATATATATAAATTTTTTTAAAGTAAATGCCTCATCTTTGGAGCTTTTCAAAACAATGAATCAATCCCAATAAATTTGGGTTATCTTTTTATTAAACTGTAAGAATTTTATATATCAACCATATGCCTGGATACTTTATTTTAAAAAAATGAGTTTATTATTTTAAGACATAGAGATATGACAAAATAATAATAAATAGCATTTGGAGACAAAATAAAACACATTTAATGGGGTCCTAGGTTTAGGGAACTCACTGAAGACAGTGGCCTTTGTCTTTCTCTTTTTCTTTCAGCTTTTCCTTTTCAGAGGTCACCAAAGCGAGTCCTCTATCTTCATCAACCATATCTTTTGCATCTTCTCTCACACCCACAACCTTCATGTTTTCTTTCACTCCATCCATAAATCTCTTCTTTGGCCTTCCGCTAGGCCTAGCGGCCTGGCAGTTCCAGCCTCGGCATCATTCTAGCAATTGACTCACTATCCCTCCTCCTTACATGTCCATACCATCTCAGTCTTCCTCTGTGGCTTTACCTCCAACACATCTAAGCATGTTTCTGGGTATTTGTAACAGTGTAGTTTTTGTTTTTTTTGTGGTGTGCAAAGGAAGTTGCTTTATTTGTTGAGGCATAAGAAGTAACCAAGTTAACAAAGTTTGAGCTAAAGTCTTTAATGAAGTTTTGAGTGTTCATTATGATTCATTGTCATAAGTTAGAATGGCTTAGGTTCAGAAAAAAACGGTTGTTCTGTACCTTTCACCCTATCTAGAAATGAAATTTCTGTGTTCAAAAATGCAGATGGTAAATGTCATATTTGCATTTGAGTCACATTTGTTTCCTTTAAAAAAGACTTGTAAAAAGGGTTTGCGATATATACGTATTTTTTTAAGTAAATACCTCATAGAACGTAAGAAATAGTCATGAACCCTCTGAATTTCTAACTGAGCTCTTAAATGCTGGCTTTAGCAATTAGAATCTTTGTTTTTAAGTAAAATACATTAAAAGTGTTGTTGCCCAGCACTGAATCTTCCTTCAGGTTCAAGCTGCCAGTGCCTCTCTACAGCAGTCATTGGGCGAGAGGCAGACTACACCCTGGACTGGTTGTCAATCCATCATAGGGCAATGCAGAAACACACAGAACATTTTCCAGCAAGGAGCATTCATTCTTTAGTGTATTCTAGGTGACACCATTATTTGGTCTGGCTGTGTGTCTGTGTTTTGTGGATGGGCTTGCTGTTGACAGTAAGATAAACCCTTTTAGCATGTTCATAAATGCAGCATTTAGCATTGTCACAACAACTCCTTAGGAGAAGCCAAACCTCCATTAAACAAGGCCAATGATGCGCTACAAAGTCACAGCCCCTCAGCCTAGTGGACAACATCAGGCCCAAAGCCCCCTCTGGATAACTTACTGCCTGCGTTGTATACAGTTCTTAGTTCACAGCAACATAAGAGAGGTTTTTCTGAGTGATTTCCAGTCTGAAGTTATGGTGTTGATTAGCGCAGTGACAGCTGCCATGATTAAAATGGCTGATAGTAATAGTGCAGCATTCATGCATTGACAACTTTGCTCTGCATAGCTTTGTGAGTGGTGATGTATGACACCATTAGGGTAACCTCAGGGCCCTCGAGGACACTTATCTCCCTTGTCACGTCCTTCACACTTCCCATTTTCCCTCCAACAAAAGGACGTCTGCTTGCCAGTCTGCATGCTTATGAACTGCCAGTACATTTGTTCTTTACGTCTGTATTGCGTCTGTTTATCCATTCACTGTTCATCTTTGAGTCCTCTAATCTTTTTCATTTCGGTGAGCAAGGATCTAAAATGGATATTAAATAAGTTCCATATTACCAACTCATCTTTACCACAATTTAACGATCTGACATTGGCTGAAAACTTGTTTATGTTAAAACATTTTCTTGTTTTTTTTTTTTTTTGTGCATGCTCCAGATTGTAAGCACTAAACTAGGCATTTAAGCTAGTGTCACTGTTGTGTATTTGCGGGTCAAAGTAAATTTCTATTTTCACTGATCATTATATCTTCAAGATAGACACACCCTCTATTCTCCTTTTCCACTTTTTCCAACTGGAGAGCTTTAATATTATTTTTTTTACCAAACTGGCATTTAAGCATTTTGCAGTGTTTAAGGCACTTGGAGTGTGTAATCTTACATTTTTAACTTTAGAGAGAAAGCCTAATATTTATGACTTTATGAACGAAAGCAGCGAGTTAAACTTACTACAGGCAAAAATTACTCTTTAAGATTCTAAATGTGTACAGCGAGTTCCAAACCAAATGCTTCAAAACAAGATGCTAAGTCTTTTTTATTTCAAACATGCACAGAGATCCAGTTCTTTGCAAAAGTTGTGATACCCCTTGAACCTTTTCACAGTCACTTTCCAACCACAAATCTAGATTTATTTTACATGACAGACTGACACAAGTAGATTGTTGTAAAGTTGATTAAAGGCATACATAGTTTACTTGTTTTGCAAATGTGGTGTGCCCATTTGGTTTGATCAACCAAGTCCTGTCAGAAGTCATCTCATTGATAAACAGTGGCAGGTCGTGCATTTTACACCTGCCTTCAGTAGTGCTCCGTCTGAATCAATCCTCCCCTCAATAACTGTTTTATGGTAATAAAAACATCTTATAATGCAGAATGCACTATAAGCACTATAAGCTGTTGCATCGCAGATAAATGATTTGTATAGCCAGAATAAATGCCTTTAGTGAAGAAACAAACCCAGGGTGCACAAGTCTCGTTTTACTGCAGCAACAGATGTGACACACATAAAAAACATCAATAATAACCACATAAAACAGCAAGATTATTTAGGAAAATAGCAACATTATACTCTGCAAGAATCCAACAGTTATTTTATGCTACAAGGCCTGCAGAACTGATTGTGATCTCTTCCAGGCAAATTTCTATGACCCTGGCAACAAATGATGGCTAAAATTTGATTGGTTAAATGCTTTAACAAAAAAATATATGTCTGGAGACACCAACAAGGTGGGAAGCTTTGAAGGAAGAGAACAAACCATTTGAAATTATTCAATAAGTATTCATGGTCAAACATATTTAACATCAGCCTCTGATTCAGACATTTTTTTAGAATAGCAGAGAAGGCTTTTCAGGCCCTGACAGCCCACTGCTATTGGTAAGTAGTGTTCACTAGAGTGTAACTTAATGTCACTATAAATTCATCTGTTCATTGAAGGTCTCAACGGTTTGTTAGAGAACATTAGTAAACAAACAGCATCATGAAGACCAAGGAACACTGCAGAGTGATCAGTTATAAAGGTGTGGAGATGTTAACAGAAGGTTTAGGTTATCAAACAATATCCCAATCTTTGAACATCTTACAGAGCCCTGTTCAAACCTTCATCCAAAAATGGAAAGCGTATGGTACAACTGCAAACATACCAAGACATGGCTGTTCACATAAACTGACAGGCTGAAAAGAGAGAGCGCTAATCAGAGAAGCAGCCAATGTACAGTAACTCTGGAGGAATGTTAGAGATCCAATGCTCAGGTTGGAAAATATGCAGATAGGTCAGCTATTAGTCTAACAATTGCTAACTCTGGCTTTTATGGAAAGTGATGAGAAAAGTCCACAAGAAGTCAAGTTTAAAGCTTGTTACAGGCCATGTAGTGGGCACAGCAAACACGTGCTGTGGTCAGATGTAACGAAAACTGAAGTTTGTGTGGTAGAAAAATACCGCACATCTCCTGGAACACACCATTCTCACCATAAAACATAGTGGCAGCATTATGGGGTGAAGATGCTTTTCTTCAGCAGGTACAGAAAAGCTGGTCAGAGTTGATAGGACGACGGATAGAGATTAAAACAAGGTAATCCTGGAAAAAAGCTGTGGGAGGCTGCAAAAGACTCAAGACTGGGGCGGACTTTGACCTTCTGGGAGCACAATGTTCCTAAACATACAACAAGGGCTGCAATGGAAACATTTAGATTAAAGCATATTCATACGCTAGAATGGTCAAGTTAAAGTCCAGACCTAAACGCAATTTAAAAACTGTGACAAAACCTTGAAAACTGATGCTTACAAATGCTTGTAGAGACATACCCAAAAACACTGAAAGTGGTTCCATGAACTAAGGGTGGCTAAATATAAATTGTTGTCCTTGCATTTCAAGGTTATGCACTACTTTGTGTTGGTCTATCACATGAAGTATCAATAAAATATAATTCAGTTTGAGGTTGTAATGTAAATGTATAAATGCATTCTCAAGGCATTGCGTGGCTTGTATGGAAAAGTTTTCCTAGTGTGTTCACACGCAGTTTCTTTCATTTTGGTCTAATCTAAAAAAGGATCTTGATTTTTTTTCCTGGCATAAATATCACTAATTTATTGTGTTATTGATGTTCATCTGAGTAATCATTGTTGTCTTTCTTTTACCCTTAACTATCGTTTGGACCCATTGTCAGCTATTAAAGCCTGAAAAGAGTTATCACTCAGGATGTTGCTCAGAAGTGCTGTGATTTGTTTGTTCCTTCTTTAAGCTGTTTTAAAAATCATTGATCAGATATTTTTAACGTTGTGGTACCTCTGAAAACTACGTTTGTACCACCTAAAAAAAACTGTAATGGTCCTCTTGGATCGGCTTTTGACACTGTTGATTACAGTATTTTGATTAAAAGGCTCTGAGATGTCGCCGGTCTATCAGGTGTAGATCCAAAGTGGTTTAAACCCTATCTCTCTTGAAGAACATTCAGTGTTTTTTGCAAACCAGATCATGTCAGACTTCAAGAGCCTGCCATGTGGGGTGCCATGTCAAAAGCTGGATTAGAGCTGATCATTCATGCTTTTACTTTATCTCGTCTTGATTATTGTACCTGCCTTTTTATGTGTTTCAGTAAGAAAGATCTTGACCATCTTAAGTCAGTTCAGAATGCTGCTGCTAGGCTTTTAACCAACACACAAAAGAGAAAACACATTTTAAGATCAGATTGTGGAAGGCGTTGCCTCCATCTTTGCGCTGTATTGATTCTTTTAAGAAGCAGTTGAAGACTCATTTATTTAGACTGGCCTTTAACTAGTTTTATGATGTATGATGTTACATGGATGCTGTTTAAAATGTTATTTTATGTTTTTATATTCTCTGTTTTTATGCGTGTATTTATTGTAAAACACTTTATGGTTTATGATCTGTGAAAGTGCTATTTAAATAAAGTTTACTTACTTACTTACTTACCTGCCACTGTTATGCATTTTGCAGAATGCATAACAAACTGATTCATCTGCTGTAACTGGAAACAGATGGCTCTGTTGCTCAAAACACAAAAAACAGAGCAGGATTTGGTCATCTCAACAGTACCTCAAAAAGCCTATCTTTACCAGTCTGAAAATTGCTGTTTGTTGTACACTAAATTTCAGAATCTCAAAAGTTGCCAAAATCTTTCAACGACATACACATAATATGATCTTATACTTAGTAAGCTATGTGCAACTGCATTGTTTGTGTTTCCTAGCGAACAAATTGAAAGAAAACGTATAACACATCTTCATGTCAGTGCCTCTGGTCTGTTGTGCTGAGCTAGGAAAATGTTTGTGAGAACACCTCTGTAAACATGCACATCCCTTCGGGAGGGGTCAGCTGAGAGGTGGCTGACAACTAAAACACCCTGACCACTGATGCTGCCGTCATGTCATCGGAAGTGTAAGCCAATACTCAGTTTTCCTAACAAGTTGAACCTAGCTGGAGGCATCCTGGCATCTCAAGACTCCAAACATATGTCCACTCCCCTCTTCAAAAATACACACACTCTTATTTTTGGCGGCATGCAACCCCTTAATTATTTCTGTGGGCTGAATTTGAGACGATTAGGTTCTTGAGGTTTTGCAGAGGGCATGGAGTCAAGATACCAAGGAACAGCAAGAAAGAAACACCGAAGGCGACAGGATATTTAAGGGAAGACGGGGTGGATCAAGATTTAGAGGGTAGACACACATGTTCCTATCTCTACAAACTGCTGTCCCTGTCTCTCTTGAGCCCTTCTGTCTTGTCCTCTGGTGGCCACACCACTGCAGCTAATGAGAAAAACAGACACCAGTTTGAGCTCTGTCTTATCCTGAGACTGATAATGTTTGAAATGGAGGCTTCTAAAGACTTGCACGGTGGTTTCCAAGTTGTCTCAGAGAGGAGGAGAGACCTTGATGGCAGCAATTTGAATCTGTTGAAGACGTCCACGTGGCCATTAGCATAGAAACTTAGAGTAATTTCAGGAAAAATATGCAAAGTGCAATAAAATTTTGTTGTTAAGACTTAGAGATTCAAGATGTTGCTACGTTCTTGTCCTGCCTGTTTTGTTACAGTTCCAGTAGTTTTAAGCTCTTTAACCATTGCTGTGCCTTAGTTAGGAAAAGTTATTTTTTGACTTATGAAGGCAAACTAACATCTGCCCTGCTTGAATAATACGATCTCCTGTCTTTCCTGTTTCAATGAGTGGCTAAGAAAGGTGAATATTAACACCCCAGGTAGCAGGAAAGTGTATAGATCAATAAATAAAAATAAAAAAAACTCAGCTACATCAGCTATTGTTACTTTATAAACATATATAGTATTATTAAACATTGCAATCATAGTGGCTCAGATTATTTTGTTAAAAGGAATCACTTCTTAACGTGGGATGCCCCGAGGGAATAAATGTTCTTAAGTTAAAGGTTGGAATTTTCCACATTTTTCACTTTAAGCGTTTTTTAATGGAATAAAAGAAAAAAAATAGATTCAAAGCCTTTTTGTACCTGGAAATAAACATCCTGCTGCCAAACAAATCCAATGTAAGCCATTCAGGTAGGACTACTTTTGCTGAAATTTGATTCATTACTTTTCACTTAAAACTGCTTAAAGATGTTTTTTTTTTAACTAAGCAACATTTAGCAAACGTATCATGTAAAAATATCGCACATTGTCATCATAAAAGAAATCATGTTTTATAAAATAAAAAAAACAATAAAACTAATATATTAATTTAAGTTTTTAAAGATTGCAGACGTTTCTTGAGTATAAAAAGAATCATAATCAAGTTTTAAACCAAGACGGACTAAAAATAATTTTTTATATTCTTGTTTATCTTGTTGTTTGAGTCCAAACACCTGGTGCTGACAAAGATGTTTCTGTCATAAATTATGTAATGGAAAAGACAGAATATAATTAGAGTAATGATGCATCCGTTTGGTGCCAGAATGTATTCAGTCTCAGGCCTAATGTTGTTTCAAAACTAATGGTATATTTACTGATATAGATAGTTCAGAAAAGCATTTCCCTTTTCTAATTTTTCTCTTACTAAGTGAACGAAAGTCAAAGAG